>ONZH01001120.1:0-548561 GCA_900303285.1 Rhinella marina | reverse complement strand
GGACTTCCTTAAATATTACTGGGCAGCTCAATTACGTTCTGTACCTGCTTGGGCCTCTTTGCACCCTTATTTCTGTCTGGATGCAGATTGAGAGGCTGTGGCTGGCACCTGTCCACCCTAACTCCCTGCTTTGGTCTGGCCCTAGTGCTACTCCTGTGGATAGGGATCTGTTGGGACCCATGAGATGTACTAGGATGATTTGGCGCTCATGCAGTGCCAAATTCCCTTTGGCATCCTGTAACTCTGCAATGACCTCGTTCTTGTACCACCCGTCTCTTCCTTCCAGTTTGACGGCTTCGGCCACTAGAGTATGGTTTCGAGAGCGGGTCTTCAGATTTGCAGATATTGTTGATCCGCTCACCAGGGAATTACTGTCCTTTTCGGCCATCCAGTCTAAATATAACCTTCCCTCTGCGGCAACCTTTTTCTACACCCAACTTAGACACTTTGCACAGTCGACATTTTCGGGTCTTGTTGTCTCCTTGCCCACGACCTTTGAACGGATTTGTAGATCGGGGGTACGAACTAAGGGTCTAATTTCGGGAATATATTCCATTCTGGTTAACCCCTATCCGGACAGGCTAGTTCGACATTCTTATATGGTAAAGTGGGAAGAATACCTGGGAAGGGAGCTTCCTGACGCTACCTGGAGTCTCATATGGAGAAGAGCTGCTAAATCCTCTATGTCTGTACTAGCACAGGAAAATCAATATAAGATCTTGATGCATTGGTACCACACTCCTGCTCTCCTCCATAGGCTACATCTCTCGGTATCGGACAGGTGCTGGAGGTGTCACTCTTACATGGGAACACTGTGGCATATTTTCTGGGACTGCCCTAACATACATCCATTTTGGGTGATGGTCAGCACCTTACTCAAAAACCTGTTTGAATGCGATTTCCCAGTAGACCCTCTTTCCTTTCTACTAAATATCTTCCCTGGCAACTTTAAGACCAACATTCGCAAATTAATCACTCAAGTCCTGATAGCGGCTCGCTGCCTTATTCCCAGGTTTTGGAAGCAGGCCAGCTCCCCGACCCTCTCAGATTTGTATGCTAGGGTGGCGGAGATACGCACCATGGAATACTCAACGGCGCTATACCAAGACAAGGTTGACCTGTTCTATGCCATCTGGGATGTCTGGGACAATTATTGGCTTGATAGATTACCTTGATTTCACCTTGTGCCCTCTCATGACAATTTGTACCCCCTTCCTCTTTCCTTCCCTGTCTGTCTTGTGTTTCTGTTTGGTGTTTTTTGTCTTTCAGCAACCCCTGATTGCCGAGCTGTTATCTTAACCTACTAAAGTTAGATCTGAAAAAATGATCAGACATAGACTCTCCAATTGATTTGGTACTCAAGCTCACTTTATTTTATTACGTCATGTTACCCTACATTCGCTTTATATTGTGAGTAGATTATGATGTTTGATTGTCATGACTTATGTATACCTTGACACTTTATTTTGCTGATCTTTAATAAATACACAATTATAAAAAAAAAGAAAGAAGAGGATCCACATCTGAGGATTCAGTAATTAACCGCCTTGGCTGTAAAACTGTGCATACAGAGACAAGCTGTCAGGCACTGACTAGGTCCACCCACTCCATTGAATGAGCAGGGACTAAATGAACAAATTAAAAGATATACTTAAACATTTCCCAAAAATATATATATCAATGTGCAGCTTCTCCTGCTCCATAACAAATAGCATACAGATAGGACAGTTGCTATACGGTTCTCCTACGTATTGCCTGCCATGGACAACAGGAGATACTCTATGATCAGCGTATTTTCCGAGGACGCTTCTAACAAAAAAAAAGTCTGAAAAACTCCTTTGTGGATAGTATCCTAAAATAAAGGGGTCTGGAGACAGTTGTCTGCAATAAAGGTCTAACTGGGCGTTACCAGTTGGGGTGTGTACCTGCACATTGTGACACTGGCAGCCCTGATTGAATAGTGTCAGACTGTGTAGGAACACACACTGCCAACTGGTAACACCCAGTTGAACCTCTAGTGCAGACTGTTGTCAAATCATTCATAACCTTCTAGCAGGAATAGAAACATAGAAACATAGAAGATTGACGGCAGAAAAAGACCACCTGGTCCATCTAGTCTGCCCTTTTATTATCCTTTTATTTTTATCTTAGGATAGATACATGTTTATCCCAGGCATGTTTAAATTCACTTAGTGTGGATGTATCAACCACCTCTGCTGGAAGTTTGTTCCAAGCTTCTACTACTCTTTCAGTGAAATAATATTTTCTAATGTTGTTCTTGATTTTTCCCCCAACTAACCTCAGATTGTGCCCCCTTGTTCTTGTGTTCAGTTTCTTATTAATAACACTTCCCTCCTGAACTTTATTCAGTCCTTTAACATATTTAAAAGTTTCAATCATGTCCCCCCTTTCTCTTCTTTCCTCCAGACTATACATATTAAGAACTCGGAGTCTTTCTTGATAAGTTCTATGTTTTAGACCTTCCACCATTTTTGTAGCTCTTCTTTGGACCCGTTCTATTTTAGCAATATCCTTTTGCAGGTGAGGTCTCCAGAATTGAACACAGTATTCCAGATGTGGTCTCACTAGAGCTCTATACAGAGGGATCATTATCTCCCTCTTTCTGCTCGTTATACCTCTAGCTATGCAGCCAAGCATACGATTTGCTTTCCCCACCGCCTGGCTGCATTGGTTACTCATTTTGAGGCTGTCAGAGATGACTACCCCCAAATCCTTCTCTTCTGAGGTCTTTGTTAGCACAGAACTGCCAATACGATACTCAGATAGAGGATTTCTTCTCCCCAAGTGCATTATTTTACATTTGGAAACATTGAACTGAAGTTTCCATTGTTTTGACCACTTATCTAATGAAGATAAATCATTCTCCATATTACCGACACCTCCTGGAACATCAACCCTATTACACACTTTTGTGTCATCAGCAAACAAGCAAACCTTCCCTACCAAGCCGTCCCTTATGTCACTTACAAACATGTTAAACAGAACAGGACCCAGAACAGATCCCTGTGGCACCCCACTTGTAACCAGCCTCTCCTCAGAATACACTCCATTAACAACAACCCTCTGGTATCTGTCCTTCAGCCAACTGCAGATCCACTGAACTATCCAGGGGTTAAGTCCAATTTTTGATAACTTCTCTATCAGCTCTTTATGGGGAACCGTATCGAAAGCTTTACTGAAATCCAGGTAGGCGATATCCACAGCACCACCTTCATCCAGCACTTTAGTTACATAGTCAAAGAAATCAATGAGATTAGTCTGACATGATCGGCCCTCAGTAAAGCCATGCTGGTTTGGGTCCATCAAGTTGTTTATTGTTAGATGGTCAATTATCTTCTTTTTTAGTAGAGTCTCCATCATTTTTTGATAATAGAAGAATGGCACATCATAGAGTCATAAGAAAAGAATTATTATTGTATGGGGAATGCAAGTAGTTGTTAAAAGATGAGTCAGGAGAGGTGATAGGCCCTCTGAGGGGCATTAGAGAACTTGTGTGCCAAGTTTCAGGGCAAGCAAGTTGTCACAAAGCAAAAAACGTCTGTGAGGTAATGAGATGACTTTGCATTGCATAACCTGAGCAACTCAAAGTCTAAGGTACAGTAAATGTTCAGTCTCTCCACCAGTGATCATGTAGTTAACTTTAATATCTAACTACTAAATTGACATGCACAACTGAGCAGGGATGCCAACTGTCCAGAAATTTCTGGCCAGTCCCGAAAACATAGATAACTTTTTTTTCCTGTGTCCCTGAAAATGTGATTTATTTTATTTTATTTTTTTAGGCTGATGGTACTTGACTAGATTGTTTTGGTGGTAATTCTCAGCATTTTACAGCTCCCAGTAAATACTGGTAATGAGATCTTTTCAGTATATTACACAGTTATAATCGTTATCATTCATTAGAGTTTTCAAATTTTTCCTTAAAAAATGTTGGCTGCCCGTGATTTTGGAAGATTTAGAAGTTCTCCAGAAAAAAGAAAAAAGAAAAATTCTGGTTGGAAACCCTGTAACTGAGTAAAATGGCAAGTTCATATTTACCGCACTGACTAATAAAAGTATACTACCTCGCACGTGCTGGTGTCCACCTCCTGCCTCATTTCAATTGTCTCACTAAGTGAGTAATGATGGCTGGGTAATTGAAAGCCCTTAGTCCTTTTTTATGTGTAAGATAGTGATCAAGATTAATGACTTTTTCCACTGGGAGAAGAGGAGGGTGTGAAATCCCACACCGGTGGCCCCTGAGTATTTACTTTGTTTTAAGAGGAAATTACCACCTTCGGGCTGTAAAAGAATACACGTCCTTATATTATGTGCTGAGCAGTAGATATAATATACAGCCCCCCAGACCTGTAACCCTTATGTATAACATACAGCCCCCCAGACTTGTAACCCTTATATATAATACAGTCCCCAGACTCGTAACTCTTATATAAAATATACAGCCCCCCAAACCTGTAACCCTTGTACACTCACCGGCCACTTTATTAGGTACACCTGTCCAACTGCTCGTTAACACTTAATTTCTAATCAGCCAATCACATGGCGGCAACTCAGTGCATTTAGGCATATAGACATGGTCAAGACAATCTCCTGCAGTTCAAACCGAGCATCAGTATGGGGAAGAAAGGTGATTTGAGTGCCTTTGAACGTGGCATGGTTGTTGGTGCCAGAAGGGCTGGTCTGAGTATTTCAGAAACTGCTGATCTACTGGGATTTTCACGCACAACCATCTCTAGGGTTTACAGAGAATGGTCCGAAAAAGAAAAAACATCCAGTGAGCGGCAGTTCTGTGGGCGGAAATGCCTTGTTGATGCCAGAGGTCAGAGGAGAATGGGCAGACTGGTTCGAGCTGATAGAAAGGCAACAGTGACTCAAATTGCCACCCGTTACAACCAAGGTAGGCAGAAGAGCATCTCTGAATGCACAGTACGTTGAACTTTGAGGCAGATGGGCTACAGCAGCAGAAGACCACACCGGTGCCACTCCTTTCAGCTAAGAACAGGAAACTGAGGCTACAATTTGCACAAGCTCATCGAAATTGGACAGTAGAAGATTGGAAAAAACGTTGCCTGGTCTGATGAGTCTCGATTTCTGCTGCGACATTCGGATGGTAGGGTCAGAATTTGGCGTCAACAACATGAAAGCATGGATCCATCCTGCCTTGTATCAACGGTTCAAGCTGGTGGTGGTGGTGTCATGGTGTGGGGAATATTTTCTTGGCACTCTTTGGGCCCCTTGGTACCAATTGAGCATCGTTTGCAACGCCACAGCCTACCTGAGTATTGTTGCTGACCATGTCCATCCCTTTATGACCACAATGTACCCAACATCTGATGGCTACTTTCAGCAGGATAATGTGCCATGTCATAAAGCTGGAATCATCTCAGACTGGTTTCTTGAACATGACAATGAGTTCACTGTACTCAAATGGCCTCCACAGTCACCAGATCTCAATCCAATAGAGCATCTTTTGGATGTGGTGGAACGGGAGATTCGCATCATGGATGTGCAGCCGACAAATCTGCGGCAACTGTGTGATGACATCATGTCAATATGGACCAAAATCTCTGAGGAATGCTTCCAGCACCTTGTTGAATCTATGCCATGAAGAATTGAGGCAGTTCTGAAGGCAAAAGGGGGTCCAACCCGTTACTAGCATGGTGTACCTAATAAAGTGGCCGGTGAGTGTATATAACATACAGCCCCCAGAGCTGTAACCCTTGTATATAACACACAGCCCCCAGACCTGTAACCTTTGTATATAACATACAGCCCCCCAGACCTGTAACCCTTATGTATAACATACAGCCCCCCAGACCTGTAACCCTAATGTATAACATACAGCCCCCCAGAGCTGTAACCCTTGTATATAACACACAGCCCCCAGACCCTTAACCCTTAGATATAATATACAGCCCCGCAGACCTGTAACCCTTAGATATAATATACAGCCCCCCAGACCTGTAACCCTTAGATATAATATACAGTCCCCAGACCCGTAACCCTTATATATATAATATACAGTCCCCCAGACCTGTAACCCTTGTATATAACATACAGCCCCCCCGACCCGTTACCCCTATATATGACATACAGCCCCGTAGACCTGTAACCCTTAGATATAATATACAGCCCCCAGACCTGTAACCCTTAGATATAATATACAGCCCCCCAGACCTGTAACCCCTAGATATAATATACAGTCCCCAGACTCAGAATCCTTATATATAACATACAGCCCCCCAGACCTGTAAACCCTTAGATATAATATACAGCCCTCCAGACCCATAACCCTTAGATATAATATACAGCTCCCCAGACCCATAACCCTTAGATATAATATACAGCCCCCCAGACCTGTAACCCCTTAGATATAATATACAGCCCTCCAGACCCATAACCCTTAGATATAATATACAGCTCCCAGACCCATAACCCTTAGATATAATATACAGTCCCCAGACTCAGAATCCTTATATATAACATACAGCCCCCAGACCTGTAAACCCTTAGATATAATATACAGCCCTCCAGACCCATAACCCTTAGATATAATATACAGCTCCCCAGACCCATAACCCTTAGATATAATATACAGTCCCCAGACTCAGAATCCTTATATATAACATACAGCCCCCCAGACCTGTAAACCCTTAGATATAATATACAGCTCCCCAGACCCATAACCCTTAGATATAATATACAGCCCCCCAGACCTGTAACCCCTTAGATATAATATACAGCCCTCCAGACCCATAACCCTTAGATATAATATACAGCTCCCCAGACCCATAACCCTTAGATATAATATACAGTCCCCAGACTCAGAATCCTTATATATAACATACAGCCCCCCAGACCTGTAAACCCTTAGATATAATATACAGCCCCCCAGACCCACTAACTGTCCTAAGGGCCAGGGTTATGGAACACGTATTGATCAGACATTTATATTGTAGACTAATAATGGTTTAATGAAATGTCTGGTGGACATCAATACCTGTGGAGGAGGATCAGTCAATACCTGTCCTGTGCTTTACCTACAGAGGAGTTATGGGACAGGATGACAATTCAGTGATGAAGCGGAGCTCTGATATATGTTATTACCAATATGGAATCCATTTCCCCCATCGTCATTTATTTATGGGTTTTTTTGCACCATACTGATAGACATAAGTTCAAGTTACAGAAACCAGATTATGACAGGAAGATGATTCTTCATGCATTCTGCTATTTTACTACTGAAGTGCTCATCCTTAAAGGGCATCTGTCAGCAGATTTGTGCCTATGAAACTGGCTGACCTATTACATCTGTGCTTGGCAGCTGAAGGTGGCTGTGTCGTGTGTCTCACACAAGCTTGTTCATTCTCGGAAACGTACTCTGTGTGATGGCCGCACTTAGTGGACAGAGCACTGCTCCTCAGACCTGAACTCACAGCATCACAATAACTGGTACAAGTTCTTGCACGACCACAGGTCTACTGTACTGTACTCACATAACGCCGTGAAAACGGCACAGCAGACTCGCAGTTAGACAGGAACTCAGAGCATTTTAAGTCATTATGATACTGTGAGTTCAGATCTGAGGAGCAGCGTTTGGTCCAAGAAAAGTGGCCATCATAGAGGGTGTTTCCTGGCCTTATTGTGGTAATGTGATGCAACCAAGGACAGGAACAGAGCAGATAAGTCATAAATACTTCTGGACCATAGAACAAACATTTTGCTGGAAGTGCTTCCCTGCAGGGATGATTTCTTTCTTACATATACTTCCACACAGCTCAAAGGAGCTTTCAAAGCTCCTGATATTGATGACCTATCCTCAAGAAAGTATATTAATCACAGTTGACAGCAGCATGTGCTTATAAAGTCCTTTTTTATTCAAAATGGGTCCATGAAAATATGTACAAAAATAGGCCAAAGAAAAAAAGTGCCCGTACGACGTTTTGGCTACATGGTAGCTTTTCTCAAGTATCCTCAAGAAAGGTCATTAATATCCGATCAATGAGGGTCCGTCAGCCCGCTTCCCCCACCGATCAGCTGTTCCCTGTAGCTTCCAGAGCTGTAAATAGCACTCTGAATGGAACAGGAAGCACAGCTCTGCTCAAAGTGTAGTGGCCGTGCTGGGGTACTGCAGATAAGCCCCCACTGAAGTGAATGACAGCTGAGCGGCAGTAACACAGCACGGCCACTACACTTTGAATGGCGCTGTGCTTCCTGTTCCATTCAGAGTGTTAGTTCTAGCTACGGAGGCTGCAGGGAATGGCTGATTGATGGGGGAGCGGGCTGTTGGAGTGTAATTGATCAGATATTAATTACCTGGTCATTGATACCATAAGCCTGAAAAACCTCTTTATAAAAACATATTCACGAAATACTATAAATAATGTTCTGCACTACTTGATATGATATACAGATTGGCGATACTATATAAGGTTATATTTTCCACTGTTGTGTCATATATACAGTATTTGACGGGCTTTTTCAAGGACAATCCCTTTTTAGGTTGAAGCATTGTCACTACTGTCAATACTGATTGAACTGTGTCAAACACATGCACCATCAAAAAGAGGAGACAGCTAGCTGTTGATTTATTCATAAATTGCCAAGAGGAATAACAGAGGAACAGCACAAGACAGATTTTAAGGAACAATGTCCCAGAACTGGTATTTCACAAAGAACACAAATATAAAAAAAAAAAAGTCAGAGGAGTCAAAATGCTTGTATATAAAAATTGTATATAGCTGCACATTTTTAATGCAGATAAAATAGCAATAGTATTATTCATAAATTGAGGAAATCATGAAATGAAATCATACATAAACCCCCCTGCCCACCACGTCATACATCTCCATACCGGGCAGGTGTCAGCTGTGTTTCCCACCTCTGATGGCCAGGACTGGAGATAACTCTGATCCGGACCGTTTCACCCCTAAGATACCGCAGTCAACCGTGACCATAGTATCTGAGCAGTTAGACAGAGGAAGAGGATCCCTCTATCCCACAACTGGCCTCCCCGCTACACAATCTCTGGAAGGCACGCCTGCACACTAGGACTCCTGTTACTACCTGCTTCTGGCAGGATGTAATAGGATGCTGGCAAAAAGAGAATGCAGTGCAATAAAAAAGTCCTGCGTGTATTGTACAAGGGATCGCATTTACTTCAAGAAAATGACGCTGCCAAAAACTAGCTTGGCCCTAAACAGGTTAGAGGGACTATGTCATCAGAAAATGACCTATTGTTTATAGCATGTTTTTATGTTATATTTTTTTATATATAGATAAAAATGTATTTAAAATTGTACAGCTTATGCATTGGCCACTTAGCCTAATAATAGGCATTACTTCTTGGTCTGTACAGATCTCCTTAACTGCAGTTATCTGCTTATCACTACAGGAAGGATTTCAATGACAGATATCATAGATAGATAGATAGATAGATAGATAGATAGATAGATAGATATGAGATAGATAGATAGATATGATTCACAACAGGTAATATCACAGCTTTTCTGCTCCCTCCTGACCTCTGCACAAGTCTAGAAAACGCTATCATAAACGTCAGTGAGGTCGCCTCCTGTCCATTGTATCTACGGTTCATGTGGCTGCTGTAAAGCATATCTCTAAATGCTGTTAAGAACAGCTCAGGCAGGATGACCGCCCCATAATCATATTCAGAAAATTGAATAAAAAATCTGCAATCAGAAAATAAAAACAGATTAAAAATAGAACTCCTTAAAGAACTATCTGCTTTTAGCTGGCAGAAACAATTTCAGTGACACATTCCCTTTAAGGCAAGTCTCCAATAATAGAAAACAAAGTGAAAAATAATAATAATACATTTCTATCAGGAATGAAATGTCTAGAAACTGCAAATAAAATACAGTTATTGAAATATTCATTTTGCTCACATTCTGTTTATGTGTATCGAGCCAAACCCTCAAAACATTATTTCCCATTAAGGCTTATATAATATCATCGATTTTTCAGAATATGGTGTCCTAACTCAACATCAGACACATTTGTTCAGATTTGTACTTTGCTGCATGAAAGCTAAAATGCATTTCCATCCCACTTTTGGCTGTTTTTGTTCTTTTTTTTTGCATCCTTTGAAGTAACGGTATCATAGAGTGAGTGAGAACAACCGCTAGCACAGGCAGACACCTTGCAGGCAGATTGCTAGGAAAAAAGGTGATTACTAATCATTTATGGACCTGGGGGTATTTTTTAGAATAAAAAGTAAAAAAATAAAAAATAACCCAGTGTAGACTTTCCTGCTTACTAAAGATTTGGCTTGAAAGGTTTAGAAACAAAACCAGAGTTTTATTTTTATTAGTTTTACATAAAGAGTATCTTAATAAAGTCAAGTGATTATGACGCCGATAAAAAAAGAAGCTAAAAGAAGCCAAAAACTCTTAACCATCCAAATTTTAATAGACTGGTACTGCCTTATGGGCACCGGGAGTGGTGGGTTCTCAAAAATGAGCGCCGTCCTGTCGGTGGAACAGATACTAGAAAATAATGTTTATTTTCTGTTGTAGCTTTTGTTCCGGCATCTCCCCTCTAGACAGTGAAAACACATGCATGCTCAGCCAAACCAAGCATGTATGTGTATGGTGTAGATTTGACTTCCTGATGCACCAAGGGCCAGATACTTAATAAATTAGGCACATCACGTTCCAGTGCAAAGTGTTTAAAGAGGTTGTGTAAGAATTCGGGGGGGGGTTGGATGTCCCAAAGCCCCTCATTCTGCCAGACCTGCAATGGGAAGATGACTTACCTGCTTCCCGGTTCCAGCTCCCGGCTCCTTCTCCTGTAGGCCTAAGATGCTCCACTGGGCTCCAGCCATGTCAACATCTGATTTTACACTGCTGCAGCCAATCATAGGCCGCCGCAGTGTTCAGCTTCCATTGCGTCATGACAAAAAGTCACAAAGGGAGGTGGACACTGACATTTGGTATCGCCATAATCGTATTGACTCGTAGAATAAGGAATGTCATTTTTAGCACACAGTGAACAATGTAATATCAAAACCCAATAAACCTTGCCAGTTTTTGGGGTTTTTTTGTATTTTTTTTATTTTACCCCACATAATTTTTTTCTCCATTTTCCGATACAAAACATGGTAAATTAAATTGTTATTAAAAAAAAAAATCTAACCTGTCCTGCAAAAGAATAAGCCCTCATATGGCTATGTGAACAGAAAAGCAAAAAAGTTATTGGAATATGGGGAGCAAAAAATTAAAAAATCCAATAACGCAATAAACTGGTCCCGGTCTTTAAGGGGTTAAATATAATTATCAGAGGACGGGATAGCAAGACGAGAGGAGATAATCTTTCACTGTTGCCGCTATTAATTACAAACTCATTATGTTTAGGCCCAATGCAGGATGGCAGTAATGGCGAAAACTGGACGTAAACAAAACAGGTATTCTAATTAGTATTCACATGTCACACTGCGTCAGTGCAGGGACGTCCCCACTGCTAACTCATTAATAAACTTCGAGTAGGAATAACAGAGGAACAGAACATAGAGTTATAGCAACATATGCTCCAGAATGGTTGTTGCATGGGGGATAAAATGATTTAGTAAAACAGACATGTCAGGAGTGGTGACGGGTCCTCTCTAAGCACATCTGTATTAACCCCATCCCTGCACTGAATGATGATATCTTTGCAGTTCCCATAAGGTTCAAAGTCACATAAAGAAGTTGGCAAGATAACAGTAGACCACACATAAAAAGCAGGAGGCATATAAAATGATGAAACAAAAAACACCTTCTTGCTGAAAAGCTGATATTTATAACAAAGCCTCCACTTGGTTCTATCCCTCATAGTCCTCTTCAGACCGCAGAAGGCACCAAGGTGCCGCAGTAAAAAAGGCAATTACGCTATTTTTAATTTGAGAATCACTTTGATCACTATTTATCTCCAAGCATTCTTCAAAATGACATTTGAAAAAGCGTGCTGTCACCAGATGGTGCCTGCTCATCATGAAAAGACTCAGCCCGTGACTATCGGCTCACTAATTTCCCCAAGGGCCACAAACTTCTAAATACAATAAGGTAATGGCTGTGTAGCCGGAATATTGCCTGTCTCACATGTCCAATCCACTCACCCCCAAACTGTTTGCCTGTGATGAAAATGCATTTACAAGACAGTACTTAATGCTCCTGAGAGTGGCATTGAAGTAGAATACCATCAGCCTCAAGTAAACGGTAAAAAAAAAGTTTCGAGAAGGGTTTTTTTTTCCAAAAGGTGTAATATTTTGGCAAAAATAAGTACTGAGGGGGTCATTTATTATCCTGAAATATGCCTATATTAGGCATATTTCAGACGGAAATGGCGGCACAATGATTCGACTTCGCTCATGCCAGGTCTAAAAAAGTAGGCGTGGCGTGGGGGAGAAAGGGGACGGGCCGGTAGACATTCAAGCTGTCTTACATTTACACTAGCACTGGATGCATCAAAGTCATGTAAAGGACTGCGGCTCTTCATAACTTCAGCGTATCCACTGACAAATATAGAGGTTATTAACACCGACATCTAAAACGCCAGTCTTAAATGACCTCCTAATTGCTTACGTATCGCCGTTATATCACTTTCCCCAAAAACAACCATTTATCAAAACTGCCTTATTCCAAAGTTATTAGCCTACCATTGCGACCCGTTTTGATATTTAGATTCTGTAGGTCACCTCCTGCAGTGGAGCCTTGTAATGTATGATGCCCAAGTGTCATTGATAAGAACAAGGGGCATGGTTAGTGTCACATGGTCTGCTGATGTCAAGACACATCTCACTGCTCAAAGGTATGATGGGACGACAGACATGTGACAAGCCAGGAAGTAGGATTCAAGCATGGGGGATAAGAGAAAACTGTAAATGAGGTAAACTTGAAAAAAAGACAATCCAAGGAGGAATAGGAGATAGAGTAATTGATGAAAATAAACTTCAGAGTAAATTGTAGTTTATGGCACAAACACATTTAAGGGGTTGTCCAGGATACTTAAAAGTCTCAGACAAGCCCTAAAATGACTTAAAATTAAAAAAAAAATATTGTATCTTCGCCCCTCAATTGAAGGAGAACTCGAGCAGCAGCACAGAGAAGGGCGTTGAAGTGAGGGCTAAGTATTAATAGTTTGTTTTTTAAATTATTTTAATTATTATATATATATATATTGTAAAGAGCTTCTCACTGTTGGAATTTTTTTTTTAATCTTTAAGGATAAAAGGGCATCATAATGTGCGTAATTCAAGAAAAAAAAACATACTGATACACGTTCTAGTTTAATATTGAAAGGAGCAGGAGAGAAGGAGGTTCGACCAGTTAATTTAACCCTTTTGGGACGGGTATTTTTGGCTTTCAGAACCAGAAAAATTTTAGGAACTTTTTTTGCCATTCCAGAATGAATTACATTTTTAGCTGTACATCACTATTTTGGTGTTTTTTTTCTTGTTCAGTGCTAACCTACAATAAATGTGCATTTTTACAGCACGTTTTGACGGCTGTGCTTGATACCAGACAAGTGACTGTTATCATCTGTGATCGGAGCTACAGGGGAAGGTGGAAGGGTTGACTGCCTGCATCAGAGTTTCACTAGAAAGAGCAGTCTATTGCAGATGTGCTCTAAAGGTGATTGAGTGGACATGAGAGCAATGTCTTCACAATCATGACCTAGTAGGACATCACTGCCTCAACTACCTCAGGCCCTCAATGTGCCTCTATGTCAAGGTGCAACCTCTGCATAATGGATTCATTTCAAGTGATATTGTCAGTTACCGTCAATGACACCCAGAATATTCTTAGAATCAAGAAAGGACATCACATAACACCAAAAACTCATTATTAAAGCATTTCAAAAGACTATTATTAATGCCCCAAACCCTTCTTCGGTTGGAGATCATTCACCACATGGACAAACAAGACGTTTAGGATACCACAGGACAATTTCAGTATCACAACCAAACTGTATGTAAATCAGAAATACCTACCAATATTCTAATGCATGAAAACGCATAATGCAATATCAAACCATGAGAGGGTGATGTGGAGGACAGGCGATCTCAGTATAATAGCCATGTAAGTAAGCCTATGAGAGCCCTATGTGTATTGCGAGATAAATGTCTTCATCAGGGATTGCAAAGGACATCGCAAGATTCGTCACATTCTTCATTGTCTAGCATATGTCATTTTGCAGGAAAACAGCAGAGGCCCGGGGCTAACGCCAATCGCAGACATTTAACTCTTTAGATGCCGTGGTCAAATGTGACCAAGGCATCTAAATGCTGAAAATTTGGAAGGGCGCGCGTCCAGGTTAGGAACGGCTCCACCAAGTGGCGATAAGAGGAACCATTCACTTCGCTCTGAAGGGCTGGGTCTCTCTGAAGAGACCCAGCATATCAGAACTGTAGTTCCAATGGAGGCCTGCAGGTGGCAGTGCTAAAAGCGATCTGAAGGTTCGCATATTCTAGCCTCCTGGAAAAAAAAGTTTTAAGTATTATAAAAAAGTTTCAAAAATCTAAAACAAAAAAAATAAAAATATAAAAATTGACATCACCCCCCTTTCCCCAGAGTTAAAATAAAAATTAACAATATAAAACATCAAGATCATAGACATGAACGTGTCTCAAAATGCTTGAACTATTAAAATATAAAATTATTTATGCTATATGGTGATTGGCTTCACTTACCAAAATAATTTAACAAAATGTGATGAGAACATCACACACACTCCAAAATGGTATCAATAAAAACTACAGCCCCCACATAGTTCCATAGACAGAATTATAAAAAATCGCCCCCTGGACGAAGGCACGCCGAAACGCGCGTCGGGGTAGCGCCATCCCTGGGTCACGTACTACATGATACAGGTACTGGACAACTGGTCTTGCATTTCTGCAGTAGTGTTATGCATTTTTCTTATTCTTATGTTGTGACAATTGCTGATGGGGCTTATTTACACTGTTTAGAGCAGGTGCATTACTTGTTACTCTCCTTGATGTCTAATCGGGGTCTTATGATGTTATTTACCTAGTGATTCAGGGATGGCGCTGTTTTTTATCATTGCTCCTGTTTTTTATCATTGCTCCTTCTTTTATGCAATAGATTTTAAATATTGTTTCTTGATACTTGAATAAAGATTATTTGTGATATAATAATGTACAGGATTGCTCATGTTTTGTCTACTTTGTGGACATTTGCTTTTTCTTTGTAGTTGTTGTGAGCCTGTACGGTGTTATTACATTTTTTGCCAGTGATGACCATATGCACATGCTGCAATTTATTTGACTATTGGTGGCCGCGCTGGGGGCTGATTTTTGGTGTTTCATTGAGAATTATAAAAAAGTCAAAATATGGTGCTAAAAAGAAAAAAAATATTTATTTTCAAAGTTTTTTTTCAGTATTAAAACACAAAAAAATGCTATGTAACCCTTATGCCCCTTTCACATGAGCGGGAGACTCGCATGTCTCCCGCAACGCATCTACAGGGCTGGACTCCGGCACTGACTGGGATCGCATATAATGCTATGCGATCCCTGTCAGTGCCGAGTCCAGCCCTGTAGATGCGTTGCGGGAGACATGCGAGTCTCCCGCTCGTGTGAAAGGAGCATTACAGTTCTGGAATGTATTAGATGACACCGACATAATGCTGTCACTGTTATCCAATACATTCTAGAACTGCGAGCATTACATAGCATTATAAATGACTGTAATGCTATATGACCCCGGCAGTGCTGGGAGTTCAGGCCGGGTGCTGCGCTGCGAGTCCACAGTGTGACACTCACTTGTCTGAAAGGGGCCTTAGGCACCAGACCTTGAGTGCCTAGACCAAAATATGGGCCTGAGCAGTTTTAGGATACATAAAAAGTGCACTGGGTATTGTCGTAAGTGAATAAAGTAATGTGATCCTATGCTGCTCCATAATACTGTTGGTTAAATGGATATCGTCCTTTTAAGCCTCATTCACACGTCAGTGTTACACATACGTGTTCTGTATGTGTTCTCCACGGTCAGCACACATATCCATTAATTTTAATGTTTGTATTCACACATCTGTGGATCCGTGTTTTTAACACTGAAGCATGTTCAATTTTGTCCATCCATTATGCCCATTATAGTCTATGAGTCCGTGAAAACCACGGATGCAACACGCAGGCCATCCGTGTTTCACGGATCTTTAGGAAGAAATGCTTTGAAAATTATTTTTCAGCTGTGCAGTGTCAGTGAAACACGGATGACACACGGACAGCATAAAACAGACACACGGATCCTTCACAGGCAGCTTCACGGATGCATCACTGACCGCCTTTTCACGGATTACATCACAGACGTGTGAATGAGGCTTTACCATTTTTTTACCATTTCAAATATCTCTCTATTGCCACTTAATGTACCCATTGTACAGTATCCCCATCACCTCTGTCTAATGAAAACACAGACATGTAAATTCCATAATTGTAGAGGACTGGTAATCTGTAATGTAGTAATTGTAACATTTCACCATAAGGTATAGCAGTGAAATATTAGACACCCCAGAGAGTTTGCACAGCAGCTGGTGATTACCTTGTCAAAAGGCCTCCTTCCCATCCTAACCTACTGTGCTGGGTTTAGACAGGGGGGATTACCATAATAAAAATGTCACCTTCTTAATAACTGAGTACATCTGCCACAGGTCACATTATAGGAGTAAAGATTCGGCTTTACGGAGTTATTTTATTCCCATGGCTTCTTCATATTAATGTAAACATATCTGGGAATGTGTCGTATAAAATGCATCATACTTCATCCCTGAGCACCCAACGCATTTCAGGTCATATTTTACTGTCATTGTTAGTTATATCAATCAAAACAGAAATTTTAAAAAATCATACTTAAAAAAAAAATCAAAATCAAAATGTCATTGTGATTTTCAACGATCTGTCTGTAATAATGCAAATGCTTTAAGATATCAGTAACACGTAGATGGATGCATTCCCTGACATATTAATAAACTGAATGGCAAAATACTTAAAGGATTATTCCCATTTTAGACACTTAAGACCATTGTCTTATAGGTGCGAGTCCCGCACCTATATCGAGAACGGAGCCTCAAAAGTGAAGGAGGGCACACTGCGCATGCGCAGCCGACCTCCATTCATTTCTATGGGGCCACCGAAAATAGCTGTGTACTGGCTTGGCTATTTCCTTCGGCTACATAGAAATGAATGGTAACGGTGGCCACGCATGCGCGGTACGCTCCCATTCATTTCTATGGGAGCAGTGGGGAGCTGCACCTGGTGGTGGCCAGACCCCGGGGTCCTCAATATAGGTGCGGGTCCTAGCGGTGGGACCGCACCTATAAGACAATGGGGGCATATTCTAGCGATATGCACCCATTGTCTAAGATGGGAATACTCCTTTAATAAATCTAGGTCTAAATATATTTTTTCTGGGAATGTCTGACTCTAGCCACTTTCTGGAGAAAAATGTCAAGAAACACCTCCACCTTCACAGACTTTTCTCTACCATTTTCCCAGTCTTCGTTCTCTTCCTTCATAGGGACAATGAAAGTCTACCGGACATCGATCCTGAGACATCTTGTAAATGCTGCAAGAGCTTCAATCCTGGCTCTATGGAGGTGTTCTGATCCCCATCCATGAAACTGTGGGTCCAAGAAGTGGAAGACCTGAGGCGTATGAAGGATCTAACCTTTCAAACTAATAGCTCACATGATCTGGCTAAGAGACCTTGCATTACTGGCTGGTATATCTAGACAGGCACAATGATTTTCTCTCTACCGAGACAAGGAGAGATAAGAAAGCTGTTGCCGGATACCTCTACTAGCAGCTTATCTCCCAGAAGAACAAAAAGAAACCCAAATCTTTATTCCCCTGAAATCATATGTCACGACAGAGTTGGAGCCCCCCCCATACACAATAGATTGTTGGCTGGAGCCACCGAAAATGGTGAGTTCAGTTGACAATATTCCAACGTCTATGGAGGCCTTCAGGCCAGCTTGAGAAGTCAAAAAGGTTCTCAACTTCTAGTCTACTCAATTCTTAGCCAACATATGATCCTACATGCAACTGCGTGCTATAAAGGATCACAATGAGCAGATGTTATCTCAACATTTAGGATGAGCTGGAAATCACTTAGCTAAATAATTATTTTCCCTGAGAGAAGATGTAGGAAATGCAGACAGAATGGAACCTAAATGTAGATTTATCAAAAGAACAAACCTGCTTCATTAATCAACACCTTAAATTATTTGAGACCACCAACTGAGTATACAGACAAATTCACGGAGAGAAAACCAAAGACCAAAAACATTTCCTGTGTGTATCAGACTCCAGGAAGCTGAGAGTGCTAAATACAAAGGTTTTGGAACGTAATGCGATGTGATTAGGGATATGAAAGAAGTAATCAGGTTGACATGTTCAGACAACCAGCGCTTACAGTGTTGTCTCTACTTTTGCATACATTGCTTATTTGAAGCAAGGCTTTGTTAGATATCGAGTTAGTCTTGGATGATATTAATATATCTTATCACTGGCACTTGTAGCTCCTGATGGTGAAAAGTCTTGTCCTACAACGTACTACCTAATGAAGGTGAATAGTGAAGGATCATGTTTGCATTATCCAGCAGCTACAGCTTGGAGGCTTAGACCATGGACAGGATGAGATCATCAGACATTAGAATAGATGCAAGAATAAAGATTTACAGAAGTATTTTCATGTGCTGTCAAGTCTGTGGTGTGCTCAGCTTTAGTGGATGGATAGAACTATGTCAACAAGATATGCTCCCTCTTCTACTGAAGAATAATTAGGAACTGACTAATGTTCTGCTCACATCTCCTTATGTGAACATGACGATGCATACACTGAATGTAGCCACATGCCTCCATCCACATGGGAGTTTAGCCAGTGAGTCAGTGGCTCTAGGTGCACAACCCCTAATATCAGTAGGGTCAACTTTCATAGAAAATCAATTAACCCCTCAGTATATTTTGGAGTATGGAAACAAAGTACATGGGGAAAACTCACAAAAACATGGCCAAACCATACAAACTCAGTCCTTCAAACTGGGGATCCCAGCACTGCAAGGCAAAGATGCTAACAACTGAGCGAATATTGGGGAATTGCTCCCAACATATATCTAATCACAAAACTCTAATGAGATTTGAAATGTCTAAATTATATGAGGTAATGTCCACCCCACTGTGAATTACAGGGGTTTTAGGAGGCACCTAGGAGTGTACTGTATGACTGAGTGCACTTACATAGGTTACACCTAACTCTGAGGTGGCTCCAAAAATTCTGAATAATTTTTAGTAGGAGATACCTTTTTCCTTACACTATGCCCATCAGCAGCTATTTTTGGAGAAAAAAATGGTTGCTTCCTGTTAATTGATTAATGTGAAACACCCTCACCTATTTCATTAAGAAGGACTGTAGCATCTAAGATGTGTAATATGTGTCTTGGTAGGAGCTGGAACACATTACTATATAATATACACTGCAGCTGCTGAAGAGCCTCTTATGCCTAATTCATATTTCCGTGGAACACGGTCTGGGACGATCCGTGAAATCCCGGACCGTGCTCCTTCTGAGGACGGGAGCGCACGGCGTCATTGGTTGCTATGACGCCGTGCGCTTCCTGAGGCCGCCGCTGTACAGTGATACAAGTGTATCAAGTGTATCACTGTACAGCGGCGGCCTCAGGAAGCGCACGACGTCATAGCAACCAATGGCGCCGTGCGTTCCCGTCCTCAGAAGGAGCACGGTCCGGGATTTCACGGACCGTGCTCCACGGAAATGTGAATTAGGCATTACAGTGAGGCTACATCTTACTGCTAGCCACAAGTGCAGCCAAATGTTATGTGATTTTGGCCCAAGTCATGCAGCCACTGGCTGCCATGGTCTGCCTGCTGTAATGTTTGGTCTGACCATGATTATGGTTGGTGCAACCACCTAAATGATCATTTGTGGAAAGCAGATCATTGGTCTAAACAGCCTCTGCTGCCCGCAAACAATGATTCTGTATGGGGACGAGCGATGGCACTAGCGGTTAATCCTCCTCATACTGCGGTGGAGATTGCTGGATGTAAATGCAGCTTTCTCCTCCACTGACTAGCAGGCGCTTTCCGGGAAGGAACCATTAAGGCAAAATCTGTTTTTATGCAGGTATAAAAATGACTCATTATCAGCAGAACATAACTTTGTGCAGACAGGTATGTGCTGCTGACAATAATGAAACTGTATGTGTCTGAAAATCATTCGGTCATACACAGTATGTACTGAATATTATTTGCCCTTTAGCGGCAGAATATCTGCCAGTGTATATGGACCTTAGGCTCATGTACGTTTTGCTCTCTGATGCTTTCAACATATGCAGGCTGCTCATAAAAAGGGTCATTAATTATTCTAATTTCCCTATAGAATTTGTCATTTATTTATTTTTCGTGGATGCAGTTTCCAATGAAATTTTAAAAAGGGTATGAGAAGTCATTTCCAAATAAAGCAGAAAGGGACTATTCACACGGTGGATATTGACTCCACACAGCTTCGAGCAGTGGCTCTCTGTACACTGTGCCAAGAAGAGGCACGTCACGGTTTGGCACGGTCCCGGCTTTTAACCACCATTCTGCAAACAATGGGAGGCAGAACACAGACAGCCACCACATGAATTTTGGCATGGTGTCCACACCAAAACTTCAGGGGCAAAATCCACTGTGTGCATGGCACCTATGCATTCTAGCCTGTCTTAATATTCTCTGGGAGATTCTCAGAATGTAAGTTCTCACTCTCTACAGGGGGTCTGATAAGAATGACAGGAGGACACACAAAGGTCTGCAGAAGACATTAATGGCAGGAGCTGAGATTTTTAGCAGCTGTAGTGACAGGGTAATAAAAACATAAACACAATAAAGATTCAAGCACTAGTGTAAATAAAAGTGACCGACATGTATGGAGTACTGTGTACAGTTCTGGGCTCCTGTGAACAAGGCAGACATAGCAGAACTGGAGAGGGTTCAGAGAAGGGCAACTAAAGTAATAACTGGAATGGGTGGACTACAGTACCCAGAAAGATTATCAAAATTAGGCTTATTCACTTTAGAAAAAAAACCACTGAGGGGAGATCTAATAACTATGTATAAATATATCAGAGGTCAGTACAGAGATCTCTCCCATCATCTATTTATCCCCAGGACTGTGACTGTGACGAGGGGCCATCCTCTGCGTCTGGAGGAAAGAAGGTTTGTACACAAACATAGAAGAGGATTCTTTACGGTAAGAGCAGTGAGACTATGGAACTCTCTGCCTGAGGAGGTGGTGATGATAAGTTCACTAAAAGAGTTCAAGAGGGGCCTGGGTGTATTTCTGGAGGGTAACAATATTACAGGTTATAGTTACTAGAGAGGGGTCGTTGATCCAGGGAGTTATTCTGATTGCCTGATTGGAGTCGGGAAAATTGGCTTCTACCTCACAGGGGTTTCATTTGCCTTCCTCTGGATCAACTTGCAGGATAACAGGCTGAACTGGATGGACAGATGTCTTTTTTCAGCCTTATAAACTATGTTACTATGCAAGACTTATGTCTTTAATAGACAAGCTGTTTGAGCAAGATAGTGTCGGGAGGGAAGCGTTCCCTCCCAGCAATCGCTTGCTAGCTACCAAGAGACATTAGTGCTATTACATGCAGCGATCTCCTCCCCAACATGGGGAGCAGCGATCGCTATTCCATTGCTTGTCCCCATGCTGTATAGTGGTGGCGGCAGATCGTTATCAGACACCACAATCTGCTGCCTGCAAACAATAATTTTTTAACATATCAAAAGATTTGGATTGCTCGCTCGTTCATAGGGCAATTGGCGGCAGTATTGCACTCCAAGATGATCGCTAACGAACATTCATGTAAATACTCATTAGCAATTATCTGCTAAAAAATTGGGAAAAGTAATACAAGCCTTACTATTCTGACCATCATTCTGAAAATCATGTGTACTGATACAGGCACACACAAGAAAATGCTAAGCGATCCCTGATGTGGTGATATTATTACGTCTGTATACACATAGCGAGGCAATGTAATCAGTTGCTGCAATTTCATATTCAAGATTTCAGGAATCCTTTGCCTAGAGAATTGCTGTTCGGCTGACTACTCACAACTCAAAAGACGGCCCATTACATAATGCAATTACACAATAACCAGCACTAACTGATCATTTTCATGCCTGTACAGGATGAGCATTATCCTAACCAAAATCAACATTATATCTGACACGAATTATCACTTTGCTCATTTGTACAAGTCGATTATAAGTAAGACTGATTGTTCATTGTGGTATTGGATGAAACTCTGCTCAGTGTAAATGTGGCTTAAAGGGAATGTGTCATCAGAATAGGAAAACATGACCTATTACTAGTAGCCACTGCAAAAATTGCTGGATTATATACTTTTTTTTATATAGACAGGGACATGAAAAATTAAAAGAAACAATCACCAAACATTCTAAAAAGAGCAGAGGAAGCAGCGCTGCTTTCTTTTCAAACAGCTGATCGTCCAGGGTGCTGGGAGTCGGATGGCTGCCGATCTGATATTAATGAGGATAGGTTATCAATAGTAAAGCGGACAACTCCTTTAACTGCGGCTGAAACCCATTGATTTTGGCAGGATTGGCCAACCAAGATAATGTGTATGGGAGAGTCTCAAAACATCCTGACAGCAGATGTCCCCGACAAGCCCAATCCAATTGTTCTCTGAGAGATAAGCCGCCACCAGATGTATCTAGCAGCAGCTAAGGCTACTTTCACACTAGCGTTATGGAATTCCGGTATTGAGCTCCGTCATAGGGGCTCAATACCGGAATAAAACGCTTCAGTTTTGTCCCCATTCATTGTCAATGGGGACAAAACTGAACTGAAGACAACGGAATGCTCCTAAAAGCATTCCGTTCAGTCTTCAGACCGGAGAGCAAACCGCAACATGTTGCGGTTTGCTCTCCGTACTAGTTATCCGCACCTAAACGGATCCGGAATGACCCCCAATGCAAGTCAATGGGGACGGATCCGTTTGGTGTGGACACACTTGTAAACGGATCCGTCCTCCATTGACTTTCAATAGAGGTTATTCCGGATCCGTTTAAAAGCTAATACAACCGGATCCGGAATTACGGATCCACAAGGTTGTATTACTCAGTACGGATCCGGCGGGTCCCTTCACCCGCCGGATCCGTACTAACACTAGTGTGGAAGTAGCCTTAGTCCTCTGTTTTTATGAAGAACAAATACATGTCCATGCTTGCGTATGACTCCAGGAAACAGCAGAGTAAAAGTTGTGCTGCCCGTATTGGTGAATCACAGTGGATGAAGAGTTGTTTTAATGTAACTTTATTTGCAAAAAAAAAATAAGGGCCTTCATCAGATTCAGAACAATCAGAAGATTGGTGCGAGTCTAACAAAAGGCCCCATTCGGCCCTGAAACACATTATTCTTATGTCCAGAATGTTACTTCTAAGCTAACTTAACACAACCCATTTATCCACCGTGATCCACCGAGCCAGGCAACTTGGCTTTTACTCTACTGTTTCCTGGATCCCTATGCTTGGCCTGCTTGTGGTGACCAATATTGTGCCCAGGGTGGCTTTTACATGTTTGCGTGAGTGTTGTGTCTCCTGCAGAACATATACAGGTGAGCACCTATTTGGCAGTTATTTTGAATTCTCTTAAGTGGTCCTGCTTATGTGCGCTTCTCCTTTTCTTTTACATGCTTGTGTATGGGAGGTCAAGAGGAAATTCTTCCTATACTTATCTATTCACCATCTGAAGAAACAGTCTGGTTTGCTTGCGAGCATCTGGACCCCCAAAACCTTGGTGTGTCAACCCTTACCATCCACCCCATTGGATTCACACGTACTTAAGATCCTCTGCTCGGCACCAGTTAACAGCATACTGTTATTTGGCGAGGTCCAAAGAAAACCCCTTAAAGGTCAATTCACTTTTAATTGATTAGGTGGTACTTATAGCTTTGTGTGCTCCTCCTCTCATTGATTGCTGGATGCACATAGAGGGGACTAAGGCTACTTTCACACTAGCGTTTTATAATTTCGGTATTCAGTTCCGTCATAGGGGCTCAATACCGGAATAAAACGCTTCAGTTTTGTCCCCATTCATTGTCAATGGGGACAAAACTGAACTGAAGACAACGGAATGCTCCTGAAAGCATTCCGTTCCGTCTTCAGACCGGAGAACAAACCGCAGCATGCTGCGGTTTTCTCTCCGGTCCAGGCATCTGCACCAAGACGGATCCGTCATGACCCCCAATGAAAGTCAATGGGGACGGATCCGTTTGGTGTGACACACCAGTAATCCGGATCTGTCCTCCATTGACTTTCAATGGAGTTCATGACGGATCCGTCACCTGCACACATACATACATACGTACAGACATACATAAACATACACAGACATATACACATACAAATACACATACATACTTACATGCTCCCGGCAGGTCTCCACAGCGCAGGAGGAGCAGGACGGTGCATATAGCCCTCTGCTGGACGCTGTGGGGAATCGTCGATGTGTGCACCGTCCTGCTCCTCCTGTGCTGTGGAGACCTGCCAGGAGCATGTAAGTACGTATGCGTATTTGTATATGTATATGTCTGTCTCACAGTTCCGGCCCCACACATGTACCTGAGGCAGCACGGATCCGGCGGCACCCTTCACCTGCCGGATCCGTGCTGCAGCTACTGTGAAAGAGGCCTTAGAGCAGCACACTATATGTGCAGGGGCTGCTCTCCTGAGTGTAGATGCCCAACAGCATAGGTAGGTTTAGAGTAGGACCTGCCTGACTGAGACCACCTTGGCGCTGGTAGGTGGGCACAGATGTGCTTTGATCCAAATATATTGGCTGAGATTTTATCACATCAGAATGAGGACTTAGTCCATATATAAATGTTTGCATCTGTTGTGTTATTTTCCTTGATTTTTTCTTTAATCAATGTTGCCATATACATCCGCATATTAAGTTATCATATTGTGCAGGATGTTTTGTATCTTATTCTGTGATTTTCAATTCACTTTTAATTATCACAATTTCCGAACTTCTCATCTCTGCCCAATTGCTAATTATTGGTAAAAGTCACTATGCAGGTTCCTAACCAGGATAGTTCTATATGCTGAATTTTTTAAAGAAATAATAAGGGCAGAAAATAAAAATATATTCATAACTTGATTTAACGTGGTCTTTTTTAGGATTCTGCTTATCGTTCAGAAATGAGTGTGATCTTGGCATGCTATTAGGCTGCTCTTAATTTAACGCAGGTTGATGGAGGAGTTTCTAAGCTGAATTGTAATTTTATTTATTTCTTTTTTTGCAACCGGTGTCAGGTCTTCCCTTCAACTATACAACCCCTAATGTGCCATGTAGAAAGCAGCGGTGTAACATTAATGAAACATTCTGCAAGGGTAAGCAGTTTTCCCTGGAGATCCAGAACATGATTATTTAGCTGTGTTGGAGAGGAAACCATCACACACAAAAAAAGTGAGCCTTCATTTGCATTTTTGCTGTCTCCTTCGTATTCTTTCAAATGCACAGCTTTCCATGTACAGGACATAAAAAGACAAAGAAACATATGTTTAATTCATTTAAAAACACAAAGAAATGCCCTGTTAATAAACAGCTCGGGACCATGGGCCCTTGTTCTGTAACGTAATCATTAACCAGTAGTCGACAGCAAACTCGCTGAAAAGCCCCGCTCTTCCCAAATTCTATACAAAGGGAGACGTGTGTCCCTGAAGACCTTCTCTTAAAGATATGGTGTGTTAGCATATTTCGCTTTGAGCGTTTGATCTATATTTTATTTGTAGGTTTTAAAGTTACTTCAATAGGGGCTATTCTCTTTGATGCCCTTTACAAGCAGCCCTGCCAGGGAACACTGAGCGATTCAGTGCTGTGCGCAAGACTTTCAATGTAACGATTATGTGAAAAGTAGCAGCCAGGAGGAGCCTGAAATCTAAATTTATTGGCTTTGGAAGAAGTAGTAGGCGTGAAAATGGCACTAAACATTGGCAGAAGAACTGCGTCTTACAACCGAGGCTTGTTAGCCTCCTGCCTCAGCATTACTAGCTCTTTTCTGTATTTTTTTATATCTATAAACTATATCTTGATGTATGTTATTGTACATAAAAGCTGTAATTGCCCATAACCTGTAATGTAAGCAATGGACTGCCAGCTAAGGACCCGAAGAAAGATAACTTATCTGATAATAGACATTAGATGTTAGCCAAATAAAAATGATTCATGAAAAAACTGAACATGAGAGCGTCCAGGGCAAAGTAATACTTAGGCTAGGTTCACATCTGCAGTACAGCCTGTTGCAAATCCTGACAAAAATAAAAATAAAATAAAAAAAGGACAAAGTGGTATTTTGTCCAGCAAAATCCGGCATAAAACACAATGTAAGTCAATGGTGCCGGATCCCTTTTCTCAGACACAAAAGAAACGGATCCGCCAACCACTAATTTACAATGGTTTTAGTGCTGGATCCGTCATGGCCAAAAAAATCAAGGGCTAACGGGCCCTTTCTTCAGATTCAGACCAATCTGAAGATTGGTGTGAGTCTAATATAGGGGCCCATTCAGTCCCGAAATGCGTTATTCTTATGTTACTTCTAAGCTAACTTAACACAGCCCTTCTATCCATTGTGATCCACTGATATGGGCAGCTTGACTTTAAGGCCCCATTCACACGACCGTATTATTGCGGGTCCGCATTATTGCGGTACAGCAATAATATGGGGGCCGCCTGGCGTGTGTTCTGCATCACTCGGAACACACGCCAGGCGGCCCCATTCAAAATGCCTATACTTGTCCGTGCATGCGGACAAGTATAGGACATGCTTCATATTTTTCAGCAGAGCCGGGGCACGGAGCTAGCTCCGTGCGGTGGCTCCCCACCCCCATAGAAGTGAATGGGGCTGCATTGAGGAATAGATACGGCCCTATTCACACGGTCGTATGAATGGGGCCTTACCCTACGGTTTCCTGGATTCCTATGTTTGGCCCAGGGTGGCTTCTACATGTTTGTACGAGTGTTGTGTCCCCTGCACAAAAAATACAGGTGAGCACCTATTTAGCAGTTATTTGCCATTTTCTTAAGTGGTCCAACTTATGTTTGCTTCTCCTTTTCTTTTGCATGCTTGTGTATGTGAGGCCAAGAGGAACACTTGTCCTAAATTCTTCCTATACTTCTCTGTTCACCATCTGAAGAAACAGTCAGCTTTGCTTGTGAGCATCTGGAGCCCCAAAAACTTGGTGTTTCTTTGGGTAAAAAAAAGTTGCATCTAAGGATAGGTCATCTGGCAGTTTGTTCTGGTATTTATGCCAGTAAGCCTCCGGATCTCCGTTGGATCCCTTTATAGTGAACAGGGATCTGGCAGTGCCTGGAGTGACTCCTGTAGTGCTCCTCTGCCGGAGCAGGCTACCAAAATACCTTTACCACAGATATGAATGCAGCTTTTCTTACATGTTTGGCTGCATTACGAAGGATACCAGAAGTTGTCAGATACCTCTGGCACCAAATAGACAGTGTAGACATAAAAACATGTGTCTATATAGATAACCATTCCCACATTTATAATATGGGGGTACTAAATCTCTTCATGGAGAGTGCCTCAATCGATGTGAGGAGTCTTATAGGGCAGGCATCCCTCCTCGAATTTCTGAGAAGAAATTACGCACATCAGCTCTTAATAAGCCCTGCCTCTGATGCCACTAGATGTAAGGTAGCTATCCTATAAGTCAATTATACACTTATGATATGATCTATGCGTGTACTTCATACCTTCATGCTTTTTCTCTAATAGCATGAACCAGCACCAGAAGGCCCCAGGATGATTTTATTATCTTCGACCTCTGAGCACCCCCTTCCTTCATCCAGTTTGACAGCTACAATGTTGATTCAGAGACTATAAAAACTCCATATAAATGGCTAGAGCTACACATTTACCAAGGAGCAGGAAACATTTTTATGGTCATTACTGAAAATATGAAGAATTTATTTTCAAGTTAGAACTGACAAAAGAGAAGCAGCCCAATGAATTAAATTTTGCAATAGTCATTCACCGTACAAATACAATTATCTTCAACAGCAAACAGTTTTAAGAGAAACTGACTTTTATGATATGACAAATACACACTAATAAAACAGGCCATCTTCACATAAAACCATGCTGCAGTCTTAGGCATGCAGGCAGCCAGGCAGGCAAATGATTATCTGATGCTCAAAAACAGAAAGGAATTTGTCAATATCTTGTGAATCATCCACCTAACCCTGAAGACGTGCTGTCTTATATTGCCTTAATAGCAAAGCAAGAAAAATGAGCAATATTTATGTCATATACTTTAGTATGAAACTAAGGCCTGGCAGGATTGGTCATCCCCTGTTATCCCTTTAAAAAGGTATTCTGAGATATTTTTACTGATAACCTATCCTCTGGTCAGCAGAATCTGATTCCGACAACCTCGCCGATCAGCTGTTTGAGAAGGCAATGATGCTCGCAGTGGCACCGAAACGTTCTCTCTGCTCACCAGGCACAGTGCCATCAATTGTATAGTGGCTGTGCTTGGTATTGCAGCTTAGTCCCATTCACTTCTATGGGGCTATCCTTCGCCTAGGCCATGTGACTGATGAATGTGACATCACATGTCTAGGAAAAGGTCCAAGTGCCGGTTCCTTGTCAAACAGCTAATCAGCAGGGGTCCGGGGTGTAAAGATATCTTGGAAAAACCCTTTAACCATGCACTTTTGCCTCACCCAAACAACTAGTTTAGTCATGATTGTTTTAAGGATTCCGGCATTTTTATTCTTCAAAGCTGGTCCTACACATCAGATACTCCCCTGACCGCTCTATAAACATAAGTGCTTGTCTGAGTGTGCATGTGAATTATAATGAGGGGTGGAGACATAGGCAACTTATCTTATGGCAAAAAATAGCATTAGGCATGTTAACATCTAACATGGCTAATGCACATTTTCCTTGCCACATACTGATAAACAACATGGGCGGACTGGGAACTTAAAGTGGCTTTGCAAAAAACCTAAAAGTTTTAGCTCCAAATCAACAGAAGGCAGGAAAACATAAGCAGGCAGGGACAACAGAAGTAGAAGCAGCCAGCAATACTGTAGTGTAGCACAAAATACAGTCCTAGTAAAAGCTAAGACCACAGTGCGGCACAAAATACTTCCACCCTCATCACAGTATTCAGCTGTATCACCAATGCTCCTAGTACCCGATGCTCCTAGAATTAATTAATGCTTAGCGCATTTGATTGTTATGTATCCAGCCGGCGGCCATGATGAGGTCTTGGGCAGCCCCTTGGACACTGGTCCACTGGAAAATTTCTCTCTAGTGTCTATGGTCTCTGCCCATGGACTGGGAACTTAAAATGGCCCTGGAAAAAATGCTAAAAGTGGTCCCATTTTGTAGTTGGATCAAAATTGATGGAAGGCAGAGCCAGCATTACCATATTGTGGCACATTATACCATCCCAACAGCAAAATACCACAGCCCATCACAAAATACTGCCAGCAGTACAAAATACATCCCCAAAAACTTCCACTGGCTGGAGTGAGGAGGGCTCAGGTGTCTCCCTGAGCACCAGCCCACCAGGAAACTTGGTGCCCTGTACACTCTTGAACACAGATGCTGGCATGATCAACTAACATTAAAGGGATTTTCCTGGATCGTAATATTGATGGGCTGTCCTCCCACCCATGTCCTATTGGTTGGGGTCTGACTCTAATATATAAAGATAAACCTCTTCATTGTTCTTATCGGTCTGCCTATCTGAGCGTCGTCTATCTATTAGTGATGAAACAGGGTATTGCAGCTTTTTCTCAATCACTCGGATGGAACTAAGTTGCAATGTCCTGCACAGGCGCTGTTATGTAACAGCGTGCAGGTAAACAGGCTGATGTAAACAAGGAACAGGCCGCAATTTATGACTCAAGACAGGGGACCATTCACACAGCTGACTGGTGGGATGTCATGAATTGGACTGCCAATAATCCGATACTGATGGACTACAGGTCACTCCTATTCTGAACCGGAAAAGCCCTTTAAAGAGAACCTTTCAGTAGAATCAACCCTATTAACCCAGGCACAATGCCTGGGGGGTTGATTCTGCTGAGTTGTTGTGCCATTCATGTGCAATTACAGTTTTGCATTATTATGAAAATTAGGTGTTCAATGCACCGAGGGGCTCAGTTTCAATGCTGTGTTTCAACTGCAACTCTCCCCTTGACTGACAGACTAGATATAGCATCTGGCCCTGCAATCTCATGCTTGTGCTGTCACTTACAATATCGAGCCATGCGCAGAAATCATCTGTGCTGCTGAGGAAGCTATAGCGGACGTACTGCTCATGCGCCAATACTGTAAGCTACAGTGCAGGTTCCGAATTACAGGGGGAGATGCCTGGCCCTGTTAATCAAGGGGATGGGGTGGCAACTGAGATACATCAGAGCAAAGCTTCACCAAGGGGCCCAACACCAACCTAAGAATTATGTCTGGACAGACAGGATTTAACAAATTTACTGCCATTTTATTCATGGACAGAAATATGCTTATTTAATTGGATAAAAAAAGACTCATTAATCTGTCCATAAAAATGAATATGTGGAATCGACAAAACAGTGTAAAGCTGATTTGATTCTTACAGTATATGAGGAAATTACTTGCACATTTCAGGTCTTAAAATCTTGTAAAACGTTTGTGTTAGACAATTATGAAGCTTAATACACTATAATTAGTGTTGAGCGAGCACCTCTGTGCTCGTATGCTCTAGCCGAGCACTAGGGGTTGCTCGAGTGCTCGGCCGAGCACCCGAGCATAATGTTAGTCAACGGGACTAAACCAAGCACCCCCCACTCGGAAGAGGCTGGTTAATAGAAAAAGGTCAGAATCGCGACTTCGCCTCTTTTACTCCTTTCACGCATAAAAGTATGCTAATTAACTGAATTTGTACACATTAGCGCACATTGCGTATGCATTAGTATACAAATTCGTATGCATTAGCGTACAAATCAACATTACAGTGCGGGGAAGAGACTCGAGCATTGCGCTCGAGTACACTCGGTGTTCGGCCGAGCATGCTCGCTCAACACTAATTGTAATAAAAAAATAATAATGTAACAAGTTAGTCTTAGTTAGAAAATTCTGAAGCTTAATATATAGTAATAAAAAAAAACTGATCAGAAAAGGTCAATATCTCCAGCTGATACTAAGACACTGGTATGTGTGTATGAATAAAATGTGGGTTGAATATTTTAAATATATAGCAGTTATTGTTCAGACATTACATTCACTAATGATAATTTCCTTCAATGAATGAAGCCAAAAAGCCTGGTCTGGTCAAATGAGACCAAAGTTGAACTTTGTGGCCTAAATGCAAAATGCAGTGTGTGGCAGAAAACTAACACTGCACATCACCCTGAACATACCACTGTGGGGATGCTTTTCTGAAACCGGGACAGGGAAGCTGGTCAAACTTGATGGGAAGATGGATGGGCCTAAATATAGAGCAATCCTGGAGGAAAACCTGGTAGAGGCTAACCTGAGACTGGGCTGGAGGTTCACCTTCCAGGAGGACAACGACCCTAAACATACAGCCAGAAGTACAATTGAATGGTTTAGATCAAAACATATTGTGTTAGAATGGCCCAGTCACAGTCCAGACCTAAATCCCATTGAGAATCTGTGGTAAGACTTGAAAATTGCCGTTCACAGATGCTCTCCATCCAATCTGACTGAGCTTGAGCTATATTGCAAAGAAAAATGGGCAAAAATTTCACCTCTAGATGTGCAAAGCTGGTAGAGACACATCCCAAAAGACTTGCAGCTGTAATTACAGCGAAAGGTGGTCCTACAAAGTATTAATGCAAGGGGGCTGAATACAAGTGCACGCCACACTTTCCAGATTTTTATTTATTAAAAATTTTTGAAAACCATCTATCATTTTCTTTTCACTTCACACACACTTGCTACTTTGTGTTGGTTTATCACGTAGCATCCCAATAAAATACACTTAAGTTTATGGGTGTAATGTGAAAAAATGTGAAAAATTTCAAAGGGGTATGAATTCTTTTTCAAGGCACTGTATTGAGATAACATGAATGGTCATCTGAACATAATGTCCGAGAAATTGGAGGCCATCACTGCTCAGTGGAAAGCAATCCTTTGTGTAAGGGCAGTCCTACCTAAAGGGTGTATTAGACAGGTATATTGTCTGCCAGATCATTGCCAATGAGTGCTTGCAGTAACACTCGTTAGCCATAATCTGGCAGTGTAATACTGCCGCCGATTACCCGAAGAACTCGTTCACTGGGGAATCTAAATCTTTCAACAGGTTTAAAAATCATTGTTTGCTGGCAACAGATTGTGCCATGTAATCACAGACTGCTACTGGCAAATATTGATTTGGTATGGGTATGAGCGATAGCAGTAGTGATCACTCTTCCCCATACTGAGGAGGAGATCGCTGCATATAATAGCAGTGGTCTCCTCCACTGACAAGCAGGCGATTGTCGGGAAGGATCTCTTCCTACCCGAAAATCGCTTGCATAAACTGCCTGTCTAATACAGGCTTAATTTATACTAGTCTACAAATGTTTCTGTTAGGCGCAAAACAGAAGCAACATCATTTACAAAGATGCAGCCTACCTGCAAAATTTCACTTCTGACCAAATACGTTTTTAGCTGATCAATGACCTTGTGATAGTGTTTGCTTCTCATAGTAACTAATATCGAGTGTCACTGTACATACAAATAGTATTGTCACAAAAAAGACAATCCTATCTTAAATGCAGTAGGAGAGGACAACTTCTGACTTCAGATAGCAAACAAGATATGACTGTGCACACACCATCACAGGAGACACAGGATGTAACTGCACCTTCTGTAAAAAGGCTTTACATGCATCACAAAGAGGGCTCCAGATTGCAGATAATGGCAAATCTATTATTTTTAAATGAGCACAAAATATAAAGACTTTCAAAATCATTGCACCCACAGGAAAGAAATCCCCCAGTAGGAGAGTCCGAGGACATGATGAAATGTGTCTCTTTCGTCACTTTCAGAGTCAAGGCGCACTTACACACGCAGATGAGCAGCAGATTGTCGAGAAGGTGGCGTTCCTTCCTGACAGACGGGTGCTTGTTCAGTAAAATTTACATGCAGCGATCACCTCCACGGTATGAGGATGAGTGGTTGCTATTGCAATCCCTCATCTTCATACAGCTACATTGTTCCTGGGCAGCAGATTGCTGTTTAGACGGAATGAGGGAATGAGTGTTCACAGGAGTGTTCGATAATCTGCCCAATAATCTGCCTGTCTAAATCCACCTTTAGGCCACATGGACAATCCACAGTGTAATACAGTACCAGCTAAGTAGATGACATTTTCAAAACCTCAGTGTGGAAACTTTTTGTGCACAAATTGACCTGACAATGAAATGTTGGGCAAATCCATATCAAAGGCTGCAACAAAATCCCCACGCAAAACGGATTTAGTGCAACAATGAAATCAGATGGAAAATCCGTATAAACTCACTGCTGTGTGCATGTACACCAAGGGTCCTTTTACACTGGCAAATGTACTGCCTGTAACAAGGGCCATTTGACGATATAGTAAGTAAATTGGTGCTTAATTAACTCCATGTACATGGAGTGACCAGCAATACTGTATTGATGATCATTCAGGCCAACAGCAGATATGATCAGCAGACAAATAAGCTTTTGCTCATTTGCTGGCTCATCATTGGGCTCGATTACATGGGACAATGATCAGGAGTGACTGTTCTGATGGACGATCATCAACCCATGTGACAAGGCCTTAAGCAAGACTGCTGGTACACATCAGATTAATCTACTGTGTATGGGGACCTCCTTACTGTGCCCATGTGGCGTAAACAAGGATTGGCATTTGGCAAGTTGGTCTTCAACATGCCCAATCATTTTGCTCTGCCAAAAGATGAGCCAAAGCCAGGTGCACTGGTGCAGTAACTTACCTCTGCCTCCCAATTGACATAAACCATTAGGAGTTCAGTGTAGATACCTGCTAAGCCCACAATTGTCTTATGTGTACAGCTGGCCTTAAAAGAGTATTACGGTTTTATTAAATAAAGTTTAAAGGGGTAATCCAGTGATGTCAAACCATCCCCAATCCACAGGATAGGGGATAACTATTAGATCTATAATGGTCACATCATACCCTATGGAATCCCCAGAAATTAACAGAACAGCCATACAGGCAAGCGCGCAGCCACTCCATTCATTTTCAGCCAGATAATCCCAAATATCCTTTTAATCATTGTATAATAATGTTATTTGCAGTGGTATTCCAGTTTCATGAAATTGATGGCTTATCCTAGGACAGGTCATCAATGTCAAATTCGTGGAAGCAGCGCCAATCAGCAATTTGAAGAGGCTACCATGTTCATACGAGCGCTGCGCCTTCTTCAATATTCACTGCAGGCCATCTACATGGTAGGGTCAGTGCATTGTAATTACGGTTTCCACTCTCATTCACTATACAAAAAGCTACTGCAATGTAGATGGCCTGCAGTGAATACTGAAGAGGACTCGTATGAACACCAAAGCCCCTTCAAACACCTCATGCAAAGGTGTAAGATTTTGATATTGATGGCTTATCCACAGGGTAGGTTATCAATATCTGATCGTGGAGTTTCAACTCCTGGCAACTAAGCGAGTCAGCTGTTAGAAGAAGCCATGCCACTCCGGTAAGTGATGTGGCCTTTTCGTAGGTCAGTGATGTCACGTTCATCGGTCATGTGGCCTAGGTGTGGCCTAGTACCATTCCAGTGATTGGGTCTGAACTGCAATACCACCACAGCCACTATACAATGTACATTGTTGCATTTTATTAGGCCCTGCATCTGGCATGATCTAAAAAGTGTAATATGATGGCGACCTGAGGGCCATAGTTAGGTCTAGAGCAGCCAATCTGTACCCTATGCTGCAAGGTATCTGTTAGGACGACCTTTCCCTCTGTCTAATCACTTTTATGTCTCATACCTTATTGACCATGGCATGCAATATGGTTGGGATCAGAGTTCAGATCAGGACCCCTTCAGGTCCCAGATGTGGTCAAAAGCAGAGGTCTTAAAAACTCCAAACTCAACGAGTTAACCTCTAAATACCACAAATATTGTTCTACAAAAATGACCAGACACTATTCTACTACCCAACCTGAAGCCGCATGGTTCCCTCTGAACCTGCTATTGATTTTCCTCAGACACCAATGCCATTTTTCAACAATGGACTTACTGTCTATGGAATAATGGGTATATAGATATAGAAAGGTAACCGTGCATTTTCAGAAGTAGAGCTCAAACCATAAACCTTCGGCAAGTGACACTTGGCTGCGCACATCTTTCATCCAGAAGCCAGGATTAAGATGAATGCAAAGCAGAGAATCTGCAGGCATACCTTAACGGAGAATCAATTGTGTTTTTATACATTATTTAGTAGGAGCGGTCTCTTACTTCTAAACAGGAAGACAATGAATTGTAGCTTATTCTAGGTGTAACAGAAACATAAAAGGGACAACAATAAAAAATTCTATATTATTTGATCATTAAATGCAACATTTTACAGGGCTCCGCCAACTATGGAATCATTTTAGAATATACGATAAAATAAACGATTTTTAGATTATGTTTTACACAGTTACATTTATGCCAGTTATTGTGAAAATATTATTTTTTTTGTAAGCTACCAGAGTGGCCAGCTGACCATAGATGAACAGGATTTACACCGCCTAATCCAGTAGTTCTGGTGTCTGTGTCAGAGCAACATAACAATGTGATTGATTTAGTTAGAAATCAGACTCCAAAATGCAATAAAAACAATATAGACACAACTATTATATGACAGTTATTGACAGAACAAACAATCCATTAATAGTGCATTACATGGATGCTAGTAATATATTTCAAAAACATCTAAACATTAAAAAAAGATAGCTATAAATGCAGATAACATATTAACCCTTAAATACCACCCATTTGTTCTACAGTCATACAACTCTAGGTCAGGTGCCTGGATGTCAGGGTGAGCCAGACACCCAATAGAGATGGCAAAAAGTAATTTTTTTTTTTAACAGATCCAGTTGCAAGAAAAGTAAAAAAGTGTAGTGTAAAAAAAATTACTTAAGTCATCTCCCAAGTAGTTCTTTCTGACCTTCTGGGGGAAATAGTAACAAGTTAAACAAAACCAAAAATAGCAATATAAAACAAAAAACAAAAAAAATAATTCAGACTAAAGTATTCAAAGAACCAGTCTTGATGCAGTTCTGCTTACTAGAGCATGGTAAAAAATATATAAAAACAAATGCAAAAAAAAAAAAAAAAAAGAAGTCCTTTCTGTCACAAAAAAAATTAAAAATCACTGGTCGGCAGCTATTTACATGGGCAGAATGTCGCGAAAGAGCGTTTGATAATCTGCCCAATAATCTGCCAGTCTACATCCACCTTTAGGCCACATGGACAATCCACAGTGTAATACAGTACCAGCTAAGTAGATGAAATTTTGAAAATCTCATATACAGTGTGGAAACTTTCTGTGCACAAATTGACCTGACAATGAAATGTTGGGAAAATCCATATCAAACACTGCAACAAAACCCACACGCAGCACAGATTGAGTGCAACAACGAAATCCCTAAGTAAATCCCCATAAACTACACTGCTGTGTGCATGTACACCAGGGGTCCTTTTACACTGGCAAATGTACTGACTATAACCAGGGCCATACAAAAATTCTTAAGGCTACTTTCACACTAGCGTTTTTAATTTCCGGTATTGAGTTCCGTCATAGGGGCTCAATACCGGAATAAAACGCTTCAGTTTTGTCCCTATTCATTGTCAATGGGGACAAAACTGAACTGAAGACAACGGAATGCTCCTGAAAGCATTCCGTTCCGTCTTCAGACTGGAGAACAAACCGCAGCATGCTCTCCGGTCCAGGCATCCGCACCAAGACGGATCCGGAATGACCCCCAATGCAAGTCAATGGGGACGGATCCATTTGGTGTGACACACCAGTAATCCAGATCTGTCCTCCATTGACTTGCAATGGGGGGTCATTCCGGATCAGGCTACACATATACAGAAACATACACACATACATACAACTCACATACTCCAGGCAGGGACGCCGGCAGCATGTCTTCACGCGCCTCCTGCGCGCAGCTATGACGTTTCCCCACTGCGCCCAGCAGAGGGCGCTGTGGGGAATCGTCATCGCTGCGCGCAGGAGGCGCGTGAAGACGTGCTGCCGGCGTCCCTGGCTGGAGTATGTAAGTGTGTATGTGTGTGTATGTATGTATGTTTGTCTGTGTCTTGTCCCAATGTCTGTGTCAACATGTGTGGGGCCGGACCGCTGCTCCGGCTCCACACATGTATCAGCGGCAGCACGGATCCGTCGGCACCCTTTAGGTGCCGGATCCGTGCTGCCGCTAGTGTGAAAGAGGCCTTAGTCATCTCCCCAGCACTTCTTTCTGAACTTCTAGGGGAAATAGTATTAAGACAAGTAAATAAAACAATAAAATAGAAATACAAAAAACACATTAAAAAAAGAATTCTGACCAAGGTGATCAAACAACCATTCTTGGTAAAAAAAAAAGTCCTATCTGTCACACAAAATAAAAAATCACTTTAACAGTAAGGGGTTGTTCACATATCAGTTATTTGATCAGTTATTTCCATCAGTTATTGTCAGCCAAAACCGGGTGTGGGTCAAAAACAGCAAACAGGTGTAGATCTTTTCATCATACCTGATCTCTGTTTAGTGTCCACTCCTGGTTTTGGCTGACAATAACTGATGGAAATAACTGATCAAATAACTGATATGTGAACAACCCCTAAGAAAAAATTGAAAAAAAAATGGCCAGTACAAACAGGAAATCCCTAAAAACCTCATTAATGGGACCCTGTCACCACCATAATATGTCCCCAACTGTCTGCAGTACCTTCCAGCTGAAGTCATCTAGTCTCCAATGATGTTCTTTGCTATTTTGACAGATTTGGCCAAGTTTGCCAAAAGGCAACTTTATCCTTCCACTCAGTGTATACAAATGTGCAGCTTAAAGTTAAGGGGGCACCAGCCTTGATGCTTCAATTCAAGATTGCCACACTGCCTTCTAGCCTCTTTACTTTTGATAGACGCTTGACATCAAACGTGTGAGCCATCTTCTATCCTTCTCAGCACCTGCAGTGTACTTGGGCTCATTGCACAGGCATTGGCAAGCCAGGGAACAATTTCATGCTACTGGTCCTATGAGTGATATAGATACACAAGAATGTTCCCTGGACCCCTCGCTCCAAGGAGTTGGTGCCTTCTCAATGAACCTCTGAAGGCAAGTACACTGCAGCTGGGCCCACTGCGCAGGCACAGAAAATGATAGAAGTTGGCGCATACGCAGGGTTTCAGGTGCATTGTGTCTGATGAAAAAAGAAGTTGTCCATCAAAAGAGAAAGAGGTAGGATGGTGGTGCGGCAAGCTTGACCTAAAGAGTCAAGGCCGCTGCCCCTTGACTTCAAGCTGCACATATCCAAACATCAAATGGGGGACATAAGGTGAACTTGGTTATCTAGTGAAATAGTAAAGGACATCATGACTTCAGCTGTGAGGTACTGGAAGTAGTTTGGAGAGGACATTATGGTGGTGATAGGCTCCCTTCAAGGCCAAAAAAGTCATTAATGGGTTAAGAATGGCATGGTAAAATTGCACTGTAAATATTGCAGGGTAGGTCTGTGTAGTGCGTACAGTCATTAGGCCTATACAAATTGTGTCAGCAAATGAAGAACCTGTAAAGTCGTACAGTGTGTCAGTGCGGAGATGATAAGGAGGGTGGTAATGACCACTCTTTCCACTTTACAAATTGCAAAAAGTAAGACTAATTGTTTACGAGGAATGTTTTAATTGCCCGTCTTGTTACAAAAATTAATCATTATGACGGTCAAATGAATTTAATTACACAAGCAAAAGGAAAAAAAGAAGATCATCCACATATGCAATATTATATCTCACTTGCTTTCGTTGTCTCACACTATTTTTGTGACATATGCTGATCAGATGGTGCCTGTATGACACACCAAAGGACTTCCACAGAGTAAACATTCCCTTCCGTTGTCAATCAGAAGTGACAGTTCATATGTTATCAGCATTCTAAAGAACTAAATCAGAATAAGCTGTGATTAAATAAGCATAGGCCACAAATTCTTTTATTCTCTGACCTGTTATAAAGGTACATGATGTACACTGTAGTGAAGTTAATTTTCTTAATAGTGACTACTTGATTTATAACCTCCCTTCTGATCCTCAGCTGTGTCATGTCACCAAATAACACAGCGTCTTATGTGTGGACAGGAAAGCCGGTTTCTTTTATGAATGCTCATAGGAATGACCAGAGAAGTAACTGACTTCCTGTTCTGTGCCAGTTGGAGATCAGAGTGTTGGTCACATGACACAGCTAAGGATCAGAAGGGAGGTTATAACTCACGCACAGTCACCAATAAAAAGGTTATCTTCACTATAATTTACATCATGTACCTGTTTAATGAGACAGAGAATAAAGATTTTTGTGGGATTGCTTCTTTAATTGGGAAACCAAAAATGTATAATGACAGAACCTGTATCTAACACATGAGGTGCTTCACTATCCAGAGCGGCATGTTATGAAAGGAATGACAACTTTTTATGTAAATTATGAAATGGCTTGTGAATGGAGGTGCAATTCTGGGCTCAGATTTGTCTACAAAGAGTATCTCTTTCTTTAGGCAAAGAAAGAATAAACGAATATCGCAGTGGGGCATAATAATCTTTTTGTCCTACTGCAGACAGGGCAGAGGAGGGAGGGTCCTGTTTCAGCCAGTTATTGTACAGTCAGAAGTACAAACAGAAAATAATTATTTGCATATTTCTAAATTTTAATTGAAATACAAAACAAAATAGGATCAAGAGAAATTATAAATGAAGGAAGTGCTGGGATTTTTCTTTTTCATAATAGTAGGCATCTGCCTGTCATTTGTAATGTAATCTATATGAGATGAAAAAAATTGCAGTAATGTAAAGAAGACAAAAGTATAAATGCTAGTCTTCTAAGCTTTAGTAACTTGCTATATTACTGATTGGTGGTCATTATGGGAATTTATCTGCTCGTGTAAAAAGTACCTTATTTAGGGGCCGTTCAGACAGCCGTAGTATTGTGGATCCGCAAAAATGTGGATCCGCAATACCACGGATGCCGCCCGGCGTGTGCTCTGCAATTTGCGGAACACACAGCCGGGCGCCCTGTTCAAAATGCCTATTTTTGTCCGCTGTTGCGGACAAGAATAGGTCATGTTCTATAATTTCTTGCGGAACCGCGGCTCGGCAAGATCGCGTGCTGGCCATTTAAGTGGACGAGCCCGCACCTATTCTGCAATTTTGAGGAATAGGTGCAGACCCATTCACATGGTCGTGTGAACAGGCCCTAAATGTAATTCTTTTAAAGGGTTATTCCCATCTCGGACAATGGGGGCATATCGCTAGGATATGCCCCCATTGTCCTATAGGTGCGGGTCCCACCCGTGGGACCCCTATCGAACGGGCCCGAAGTCAAGGAGAAATGCGCGGCCCAGCTCCCATTCATTTGTATAGAGCCAACGGAAATAGCCGAGCCAGTGCTCGGCTATTTTCGCCGGCCCCATACAAATGAATGGAGGTCGGCCGCGCATGCGCGGTGCGCCCTCCTTGACTTTCGGGGCCCCGTAATCGATATAGGTGCGAGTCCCGCACCTATAGGACAATGGGGGCATATCCTAGCGATATGCCCCCATTGTCTGAGATGGGAATAACCCTTTAATCTCTGCTCACAACTAAAGCTGGTCATACACATGACATAATGGTTAGCAAATTGTCATACACATGAACTTTCGGATCAGCCAAGCATGCATGAGTTGTGAAGGTCCCATGGCCTAAGTGCAACTCAGTCCCATTCATTTAAATTCAAGTGAATGGAGTTGAGCTGCATTACCAGGGACAGCCGCTATCTAATGTCTGTGATTGGTACCTGCGGCACTCACCCGAGCTCCGGTGACTACCGCTGCCTCTTTAAACAGCTGATTGGCAGGGTGGGCCTGAAGTCGGACTACTTCCAACCTAATACTGATGACCTATCCTGAGGATACAACATCAATATAAAAATCCCGGAAAAATCCTTTAAGAAAAAACGACATAACTCATGGTGGTTAAATAAAACTGTTGCATTTGTCACAAACCCCAAATTACTTCCCTCACTACCAGCAGTTGAATTTCAACATGCCCGATCCTTTTATTCTCAGGGAGGTGTCTGGCAGCATCTTTCTCCACCTGCCCATTCATGACACAGGCATGCTTAGACAAGCACAGGCATGTGTATAGAGGGTAATGAGTGCTAGCTTTCAGCCAACAATCTTCCGAGAGATATCTCAGGTTATAAGGCCAGCCTTGTAGTCCAATAACAATAGCTAAAACAAGCAGTTAAAAGGAAGATTGAATTGTTTGGGTTACATTGGCCACTGAACAGCTGGGGGTGTATTGTATGTATTATGCAGGTACAGCTCGTCTGTGTACTCGTACTGTACACAAAGGGGGATTAGTCTGACTTCCAGGGATCCTCCTACACTGTATATATATATATATATATATATATATATATATATATATAACATTGCATACATGCACAAAAGCATTATAAAATATTACTACATGTGGTCCCCAATGAAAGCCACAGAGCTACACAATCTATTTCCATTATAAAATATCTTGCTCTGAAGGTTCATCCAAGAACATATATGATATCAGATGCATCATAGTGTACTGATTTGCAGAATATTTACATATGCATCTACTATAAAAAAAGATTATTCAAATAAATGATACATTTCTAGAGAAATGTTCTTAAAGAGCCCACTGCTCTACGCAACATTGAAAACATACAGTTGAAATTGCATTGCTGCTATTCCTACTGATAATGATAATATAATCACATTTCAGATCAAAATTGTGTGGGCCCACCCACCAATGACAAGGTGACCTCTTTGGAAGGAACCTACACTACCTATTAGTCTTGCCTCTCCTAGGCCTACAAAAGAAAATCAGGGCCAGTAGGAGCCAGCTACATTCTGCTCTGATTAAAAGCCTTGGATAAATGGGCAGGAGTGGATGGTGTAAATCGAGGCAACCGCGAAATGTGAAAAACATTAGACCAGGATCTCTTTGAAGAAAAATTAAATGAACATATCTGCACACAGAGCAATATGCTGCCACATGTGGTGCTTGTTTTCTTTTGCATGTCAGCTTGGAGGTGCTGGCCTCACTGTGTTTTTTGCATTACTTTCTTCTACAAACTGTGCCACCATTGTCCCTGAGCCGTGTCTGGTATTGCAGCTCCGCAGTTTTAGGGTATGTTCACATGATTAAAGTCTGTTGCAGATCCCGTCACGGAAAAGGGCTGTTTTCCACCATGGAATTCACTACCAAACAGCCTCCCATTGACTTCAATTGAAAATAGCCACTCTGTGCACAAGATAACGTTTATTTCCGCTACTAATTTCAATTCGGCTTCAGAGGTGGAATGTTACTTCTTAGAAACTGACTGGGAGTGGTCAATGGAAAAGCAGAGAAAAAGCACTAGTGGTTTTACAGCCATATTTAGCAGCATTCCTGCCACCAAAAATGTTTCTGAAGTTTCCCACCAAAGGGCTGGATTACAAAAACAGTGGCAAAAATGCTTATAAAACCTCTTACAAATCCTCAGCCAAAAACTTTTCTAAAAATGCTTGTAAATACTCTTCTACAACCATCATCAAATTTGAAATATGCCACCCAAAAACCACCTGTTTTCAGCTACTAATCTGCTACTGATTTGTCTGCCGTGGATTTTGCCATGTGAACGTACCCTTAAAGTCTATGCACTGATCTAAAGTGATTTCTGGAATAAATCAGGACTCGTGAAAATCATTAAGACTCCATCAAAGTAGGTTTTATCACATCTACAGGTAGATAATTTTGAGAATTGTTTCTCAAACTGATGCGGTAGAGGTCACTGATAAGGTGACCATCCCCCCCAGTTGTGGAGGAGGAACATCCGGGGAGGCGGTTTTGATGGGCAAATGAAAGATCACTCAGGTAATGTTTTTAAGTTGAGTGATGTTGGTAACGGAGACAAGTCTTTCTACTACATAAAACAAAAAGTAAAAAGTAGTCACCATTATAAAATGAAATGACTGTTGCTATCAGGTAGGTCAGTCTCACAAACTGCATGGTAACATGTAAAACATCTGTGCAAGTAAATCTTATGAAAGAAAGAAAAAGAAACAAAAACATAAAAAATAAGGACAAATGACCACCATCAGCCCATGCCAGAATGTATACAGTCATTTTCCAGCCATGCAGGAACGTGGCTTAGTGGTTAGCCCTGTTTACTTGCAAGACCAGGGTCTGGTATTCGAATCCAAGGAAAGGCAACACCTGCATGGAGTCTGTATATTCTCCATATATTTGTATGGTTTCCTCCACGTTCTCCAGTTTCTTCCCACACTCTAAAAATATACTGTTAACGTAATTGGCTTCCTATGAAATTGGCCCTAGTGTGTGGTTTTCTGGCGTCAATTACAGAAAATCTGTTGGGCATTGGGATGCCCTGCCCCTCCACTAAGACCGACTTTTTTTAAAGCTGAGAACTGCAGAAAATCACATAAAGTTAAAAAAAATGTGGCTGGTACAAAAATGTTTGATTTTACATGTGAGCAGGTCAATAAATTCTCCTTTTTAGGTAGGCAGAGGCTAAATGGCTGAATTTTAGCGATTAGCTATAGCAATCGCCTGAATATATGACCTCACCACACTGGGACATCAGGACATGATTTTTTAAAAAAAATTTAAATTCCTTCCATATATGTAATTTGATTACATCTTTATCTAGAATGCAAATATATATTTGCTAAGTTTACTCCTCATTAAAAAGCAATATGTCCCTTTCCTTTGGGATTACGTTGGCGGTCCCGGCGGGCACCACATTGGTACTTTCAAATTAAACTTCTGTCAGGTTTTTGCGCACAGGAAAAGTTAAATAGGTCAGGTCTGTTTCCTGTAAACGCTCACTTGATGGTGGAGAATATTTCGCAAATATGTTGCAGCAGTTTTGATCTCCTAAACATACTAATTAGTTGAATTAGAGCAAGCCAGTATAAACCCACATAGCCCAGCAGCGTCAACACAGTAATTATGAACAGTTGGACAACAAACAGTCTCTATTATTTAAAACGCACCATCAGCGAGCAACCTCCTCTCCGCTCCACAATAACACTTTGGACGGCAGACGCCAAACCAACAAACAGATGTGCAGCCTCAATAATTGGCATCGGAAACTGTTATAAAATGTCTGGTTTTATTCAGGTCATAGGGAACAAATATAATTGTGGTTTTAGTAGAACCAGGAGCATAGAATGCTTCCATTTATTGCTCTATATCTCAGCAGTTGTTCTTCCATTTGCCTAAAAGGATCTAAAAACACAACGAGATCATATATATATATAAGCACCACATGCAGAAATAGACGCATTCAACCCCATTGATAGCATGTCAAGGCACGTATTAAAGGAAATCTGTCACATGATATGAGTGTATTAACCTAAAAGTATGGCTGTGTTCAATAAAGTACCTTGTGTCCAGCTGTAGTCTTTATTCTTAATTCTGACTTTTGGTTTTATTTTAATTCTCGTTTTTCTAATATACAAATTTTAAGTGAAGGAGCCCAGAGGGGCGTTACTATCAATAAACGGAGCCCAGTAACGCCCCCCTCCTGTGCCCAGCCCGTCTTCTTACTTGTATAAAGCGCTCCTCTTCAGGGCAGGAGTAATGCCCACATTTGCATTCTTGGCCGCCTCCCCCCCTCAGCATCGGCACGGCAGCTCTAGAAACCACACATCCAGCTGCCTGCCGCTCTCCACTGAATTCTCGCGCAGGCGCACTACCGCCCGCTTCGGAGGAGAGCGGCAGGCAGCTGGAGGTGTGGTTTCTAGAGCTGCCGTGCCGATGCTGAGGGGGGGAGGCGGCCAAGAATGCAAATGTGGGCGTTACTCCTGCCCTGAAGAGGAGCGCTTTATACAAGTAAGAAGACGGGCTGGGCACAGGAGGGGGGCGTTACTGGGCTCCGTTTATCGATAGTAATGCCCCTCTGGGCTCCTTAACTTAAAATTTGTATATTAGAAAAACGAGAATTAAAATAAAACCAAAAGTCAGAATTAAGAATAAAGACTACAGCTGGACACAAGGTACTTTATTGAACACAGCCATACTATTAGGTTAATACACTCATATCATGTGACAGATTTCCTTTAATGGTTATCCGAGAAATGTTCTGCCACACTGAATGCACTAGCACACGCAAATCATCAAGATCTGCTGCCGGCAGCTCCCTTCGCAATTGTCAACCAAAGACGTCCCAAATGTGCTTTATTGGCGACACTGCATACCATGCTAACACATTTAGACCACATAGGCTGCTCACAGTAGCATGAGCAACATGCAGTCTGGCATTGTCCTGTGGAAAAACCGCTCCTGGAATAATTTTGGAGAAATAGCCACACCACTTGTTCCACAACCAAATCAATGTAAAGCCGAGCTGTTAGTTACCGGAAATGAAGACTAGAGGGGTCCAGCAACCACACACCTGTGCAAATGTTCGCCTCTTTATACCTCTTGATATCATTTCAGTGTCATGGTTTGCCATGCAACAATGAACAGTGCAGACATCTCAACGTAGGCGTGTAGTTGGAGGATCTCTCAGTTTAAGGATTCTGTCCCTCAAAGTTTGCAACAATTGGCGATAACTGACACGCCAATGATCAGTAGGCATCACATAATCATCGATCAACTGATCCAATTTTTGAGGTTTCTGGTGGCTAAAAAAACGTTGCTTTTTAATCTGGCTTTTATGACCCTCCCACATGCCAAAGATTGGACCTGGTGCTTGAAAATTTGATCATCTGCAGATTTTAGCCTAACCTTATGGCTTGTGCTTCTTGGTACTGCAATGCCAGTCATGTGTTTTCTTCAAAAAGTTGATCGGCAGGGGTGCGGGGATTCAGACCCCCGCTGGTCTGATATTTATTACCTATCCTGAGATAGGTCATCAATATGATAAAACCCCACCACCCTTTTAAGATTAGTTAACAAACTCTAGGAGCATTAAGTTTTGCCGCACATGAGCCCCATATCCATATAAGCTTTTATGACTTTACTAAATGTATATTCTTGAAACTGATATCTGTATAGCGGTCCTTGCACCGGATTACAGTAAATGTGTGATAATCCAGCAAGTCTGTGACTGGTTTTGTACAAGAGACACCCATTGCTAGGGGATTAGTGAAACCAGTGGATTAGTGGAGCCAGAATGAGCGGGTCAACAAGCTGGTGTACATGACTTGTACCAGATTTATTTTGTGTGTTAAGCACGTTTTTGCTCTTCGCACAGCCTTTGTGAAAACAGACCTGGCTGAAAAGACACCAATCTACACCAAAATTTGGCCTATAGTAACCCAACCAAGAGCATAAAGAAGGTAATTACTAAGTTCACATGCTTCAGCCACACCCATTCGAAACATAAAATCATGCACACAGTCAAGTGGCCTGCAGAGACAAACAATGGATCATAGAATGGATTGTACTGAAATACTCAGGTCAGTTTGTGAAATTTCTTCATTATCTTTTGGAAATCCTTCCCAGAAGAGTGGAGGCCATTAAAGCTATAATAAGGGCTCCCAACTACATATTAGCGCTCATGGCTTTGTATTGGGATATCCCACAAGCACATATAGATATGATGGTCAGCAGTCCACATACATTTGGCCCAGTGGCGTAGCTACCGGGGGGGCAGGGGGGGGGCGACGGCTCCGGGCCCAGTGACTCAAGGGGGCCCATAAAAATAAAAAATCTTACTTACCTGTTCTGCGCTGCGGTTGCCCTCCGGTCCGCGCTCTGCTCTCTTCCCTGACGGCGCGCACTATGACCTGACGCTGCACGCAGCGTCAGGTCATAGTGTGCGCGGGAGCAGTGGGAGCAGAACAGGTAAGAAAGGTTTTTTATTTTTATCTTATGTGGCTGGGTGGGCTGATCTGAGGTCTGATGGGGGCACAATACGCTGATCTGAGGTCTGATGGGGGGCACAATATGCAGATCTGAGGTTTGATGGGGCACAATACGCTGATCTGAGGTCTGATGGGGGCACATTAAGCTGATCTGAGGTCTGATGGGGGCACAATACGATGATCTGAGGTCTGATGGGGGCACAATATGCAGATCTGAGGTTTGATGGGGCACAATACGCTGATCTGAGGTCTGATGGGGGCACAATACGCTGATCTGAGGTCTGATGGGGGCACAATACGCTGATCTGAGGTCTGATGGGGGCACAATATGCAGATCTGAGGTCTGATGGGGGCACAATATGCAGATCTGAGGTCTGATGGGGGCACATTAAGCTGATCTGAGGTCTGATGGGGGCACGATACGCTGATCTGAGGTCTGATGGGGGCACAATACGCTGATCTGAGGTCTGATGGGGGCACAATACGCTGATCTGAGGTCTGATGGGGGGCACAATAGGCTGATCTGAGGTTTGATGGGGCACAATAGGCTGATCTGAGGTCTGATGGGGGCACAATACGCTGATCTGAGGTCTGATGGGGGCACAATACGATGATCTGAGGTCTGATGGGGCACAATACGCTGATCTGAGGTCTGATGGGGCATAATACGCTGATCTGAGGTCTGATGGGGGCACATTAAGCTGATCTGAGGTCTGATGGGGGCACAATACGCTGATCTGAGGTCTGATGGGGGGCACAATAGGCTGATCTGAGGTTTGATGGGGCACAATAGGCTGATCTGAGGTCTGATGGGGGCACAATACGCTGATCTGAGGTCTGATGGGGGCACAATATGCAGATCTGAGGTTTGATGGGGCACAATATGCTGATGTGAGGTCTGAGGTCTGATGGGGGCACAGTACGCTGATCTGAGGTCTGATGGGGGCACAGTACGCTGATCTGAGGTCTGATGGGGGCACAGTACGCTGATCTGAGGTCTGATGGGGGCACAGTACGCTGATCTGAGGTCTGATGGGGGCACATTAAGCTGATCTGAGGTCTGATGGGGGCACATTAAGCTGATCTGAGGTCTGATGGGGGCACAATACGCTGATCTGAGGTCTAATGGGGGCACAATACGCTGATCTGAGGTCTGATGGGGGCACAATATGCAGATCTGAGGTTTGATGGGGCACAATATGCTGATCTGAGGTCTGATTGGGGCACAGTAGGCTGATGTGAGGTCTGATTGGCACAATACGCTGATCTGAGGTCTGATGGGGACACAGTAGGCTGATGTGAGGTCTGATGGGCACAATACGCTGATCTGAGGTCTGATGGGGACACAGTAGGCTAATCTGAGGTGTGATGGGGCACAATACGCTAATCTGAGGTCTGATGGGGCACAATACGCTGATCTGAGGTCTGATGGGGCACAATACGCTGATCTAAGGTCTGATGGGGCACAATACGCTGATCTGAGGTCTGATGGGGGCACATTAAGCTGATCTGAGGTCTGATTGGGGAACATTAAGCTGATCTGAGGTCTGATGGGGGCAGGGGAGTGATGTAAAAACTGGGGACACGTTTCCTTTAACATAGGAGTCCCCTTGTTTTTTACTCCTATTAATCCTATATTTTACTGCATTATGTGGTAGAGTATTTACACTAGGGTATGCAGAAAGTCTATTGTACTGTACTTAGCAGCATAGACGATCTTGCAGTTTATACAGTCATCTTTCTAATACAGTATTATAACCACAACTAGTAGTATGTGCCTGTGAAGTTGGAAACGTGCGTTTGGGAAGCCAATAAGTGGGGGGCCCACTCAAGTATGTTTCGCCCCCCCTGTGCTGAACCTCTAGCTACGCCTCTGATTTGGCCATATAGTGTAGTAGACCGATAACTGAAGTGCCAAGTCACAATTTGTCCATGATTCTCATCTCAAAATGATGGACTTCTTAGACAAAATTTATGGATTTCTCTGATTCAATGCAATTTTTCATTCAGACCACCCTTGTATTTTTTCTTTTTGTTTGTCTTACTTCCCGCTTTACATTGCTTATGATACAATGTCACAGTCACAAGTATAACAAAACTAGTACTTATACATCTATGTAGATGCAAATACACAATACAAAAAAAATGAGAACAGACTTACCTCCCCCACCGCCAAGAAGACTTGAGTTTGCTGAAAAAGAAAAACAAACCATATTAAATTACAATTCCATTAATTACAATCTGTTTGTATTACACATGAGACGTTCAGTTAGTAACAGAGCTGCAGGATGGTGCACTTCATGCCAGTTCATAGATGTGGACTTTTTACCCACCATTTTTTTTCCCCCTAACTGAACCTAAATTATTTTCACAGCTATGCATCAACAGTTTCATACCACACTTCAGATGATGAATCGTAAAGTATTTAATTAAAACGCTGTCAAGATATAACATTTTCACAGCACAATGTCTCCTGGAAAAAAATCTCACATTATCTAAATACCATCCCTACGTGTTCTTTGAAGACATTTCGTTTGGAATGAGATTGGAAGACCGGGGTAGAAGAAGGCAGAAAACAGGATTAATTAACTATGACAAAGGAGGAAAAACACTTTCAATTGAAGATCCGTACGAATAAAAAAAGCAGAGCTGACTTACTCAACCTTGAGAGGTACTTTGCTGCTCAATGGAATGGTTATTGGAAAGCGATACTTAGAAATAGTATGGCAAAGTTATCATTTGTTTCAAGTCAGAAAATAATACTTTTAATCTCAAGTGAAACATTTCTAAGTATTGAGACCCTGAGTTGCCATATAAAATGCACACTGTGATACCAGGGTGTAGCTAAAGGCTCATGGGCCCTGGTGCAAGAGTTCAGCCTGGAACCCTCCTCCCTCAGTGCTTTGTGGCCAGGGGCAAGGAGGCACATAGCATTTGTGCTGCCTGAGGCAAAAATTGAAACAGCACCCCCCATGCTAAATTCTTGACATAACCCCTTCCCTCCAGCCAGAGGTGTAACTTGACCAGCATGCACTTGCTATAATACCAGCGTCTTCTTATGTGGCACAAGGGTCTCTGGGCCCCCTCAGGCTCCTGGGCCTGATAGAGACTGGTACCTCTGCGCACCTATAGCTATGCCCCTGTGTGATACCATTGCTGCATTGACCCAAGCATTAGAATATTCTTAATCATGGTTTTCCAGCCATAATTGACATAAGCAGAACTAGTACAATAACCATTCTAAAAATTACAGCTTTAAAGAGGTTGTCCAGCCCTTACTAAGTGATGGCCTATCCTCAGAATAGTCCATCACTAGCTGATCAGTGGGAACCAACACCGCACATCCAATCAGCTTTTTGGATGTAGCTCCAATAAAACAGCACAGTCAACCTTCTACAGTGCTGCTCCTACTGACTCCACATATTTTTGCACAGCCTGTTTTCCGGCTTCATCTGAAGTTGCCACAGTAGGTCCAGTTATAGGAGAAAACCTCACCATATCGTGAATGATGGACCATTTACACGGTTGTATTTTTCATGTGTGTTAGATCCACTTCTTTCCAAAACCCATATCATCTCTCAGTTTAGCCAATAAATGGCATGTCCATTGGTTAATGGGACATACACAGGATGCAGCATTAGAATAATAGAAATTGAAACAACACTCCGAAAACAACAATTTTTTCCTTGTCTATTGAGTCTCTACTTGAGACTTTCTTAAAAGGTTGTCACTGAGTGGTCAAAAAGTATTTGGGCCCTAGATAAACCAAAAAGAGACTTCCTTAGAAGATCTGTTTTTCCTTTTGTCGAAGTTGTTAACTTAAAATTGTATGTTGATTCAGCTTCTGTACTTGAATCCTATCTAAGATCACCCAGAATCAAGATATAAAAACATAGATTACAGTAGGTTAAAGACTTTTTTAATGCTTGTATGGTTTTTATATATTGAGCCTTTTCTGTAAATAAATGCTAAATGGACTGGAATAGGGCAATGCATATGAAAGTGGATCTTTGGATACTTAATATTACACAGAGGCACTGAAAGTTTTCCTTCCCACGTGTGAACTTGTCTGACGAACGTCTGCCACCATACAGCTTCCTGCACATGTTCATTATGCCTAAATAGTGTTTTGTAATATGATGCTGTTGACAATAAGTCTTTTTGACTCCGATTTCAGACTCTTTTGATCCTTTTGGACCAGGAGCTGAAATGCAGAACATTACTGGTGTCCAGGTGGATGATGTCGACACCATGAAGTCAAGTTTACAAAGCAGAGTTTTCTGATGTAGCTTTCAACATTTTTTTTTGTTTGCCTTGTTGCTTTTCTTAATCAAAAGTTGATATCAAAATACTTTCTCCTTTATACTTTTCCATCCTTTAGCTAAAAACAAAATGCATCAGCAATAGCATCAAACTGTGAAATCTGAACAAAGCCTAAATGAAGAACAGGGAAGTGGTTGCTGATCGCTTCCCTCTCCTTTGTCATGCTCTAAAACAACCTATGGCTCTCATGCTGTTGAAAGCTTACAGCTCTCAGCATACCCTGATTGCTGCTGATGAGATGAACTGTAGTCTTTTTGGTGGGGCTACAGGACCCACATCAGATCTCAGTAAAATCGTGGTGACTCATGGATATACTTGGACCAGTTCTCTTACTAGGGTGCCTGTGGTGAGGAAACCATCATATGAATCACCTGGGAGCATTCTCTTGTGAAGTTTATTTGCAGGCACTAAAGGCTGTAAGAGTTAGGAGTGAATCCAGGAGAGGAGTGCCACATTTGTCAGAAAAGCAGAATGATTGACATCATTGAATGTCAACATGAGGTGAGCAATCTTAACAAGTATTTTAACGTCAGCAACAATCTACCAAAGTAGTCACAAGTCGTGACTTGACTTCAGATTCTGTATATCCAGTGTCTGCACATCACCAAAATGCCAGTAATGCATAATAACTCAGTGCATAGTTCTTCTTAAGACTAAGTAGTTTTATTCTCATGTCATTTATAGTCTAAACATGTACAAAGGTGTCAGCAAATCATGTTCTGGAATGTTGTAATATAGATGAGCTTGGACATAACAGTATGTTCGGCTTCTGCTGCATCACCCTCCATTCTGATACTTAGCACGTACTTGCAAGGTAAAACATAAGGCATTACATACTGGTGGCTACGCCAGTACTTTTGCATATCCTCTGAAAGGCTTATCCAAAAGGGGTCTTTTTTCCAGAAACAGCACTACGGGTCTATGGGTTGTAAGTTCATCTCAATTCAAGTCAATGGGGCTCAGTTGTAATACCAGACACTTCACATGGCACTCTTACTGGGAGGAAAAAAAGAACCCTACTTTCTAATTCCTGACATTTCTGCTACAGAAAGTTCACCAAAAATTTAAAAAAAAATGAGGGTAATTTTTCCTGATCATTAATCCTCCTAGCTAGACTGCGTTCTCCGCAACTTGTTTTGGCACAAGACAGATGGACTTCAGTGGACCACAAATGCAGCTTTCCAAAAACTATGCAATTTAGTGAAATTTTTATTCTATCAGCTAATTAAATACAAAAGTACAAGATTGGCGTGTTGAATTATTTGGTTATTCAAAAAATGTAATTTGAATGAACATCGTACCCCAACACATATATAGTCAGTTGACATTAGAGAAACGTATACATATTACAAAATGGAAATTCAAAATTGAGGATGGGCTAGACCGCCCTATGCCTGGTTGTGCCTGTGCTTTGTCAAGCCTCTAGTGGACTAATATAATGGGGCTCCAGTAGCCCACTAAACAGCAAGTGACTTTGCTTGCCTTTTTCTCTGATGTTTGGTTAAAAAAGGCACTCTCTCAATAACGAAGGACTGCAAAATGACTCCTTGTTACTTCATCAAAGGTTCTGTAAGAGTGACATATCAGCAAGGACAGGTCACCACTGCTAGGGATGAGGAGCCATAGGTTGCTGTCAATAATAATGATTGAAACTAGAGTTATACAATGCACATGGAGTCCAGATGAGACAGTAAAAACTGACTGAACATTACAAGGAAATAATCAGAATTGATCAGTATTAAAAAGGTTGTGAGTCCAGAGGGACCCATCAGCCCGCCTTAATTATCACTGGCCTAAAGAAAAAAGCTTCCAATATACTTACGGTCTTGAAGTTTTGTTGGTTGCCCACTCTAGAACTTGGTTATGTGAAGCACCTCCCTTTGGGAATCTTACATTCAGCAACTTTACGTCCATAAGTCCGAATACCAGGTTTCCAGTCTGGTCTATGGACTATGCATGCCACTTCCACAGCTGACAACAGAAAAGGTGCTGTGGACAGGACCAGAACTGTTTGTCTCTGTCGCTGATGCATGCATAGAAGAGATGGATTCTGGAATTTGTGAATGTGCCACAGAGAAGATCAGTTCAGGCCTCAACCACAGCAACTCTCCTTCCGTAGGCTGTGGTAGGGATGTGCCCCGTCCACAGACCAGACCATAAACCTGGTATTCTGACCAATGTTAGAGACATCGGCGCATCTAGGATTTCTGAAGATAGGTGCGTCACATGAGCATGTTCCAGAGTGGCTGATCCATTCAACTTCAGACAGTAAAGGCTCATTTACATGTGCAGAGAAGCAACAAATTGTTGGGAAGGAAGCGTTCCTTCTTGACAGTCGGCTGCTTGTTAAATGGTGGTAAAGCGCTGCATTTACATGCAGCAATCGACTCCACAGTATGAGAACGAGAGGTTGCTATAGCGATCACTCATTCTCAGCCAGCTGCATTGTTTCTGGGCAGCAGATCGCTGTTTAGACAGCACAATCTGCTGCCCAGAAACGATCATTTAGGTGCCTGCACAAACAAAAGGATCACCTGATGAACAAGCTTTTTTTCAACTTTACACAGGCAGATGGAACGAGCGTTTGCAGGAACATTTGTTCGTCTATATCCACCTTAAGTATACTGAAAGCTTTCTTTTGCAGGCAAGTTATGAATAAGTAGTGAGAAAGATCCTACAGGGTATACCAGATTAAGATTTCTTTCTGGACCTAACAAAAGTATAAAGAGAGCTACATGATATCACTAAATGTGGGCAAAACTGTCTCTGGTCTGTAGGACACTTATAGACAACGTACAATGGACTATATGGTTCATCAACTCCTTACCCGATTCATTTGTCTATTACTGGATGGAAATATGATGTTTATGGATAGATGTAAGAAGAGGGACTTGAGGGTAAGGACAGATGAAATAGAAAGTAATCAATTTCTTTGCTTGTCCCTGGCTCCACTGTTTGCAAGAAGCACTTTGCTGACATCTCTCCCATGAGATCAGTGCTGTCTATGTGGAACATCCATCTCGTCTCCACTCATGTATCAGAAACAGACCAGAAGAGGGACAAATTAAATGATGCTCCTCTGTACAAGATCTTGATAGTATTGACCATGTTGCGAGCATGCCTGCTCTGGCAGCATATTATAGAACAGGTTTATGACAGCTGACAGTAGAGTTCATTGCTTTTCCTAATTTGAGCTCTTTATACCTCATATGTTGCGACCATTTTGTTATTGCACAAAGTTTTTGCATACAGTGATTATGAAGATGAACTGCAGTAGCCATTGCTGGTCCCCATACAGTGGAGGTGAATGCTAGGTTATTCAACCAACATCTCTTCCAACCTCCCCATACACATGAATGGCCAGCTAAGCTGAGTATTCATGTGTTCTCAATAAAGGCTTGTGAAGAAGCTGCTGCCAAAGTCCTCTTGCTGCAACTTATCTCTGCAAGAACATACACATTTTGGCCAGTTCTGCTGAAATCAGCTGCTTTGGCCAAGATTAATCTTAGGCCACGTTCATATCTCCGTTTTGGAGATCTGGCTGCCTGATCTGGTGCAAATGCCAGCCATCAGTTAGACAAAAAAAAAACGCATGCAATGTTTATTGTCCAGCTGAAGCCCGGCATTTATATTGGAAATCAGCTGGATCTCATTGCAATCAATGTGGACCCAGCGGTGAACCCGGAGATGTGAACCCGGTCTAAGGTGTAAGGCCTGCAATGATCAATGATCAATCAAGATTTTAAAGCATGTCTGATAAATTTTAATAAATCAACACATGGATATTGATTGATCACTTAGGTGACACAGATACTAAAGGGGTAAACTCATGAAAATTAACCATCACTCCCTCAGTCACATAGATGTGACCAGAGCGGCAGACCAACACATGCACAACAGCTCCATCAAGAGAGGACCTGATAACTGGGGCCCCCACAATCCAGTACTTATCAGGTGCTAAATACTTTTCTTATGATAACCAATTGTGAGAACCAATTAAAGATCATCCTTACCAACTTTCATACAGAAGTTGGGTGATGGTTGAGCAGCAATTGAATAAACAATCATCTGGTGAACAATTGTTTCGCAGACCTGGCCATACAGGTTTTAGTCCATAGGCCGTTACAGTTGTTCAAACTGGCCCAACAAGATTAATGACACCAGGTGATGGACGAAAGATCTTTCTGTGAACATTCTTTCAAAGCAAGATCTTCCGTCTATGAATGATCGTTCTTTAAATGAAAGATCTTTTTCAGTCTACCGGACAAAAATTTCAAACATGGAAGATCTCTTTTCAAACGGTTGGCTAAAACCATTTTCCATTGTTAAATTTCACCCAATGAACGATCATATTGATTGAAATTATTCGTTTTCATTAACGTTAGATTAAAGGGCTTTTTTCTCAGGATAGGTCATCAGAATTAGATTTTTGGGGGTCCGACACCCAGGACCCCCACTGATCAGCTCTTTTAAGAAGGAACTGGTGCTCCTGTAAGCCGTACGCCTTCTCTCAACTTTTCATAGGCCAGTGACGTCACGTTCATTAGTCACGTGACCTAGGGGCGGCTCCTGGGTGTCAGACCCCCACTAATCAGATACTGATGACCTAACCAGAGGACAGGTCACCAGTAGTTAAGTCCTGGAAAACTGGCTGGGTTGACATCTCATCCATCCAGAACCTGGTGGTACTGTACAACCCTGAGGATTAGCCCCACAAAAGTCTTCATCGGCAAGTCTGTAGCTAATCAGTCACATGTGAACCTGGCCTTAGACTATGACTCTTCTAGAAACCACCACATACATTACTTCGCTGGCACATGATATATTTTTTATGTTTAAACTTGTCAGAAACAGCTCTAAACATTTTAATGGGGGAAATGATTCCTAAGAAACACTAATCAATGTCACAGCGGTAAAATAAAAGAAGAGCCATTTGCCGATACTATAGACAGATTTTAGTTAATCAATAAAACATCAGAGCAGAGGAACCGTGAGCTGGGTAATTTATGAGTGTGGTGACTACATAGCCTCATACATGCTTGCAGAGACTTTCTTACGTGTCACTACATTTTGTTTGATCTGGCGGCTGAGGAAAATGGGAACAGCAAGACACTTGGCTAAGCAGAATTGTGAGCGGCTGTGTTTAGAAGCAGGGGGGCCGTCTTCCTCCGGTGCTCCTTCATTTTAACATAATTATATTTTATGTATAATAGAGCAATCATCTAACGCCACAATAACCACAGTCCTCTTGAAATCCATTATTGATACGCCATTTCCTTGTAAACGCTGAGCAATATCAAGTTGCATAGCCACAGTGATGGCGTTTAGCGCTGGCGGTGTGCGGAATCAATTTGAATCGCTGTACCCGGAGGCATAAGGGGATCATAACACAGAAAGTCAATCATATATTATTACTTGAAAAATGTAATCCATTAGCTGAAGTGTATGGAGAGCTGACTGGCATCGTTATGTTCTACAGAAAGGATGTGTCACCTGTTACCGCACTACCAACGAGATACAGAGCGGTGTTTGCTTGGACTTGCAGCCCACATCTGAAGAGCTGGAGGTGGCATTCCTGTGCTAGCTGGCTATTTTGGTTCTTGAAGGAAGGAAAAAATCCTCAGCGCCTTTCACTGCCTCATACACCAGCCCATGGTGAAGACTTACTGTGTAATTACAATCAGAGGATTACTGTGGCTAATATGGGAGAACGGAACGTCAGACGTTTGTGCGGCTACAGAGTTACTGTTGAAAATAATTACTAACTTACATGGAATATGTTTGCACAACTTGATGAGAGGTTGAAAATCCATAGGGGTCATTTAAGGTTGGAGCTACATGGCGACAAAGGCCTTCTCTTTAGTCACAGGTGGTATTGTGTAACCACACCGATAGAAGTAAATGGGATGCGTATTGTAGCGTGTGGGGCTCTATCAATGATCTATCCCAGCACCAGCTGTTTGAAAAGGCTGCATGGCTCTGGGGAGTCAGACTCTCCCCAAGCAGAAATCCATGACCTAACCCAAGGAAAGGCCATCAATATTCTACTCTCCTTTAATGGTCAGTGAGGACCTGCAAGGGGATGTGGTCCATACAAATGCAGCAAGTTATGAAAACCCCCCTAAAAGCCACCATTTTTTTTTATCAGTATTCTGGGGCTCCAGGTCCTTACTGTCTAGGTGACTTTAAAAGTGGTTAATAGTGGTGTTAAAAATGAAAATCAGCCATTGTATAGTACATGACAACATATTTCTAAAAGCTAGAACCAGCCATGTACCTCATATGGATCTATATATATATATCCCCATTCATAGCGCCATTTGTTCTGATAGATTTATTTCAGAATGGCAGCTCGGGAGGGGGATATCCTTTCTAAGGGGTGTGTCCTTCTGTTGAAGTTCTTTCCCTGTAACTGTCAGAGCTTCTAACAGAACACAGGGCTCATCACAGCTGAAGATACGCATAAATTGAGAACGTGCGACCACCTCTGTGAGGTGGACAAAAAATAAAGAAAAGAACAAACAGAAGGTGGCACCATTTAATTGAGAGTTAGTTAGTGAAGTGGGGACAGGAGAGGAGACTGATAAGAGGGGAGATAACAATTTTTCCATAATAAAATACATTAGAAAGTTTCTTCTATTTGCTAATACTGTGTATTCATAGTGCTAGGTTATCAGTTAACACAATGGTTTCCTTTTTATATTTTATGTAAAAGAAATAAAAAATTCATAAAACAAAAAAATTCAGCATGAACATTTTACAAAAAATATTTCTGCAAGTTTTAAACAGTATAAAGTAATAAGATTCTCGGAGCTCGAGTACAAATAATAAGTACAAAAAACACTGCATAAAACAAGAAGAAAACCGCTAAAACTTTTCCCTTTTGCCATGCAATCCATTTTCATTTTGGCACTCGCTCTCAGGTCCTTGCTGATTCTATTGTATTGGATTGTGTCTTAGAGCACTGCGCTGCTAGTTGGCGGCTTGTGCCCATGAGACCCCCCACCCACCTGTAAATCAACAGGTCAGCAGCCGCCAGCAGTTGCTCTAATCAATATGTTCCTTTTCTGCTGCCAGTGCTGTACCTTAAGGTGTGATACACGCAGGCAGAGTGAATATATTAAGGTTCTTTTACGGTGTGACGTTGTGGGACGCATCCTCCTGTGCCTTTCTGCAGTTATTCATTTTAGAAAGGTTATATGATCAACATTACCAAAACATATAGAATATAACACAGGGGGAAGCGGTGACATGAATGGAAAACTTCAGAACTGAAATTCTTGTTAAAGAGATTATACATTTTTTGATACAACCATGATATCAACATCATTTAAAAATAGAAGCAATTCAAAAGAACAGAGATGTATAATCCAGATATCTGAAGAAGGGGCTATTGTATTCCCTGAAACACTTATATCCCCATCTTCACCCCTCCAGCCCCCCTGACATGAGCATTGGAGCATGAAATGCTCTGATGTTCTCCCTTGCCCTGCAAGATCCAGTGCTTTTTTGTTAATATTATTACACTGCTAGGCAGTGGCTACCACCTAGCAGTGTTCCCGGTGATGTCACTGGCTATGATGGGCGGGTTTTAGCTCTGCTCTAGCCATTTTAAAGGCTAGGGCAGTGCTAAAGCCCACCCATTAGGCCCAGTGACATCACCGGGCTCACTGCTAGGAAGCCTCTGCCTGGCTTTACCAATGGAGAGTCTGGTACGTCAACAGATCGCAAAAAAAAGGCACAGAGCAAAGGAGGGCATCAGGGCATGTCAAGGGGGCTGGAGGGTGAAGATGGATATATGTCTGGGTTCAGCTCTGAACCCAGACAACCCCTTTAACATCTGATTCTACAGTAAACTGAAATACAAGGCACAGTCTCTACTGAAAGTACTAGCTGTGTGCCAAGAGTCAGACTCTCTCTGCTGATCTGACATTGATGGCATAACAATACAGGAGTCAGCAGGTATGCAAAAAATGAAGGGAATACCACAGTAAGGGCCCTATAAGACCGAACCATTTTCAGGCCAATTATCAGGACCAGGTGTTCACAGGAAGGTTCATTCCCAATATTTGGCTTGTATAACATACCTCCCAACCGTCCCGGATCCAGCGGGACAGTCCCAGATTGCAGTGGCTGCCCCACTGTCCCGGTACGGGGGAGCTATGTCCCGGTCTCTGGCAGCTGTCTCTGCATCAGAGACAGTTGCCTGTGGCAAGAAGAAGCCGGAATCGGCTGCCTGCTTCTTTCATCTTTCTTCCTTCTTCTTCCACCGCCCCGCAGCTCTCTCCGTACCTCTGCTATCTGTGCCTCATGTATGGGCAGGGGGCGGGGCATCACTGTGTTTATTATCCCTGTACTGTGACATCACTGTGTTTATTATCCCTGTACTGTGACATCACTGTGTTTATTATCCCTGTACGGTGACATCATTGTGTTTATTATCCCTGAACGGTGACATCACTGTGTTTATTATCCCCGTGCAGTAAGGGGACTGGGTGAGATTAGCTTATAGTGGGCGGAGTTCGGGGTGTGGCCTAGTGCTGAAACAATTTGAGGCGACGCGCTAAGCGTGCCGCACAATATGTCCCTCTTTATCTCTTTACAAAGTTGGGAGGTATGGTATAATCATGCAGCCTATAAATTGCCAGTTGACTGGCAATACCTGATTATCAGCAGTACCTCTCCCTGTGTTATCAGTAATGTGCTGCCAATAATCACTAGAAGTGAATGACGGAGGAACGACTGGGGCAGCAATCATTCCTCCCACATTCACTTTGCATTGGCCTGTGTAATAGGCTGGTGCAAACATGAGCTGTTGGACATGTCCATTGTCTGGGACTCATCCTGTCCGAACATTAGTCAGTGCCTTAAGGAATTTGACAACTTGTATCCAGTGCATTTATGTTCTTCTGTTGATTACAATAAATTCACAATGCCAAATTCACAAACAGATAAACATCCCAACGTAGCAGAGCTGAACAGATCACTGTATTTGTAAGGGAGCGTTCACACGACAGAAACCTCCATCATCGTCCAGTTTGGGAGCACAGTGGTGGGATGCAGGTGAGAATGTAAGGAGGATAGGGGGATCTGATTTAATTTTGTGGTGGTCTTTTTATACCCTTTTTGGTACATAAATTAAGCAAGTAGTATTTCTATGCTGCCCTTGCCAGTTTCCAAAAACTCATCAGTCCACATTTATCATTAAAATAGCACATTTGTAGCTTTTTCAATAGCACTTGCACACAAATTTTTGCACAGGTGCTGTTTCTCAGCTGGCCTTGCCACCTTCCCGAAAAGGGGGCATGGTGAGGTCAGGGAGGGTGTGGAGTCAGTTTTCTGGAGTAGAAGAACACTCAAATCTACGCCATCCCTTGTTCAGATACATGTAACGCCGGAGTCTGTGCTCAACTAATGACGAGGTTTACATCTCATTATAAATTAGGCGCAGCATTTACAGCGAGTCTGGGTATCATAGCCCGGCGTACACTGCCGAGCTATTATAAATCTGCCCCATTGACTCGGGCTCATTTATCATAATTACGTCAGTTTTCTGGGACAAGTGATGATTGAAATCTACACCAGGTATGATCTAGCGTAGATCACATTTAAGCACAGGGCGCTTTTCATCATAAATTTAAGCTCATCCTCCGGAGGTGCGGGGGATATCAACGAGTGGTATAAAATGATGGCCTTTAATAAATTCCCCTCCATGGCTTGCTTTGTCTGGAATTTTTTTCTAAATCTCAACATCAACTTCGCTCCTTGGGGGGACACTCTTCTTACAGACAATTCAATTCAACCCTTTACAAAACAGACCTGAGAGTGATCATAAATTAGGCATATTAAACCATCGGACATTGGCACAGATATAAGCTCACAGCACATGTGTAGCTCGTAATATATAATGTCCAACCCCTTTAAAGTACCCTTAAGACTCCATACACATTAGTTTATTGTAAGAGAAATCCGCCAACACACACAGTCTCCCATCAGATGATGTCAGGATAAAGAAGGATCGGGCAAAGTGAATATTTTATCCGCTCTCCCCATTGAATACACACACTTTCGGCCAAGCCGAACGTGTATGTGGAAGCCGAAAGGGAAATGGGGGGGACAGAAGTTAGCTGCCCGATCGTTCAGTCAACAGCTACTGAATGTGCATGGATGCCCTTAGGCCAGTGGCGTACATAGAGAAGTAAGGGCCCCATAGCAAGGCAAACCACCACACAGGACAAAAGGGTTTCTGCCTAAACCCCTTTCAATGATGCTTGGGCTTTTTCCACTGCCTCGTTTGCTAAAAGTTGTTCCTTTAGAGGGTAGAGTCCTAACCAAGTTTTCATCTCCAGCAGAAGAGGAAATGATCCCAACTAAGACTGGGCCCCCTCTTGCTCTGGGCCCCATAGTAGTCGCATGGTCTGCCACTATGGTAGTTACGCCCCTGACATAGGCACAGCTTGGTAATAATTTCTCTTTGCCTAACTTCTATATTACTTGTTCTCTTCAAATGCAAATAAAATAGAAGCAATGTTGCAAGGAGGCTGCTTTCTAGATGTCTACAAATCTACCAGCTGGATCAGCAGTGAACAGGGTGTTAAGACATATATGTGCGGATTGTAAGCTCACAAGTGCCATAGAGAATACAGATAATGACTGAATAAACTGTCATAGCTAACCATTGATACAGAAACGACAGGCATCTGAAGAGAACACAATGTCCTGACTGGAATGTAACCTTGAGTGAAAAAAAGGCTCCATAATGTTATTAATGTATTTTTCATGGGCAAAGTGTTGTTCACAGTCATATATCACTTTTACAGGATATGTAACCCTTTAATAATGATGCCTACTGACGCTTATTTTTCATTAGGAAAAGAGCATAAAGCTGAATTTGCTAATGGCTGCTATCTCTGCAAGGACCTAAATGCACCTGGTTCTCCCAAAACCTCCTTTTAGACAGACACGGGCATCATTTATGGTGTCCAAATTAGTCAATTATTTGATGGAAATCAGATTACTTAACAATTTAGGCTACTTTCACACTTGCGTTTTAATATTCCGGTATTGAGCTCCATCATAGGGGCTCAATACCGGAATAAAACGCTTCAGTTTCGTCCCCATTCAATGGGGACAAAACTGAACTGAAGACAACGGAATGCTCCTAAAAGCATTCCGTTCCGTCTCCAGACCGGAGAGCGAACCGCAACATGCTGCGTTTGCTCTCTGGTCTGGGCATCCGCACCAAGACGGATCTGTCATGACCCCCAATGCAAGTCAATAGGGACGGATCCGTTTGGTGTGACACAATAGTAAACGGATCCGTCCTCCATTGACTTTCAGTGGAGTTCATGACGGATCCATCTCCCTGCAATTTACCCTCCCTCCAGCAGGTGGCGCTGTGGGTAAACTTACCTTGTGCACGCCATCCTCCTCGTCGCTGGTCAGGTCCTGAGCTGCTGGAACAGGTAAGTGTCTGTGTACGTGTATGTTTATGTGTCTGTGTATGTTTATGTGTCTGTGTGTATACGTGCGTTCGCTGCTCCGGCCCCACATGTGTTCATGCGGCAGCACCGATCCGGCGGCACCCTTCACCTGCCGGATCCGTGCTGGCGTGAAAGAGGCCTTACTCAAACACAGAATAATCATCATATTCATAGTAAATGAAAAGCAGCCATACACCTTAATAGGGTAACCCAGAGAAAAACAGGTTTCCCTTCTTTTTCTTTACCCAGAAATGGCGTCACTCTCATGGTTTTTTTTCTGCTTTACAACTACTCAATCTATCCTATGGCAACCAAAACGTCACACATGGATTTAAGTTGCTTTGCAAGAAAAAAAATCAAATAAAAATAATGCACTGAAGTTTTATTGTACGGGTCATAAAAGGTTTTATTTATCACATGCCCTTTAATCTGAGGGACAACATCAGGTCCGGATCCCAAGAGCTGGCAATCAGATATTTTCTCCCAGGAGAGGTCCAGATAACTCTACATTTACTTGATGTATTAATCACACAGCTGTGGGAATGGGGCACCAGCTGTCAGTGAGTGCAGGGTTCCCCATTAGGATGGAAGGAATGGATTTTAACCATACACAGAACTCATTGAGCGCTGCATATAGAGATCAGGAAGCGACTATGCAACTTCCTACTCCAGTTCCAGCAGTCTGGTAATCTTTGGATGCAAGGAGTCTGGGACATAAAACTTATCTGGGAGCTGTATTCTCCCAGTAACTTGGACTACTATGTTCAAGGGTGGCCTGGCCATAAACCCTACAGGGAAATTTCCAGATGGGCTGATGCTCAGAGGACTGCCCAAGTCGTCCTCACTGCTGCCGGCTAGGTACAAATTGTTCTGATGCTTAGCTTTAATTAATGCTGGAAGCATCAGGTACTTAGGTCCCTGCCAGGCGGCCACAGATGTCCTCCTGAATTTAAACTGATCACTGTCCTCAGGATGCTGATGCAGTTAAATACTATGGTGGGACATGGGAGCCTACAGCTCCCTGCCCTGCTATTTACCCTAAAAGGCCACAGACCACTACATGAGGCACTGTAAAAATGGTGCAGGAACACAAGTGTCTCAAGCTGCAGGCTGGAGAAGGCCTTTGGCCTGCACCAGAGATGGTGACTTGGAAAAGGTACAGTATTCATTTTTTTCTTCTTCTTTCCTTGGCCACTTGTGGAGTATTACTGGGGGCACTATAGAGCTCATTACTATGGGAAGTCCAGGCAGCATGCGGAAGGTAAGTCTGCCTTGATGTTCTGGCCAGCATATCACCTCCTAAGCTCCCTGCACCATATCTTAATTAGAGATGACTGGAGGGGGAGCAGGAGGACAGAACATGGCAGTTATTGATGCCCACCACAGAAGGACAACTTCTGGGGAGGTATTTTGTGCTTCACTGTGGTATTTGGTTCTGATGGGGGGATATTTTGTGCTTCACTATGGTATTGCTGAACTGGCTTAGGCTACTTTCACACTAGCGGCAGTGGATTCCAGCAGGCTGTTCTGGTGGGTGAACAGCCTGCCAGGTTTGGGGTGCCGCTGGTGCATTCACTATAATGTTGCAGTTTTGGTCCGGCCGCCTCTCGGCAAGTTTGCCGTGCTGCGGCCGGAACCGCGGCCCTCCCCCATTATAGTGAATGGGGACGGAGCATAGTTCTGGCCCCACACGTGCACCAGCGGCAGCACGGTTCCAGCAGGCTGTTCACCCGCCGGAATAGCCTGCCGGAATCCACTGCCGCTAGTTTGAAAGTAGCCTAACTTGTGTTGGCTCCATCTACTTGTGCTGGTCCTGCCTACTTGTGTTGCCCTGCCTTCTGTTAATTTGGACCCACCTACAACATGGGTCTACTTTTAGGCTTCTTTTCCAGGGCCACTTAATGTTTCCAATCCATGTTAAAAAAAATGTAATGTTTCATAAGACCTTATGGGGGCACAAGTGTAAAATTAAAATTAAAACAAATAACAAAGGAAAAAATAGAAAAAGGTTCCACAAAGCACCACAGCAGCCATGCCTTTACCCATAGTCATATATGTCACCGTCACTTTAAAATTACTAATGCAGTCTTGACGTTAAAGAGCTTGCATAGTCTTAGCAGACCTCAGAATGTCTTCCACAACTTTTCAGGACAATTGGAGGACTCTGATTCGGGTGGAACTTATTCGGACCCTAAACAAATTACCTGACCAATTTGGCTGAATCGAATCTGAATTGAATTTCAAGAAAATTGCTTATCACTAGTCAAGATAAACTTGAAATTCATCCCTTTCGTTCAACTTAATCCTTTACACTAGTGGACTGTATTATTCAGAAAAAACATTACCTGGTTACATTGCAAGGGTTGCCAACCATCCATACAGTCTGTATGGATAAAAAGTAGGTGCATTCATGATGTTTTTTACACTGTTGGAGCTGGTACTGGTTATGGTGTTTGTAATTATCATTTTACAGTTCACAGTAGATACAGCTGGTACGTCCATATTCATACCCAATCTGTACAAATATCTTACTTCATTATTGATTTTTTAATTTGTTCACAGAAACCTTGCTTGCTTTTTGGATAATTTGTCAACAAAAATACTGAATTAGAAATGTAAGCTGTGTCTAAATTGACACATAAGCTACCGTCTCGTTTTGGACACATGTTCCTTTCTACAGCAGCACAACAAAGGAATATACTGCACCGGTAAACAATGTCAACGTACAGTCAGATGTTACTGTCCAATACAAAAATGTCTCAACCTTTTGTACTCGAGACCAAGTCTGAGAAATCAGGGCTCCTGGGAAGAGCAGAGACCTATGTAGCTACAACATCCTTATGCGGTTGAGCCAATTACTCAGTAAAAGCTGGAAGCTAATGAGCTGAACTACAAAACTTGACTGAAATGTCTTAAAACGAAAGCCTGTAGTGTTCCCAGTGACTCATCAGTGGCATCTTCTGAAATATTTTAAAGCCTGGCATAAAGGCACAGTTAGTCACACTACCTGATTGTTCACACCAGAGTGCCAACAAGTCACTGAAAACTCTGGGTTTTCAAGAAGGAAAAAAAAAAAGAAAAAGCATATAATGGTGGCAAAGAATAGAAAATACATAAACTATTCCATACATCAAATGCTGTGCCTTTTATGTCTGCTACTTCAAAAATCTTTAGAAGTGTTCAAAGACTTGAAAACAAAAAAAGCTGTCACTTTCCTCAAAGCAATAGGCTTGATATGAGATTCTCGGGTTCCAGTGTTGGTTTGGAAGAGAAGAATGATAGAGCCATCAGGAAGACACAGGAACCTCTAACCAAAAATGGATTTCTCATCACTCAAGCTAGAAGCAAAAGTATTTTTCCCCAAGCCAAGTTCTAAAAACTCTCTTTGCATCCGCGAAAATACATTAATGCTGGGAAACTTGATTACAGTTTTGTTAGTCATTGTGGAAACAGCAGCCGTATGTTGATCATGCACCTCTTCTGTTTGGCTCATGACTCCTCATTTTGGTGCCTCCAAAGTGTTCTGAATTGCAGGTACTGTTGATGCATCTGTCCCTGATAGACCTAATCAACCAATTCCCCAAAAAAACTTGCCAAATGACAATGGGCAGGCTATAGAATATCAGGGAGTATTTGACAACTGGGCAGACAAGCTTACAAAAGAATACAACCGGTCAGGTCAACTTTCCAGCAGATGTCTGTTGGATGACAGTCAATGGTACTTCAATACATTTTTGAAGTCAGTCACTTAGACTGAGTTCTTTCTATTGTGTATGAGGAGCTTATGTTCTGCTGATGAAGAGTATTTTTGGATCCTAAAGGAAATAGCTTTGTTGTATTATGTCAATCTGTAGTAAGAACATGAATCGCACATCCACATGCACAGATCTATTGCTTGTCAGCATAATTTATAAGCACATACACGAGGCACTTAGTACATGTTTTGATCAAAATGCATAGCTTCTCTCAACTCAAGGTGTCCTCTTTCGAGTGGGTCTCTACCCTAGCTTTGTTATACAGGGTGATCCAAAAGTATGGAGACACCTGAGGAACAGTGGTTGGGAACGCCAACACAGAAGATATTTTGAAAGTCCCTATCTTGGAACCAAGTCAATACTTTCAAATGAGAAGGGGTGCACATGACATATGTATCTGATTGAGGATTTGATGTGGAATCCAAATATGTGTATAAATGTGACATATCTGTATTCCTACCAAAGTTATTAACAGTTTTTCAGTGACATGGAACACAATGACAATCCACTACTGGACATGCTTAATGTGCTCCCCATTGTTTTAAATTGTGAAAGCGATCCTCATCTCCCATTCACGATGCAACATCTCAGTAGAAATGTATGGACAGGCATGCGTACCACACTCTAGATTTTCACTGCGTAAACCTTCAACTTGACATCACCCAACAGGTAGAAGTCCAAGAAGCCCACCACTACTGCTATATATTATATCATACACAGATGTAGCCAGCATTATTTTGATACCAGCTGCACCAAGAAAGTCACTCTAGAAAACGTGGTGAATGTTTGCAAGCCTTATAATTAAAGGACAAGTACCGTATGTTACTTGTAAAATAATGAAGATGAGTAGAGATGAGCTAAGTTTGAAAAAATTCTATTTGGCAGCTTTGCCGAATTTTGACAAGAAATTTAATTCCTTATGAATTAATTCATCATGAATCGCTATAAATCAGGTATATCCAGGCCAATCTGCCTAAAAGTAACAGTGGCCTGTAATACTGAGGCACAGTAACTCTACAGCTAACAGAACGGATTAACTATGATTATTGGTGCACTGCACATTTATGTACACGGCGATAAGCTAAACCTGCCTGTAATACTGACGGCACTCTACAGTTAACAGAATGGATTAGCTATGGCTCTTGATGCACTGCACAGTTGTGTACATGGAGATAAATTATAGTATGCAGTTCAGCAGTCTCATACTCTCTTCTTGCACTCTCCAATACTGCCCTACATTCTCTGTGTACAGTTTGCAGCAACACTGTCCTTAGTGCATGAGTGCCTTGTCACGTCTCTACCTATGCTCAGCTTACAGGAAAATGGTGCCGATCAGGGTAGGCTTTGCCTAGCTATGACATCACAGGGGGATGACTGCCTGCGGATTGACTGGACACACAGCATTATGGGTGATCTCACTTGTGTCCTCTCCACTTACTTTCACTTTCTAACACGTGCAACTGCTAGTTTATGAAAACTGATTCATGAACCACGAGGATATTTTGATTAGTTTAGAATCAAAGTTTTCCTAAACTTCGGACCGAATTCCGCTATGGATACTATGAATCAGCTCACCTTCATAAGTGATGCGGTGCACGAACACAGGGCTGGGTCCCAGGATAAACACCAATGAGGAGTATACTAAACGCTGCAAACCAGGTTTATATTTTGTTTTTGTGTTGCTTTTTAAGAAAAAAGCACGTGTCTTACCACGATCATGTTTGATTTAACATTTCACCTTTAAAAAATGTGACAGTCGTCTACCAGCTTTTACGGGTGAGAAACATTGATTTAACTGGTTACACCTGAATTTTTAAGCTTTTACACAAAGTTAAAACTTCCCCGTGTTGTACGGTCAGAACCTCAGGTCACCAGAGGTTCCTGGGTGTGAACCTGCATGTACACATTTTAATCATATTTGATGAAGCATTTCTTAGGCAAGGCAATGAAAGCACTCTAACGAAGTGAAAAACAATGTTTAAGACAAGGGAGGATATCATTATTCATAAAATCAGTAGCAAATAAACTTTACTAAAGAATGTGAAATAGTATAAACCCTTTTAGACAGTCTGCTCTCCATTACAAAAATACAGACTGACTTCCCAGAATCTGCCGTTACCCGTTGTCACATCTGTAAAAAGACCACGCTGCTATTAAGAACATACCATGGAATTGCTCTAAACTCCATGCGGTTTGGACACATTAGTATAATATTTGAATCTAAAGAAGAGTGCTTGGTCCATCCAAAACCTATACAAATACATCTCCTCCACTTGTTAAAAACCATAGGAATCCAAATGGAAAATGAGATATTTTGTTATCACCTTGATACATATTCTCCAGGGATATAAAAAAAAACACACATACAGTATGGTGATACTATAAGAGACATCAAGCCGTAATTGACATTCTGCTGTCTGAGGGCAAAGTTGATGTGTCCTTTCTCACAATTCTCTGCTTAGCCACCATGGCAATTTCTCCAGCTATTTCTGAGAATTATTTCCATGCCCCCTGACATGTCACCGAGGTGGATGTTTAAATCGCAGAGGATATTGCAACTTCCTTCTTTCTGGAGCTCTTGCTTCAAAATCATGAAACAGACACAGTGACAGCTTGAGGCAGTGGCAAATACTCAAGAACTTCTCAGAATCTGTAACAAATCTGTAGACCTGCTGGTGTTCAGCAGGAAGCAAATGTCTGGAGGTTATCTTTCCACTAGAAAGAAAAACTGTACGGAAGAAAGGAAGAATTTGGAGAAATATATGAAAACTGGGGATATACGGCTATCTGTCAGTATCTGCCCTGCGGGAGACATCTGGTTTGATTGTTTGCTAAATTTATCTTGTCATGCTCTGAGCTAAGCTTATCAGAGGCCAGGGAGGCTTGAAGATTCCTATTGTAATCCAGTTTAGAAACAGCATCTACCTAGGAGCATGCTAAGGGAGTCATTTCAGCTATTGTTTCCTTTTTGAAGTTTGTCAGATGATAGAAAATCATTGTGAAAGCAAAGTGACTCTGAAGAGAAGAGGATTTCTTCTTTGAAAAATGTTTTTGCCGGAATCCATAGAAATAAAGGGGTTCGCAGATACAGACTCATGCAAGTGCTAGACTGCTATGTGTAATATGGCTGCTCCATATAAAGCTTTAGATATCATATAAATCATGCATACGAAGACCCAAAATCTATCATGCTCACCATATACTATGTGATATTTAGGTTGGACGGGTCAGTGTATTGATCAGTTGTGCCCATTCGTCATAAAGAAGGTATTCTACCATTATGGAGAACCTCTTTGTGTTGACTCAATCGCTTATCTACAGATTCAACCCAGTTTAGTGGAGAGTGAATGGGTATGAATGGTCTGTGCTCCGCTGGGATTTGAGTATGCTACTCTTGCCATCATTTGGGGTCTTAGTGCTTGGTCGAAAGATCAGACTTTCATGGGCAAAAAAACCTTCAGTAAGTTGTTTCGAACATGTTTTATATCAAAGTTTCGGCATCTTGTTTGTAAAATAGAGCTGTTGATTTATAAGACTTCTGAATGGCATACAATTCAAAATGGCCCACACAATTGTATAGGACCTTGAGCACAGACAAAAGGGTCAACAGACAAGTCATGCTTCATAGAAATTGGAGCATAGGTCCACCACCTTTATATTTGGCGATGAAAGGTAGACGAGCATCAAAGACAGTGATGTTAAATTACCATCTGTGTTTTCAGATAAGATCAAGTCCCACTCTTCACACCACCATCTTCAGATTTTGGGTTCTGTGTTTCAAAAAGACTGGAATGTTAAGCATCAATTTCTTGAAGTATTTTCAAAGTTACGACACCAAGTTCCTTCTTTATTTTCTTTCCTCATACTGAAGACTCTTAACAATGCTCTAAGCATGCTGAACCCAACACATTAGCACCCAAGGTCTTCAAGCATGTTATATACACTGTTATACACTATATTAATTACGCTCTATGTTGTATGTTATTTAATATATCTCTATCACAAGGCAGATCATCATCTGCATTCTGCACTACTGGTGACCAGTGCTGTCCTGATAGAAACTCCTAGGAATGGGCAGCCAATCCATGTTTACATAGCATAATCTTCTGCTCAGAAATTATGATTTTGGTGTCCGCATCAGCAATGCTTTCACCTGATGAACATGTGTTTGCTTTTCATTGGGTGATTGGCAGCATATTTACACAGGGCAATTATCGGGCACCAGCTTTCCTAGGAATACTACCTCCCAATGATTGCCCCTATTGTCCGTCTGTGTAAAGGGGTCTTAAGAGGCCCAACTGTTCCTTAGATATGCATTTTTCATCAATCTTCAATACAATCTTTTTATTTCCAGTAGACTATATAGCCATCAGTATATATAACAATACATTCAGTCTAAATAATTCACAGTACAATGGATTTTTGTTATTCAGTTTGGAATTCAGCTCAGCTTTGTCTTGACTTTAAATGTATTTGGTTGAATGCCAGACATCTGTGTTTGAAGCCGTTGATAAAGGAACAGTTCATGGACTTCTCTGGATCCAAACTTACTTTTTTCTGTTTTGCTATGCATTCCTAAACCATCCGTAAAATGTATACTTGAGTGAATACTGCGAATGAGGCTGGGTGTTTTAAAGGGATTTTCTGACCACCTGGAAAACCTCGCTATGAGCTGTGTATGACTGAAAATATAAAACATGCACATACTTTTAAATTAACTCCTGTTTTGGTGACTATCTGATACTCTTTTTAGTGACAGTGATGTGGCACCGCTCATACTGACATCAGCTGTGCCCAGAACCACAAGAATCTGTTACAGTCCTCTTACACAAGGGTTACTGTCGGCCAAACCTTTAGTTTTCAGAAAGACTGGCTGAAAATCTAATATGTTTGGGGGCATCCCGACTTGACGTCAAGAAAGATAAGGATCAGACTTTTGAATCTTAGTACCTGATAGTCCAGGAGATAAGCTGCCACTAGAGATGTCTTGCAGAAGCTTTATCCCTATCGAAAATATACCTACTTCGCCACACTGAGCATGTATGTGGGAGTTCAGAAAGATAACTATCAGCTGAGTGTTTTGTTGGCGGTTACTGAAGGTCTATGGGCACCTTTACTATAAATGTTGCCCTATCTGAGAGGAGCATGTAAAAATAGAAGGGCAAATAGACAAAAAAAAAGAAACTCTAATGTGATCAGGGCCACATAAACTGCACTCATATTAGGGTAAGGCTAACCATACTCATTAGATATCAGTTGGATGCTTATTTGACCAAGAGCTATCTCCCTCAAATGTCCTTCATAAACATATCCGCTCAACTGAGTGTGCATGTGTCCTGAATGGGAAAATGGGGAAAGCCTCTGTAGACTCCACCAGCAGTGGCTACTATCCAAGAGGACAAAATTCAACTGCCCAGCCCTTATCTCCCTCTACATCCGAAGTCAATGAAGAGTCTGGCCAGTGGAACGGTTGGCCAGTTCCACCAAAATCTGAAGGTTCGGATGAGATTTATGTAAAGTGAATGGCCAATTTAATTCCTATATACGCAGCACTCATATTGGGCAGTATAATTTGTACATGTGATGGGTCTATAAGCAGACCAAGATATTAGTGGTCTAGCAGTAGTTTGTACCGTGTAGATCAGTCGGTTTACTAACACTAATCAGGTTGGTGTCGCTGTCTAGCAGTGGTTATCATGAGAAAACAGTTGACTTCTTGACCTCCAGCTACTGAACACAGAAGCATAATCCCTCTCACAAGATTAACCCAGATTACATTTCGTGAAGCTGGAATGAGCAAATGAAGTGACTTGCAGAATAGACAAAGTTTTTGTATCTGCTACAACCAATTTGTTTTCAGAATGGTGATTTTTTATGAATTCCATTTGCACTCTGTAATAGCATGTACATTTTTATGCACATTTACCCCATAGTGTGGGTCACTTTAGAACTGGCAGTATTTTATAGGGAAAACCCATTACTTAATAAAAGAGAAGCCCCGTGTTAAAGGGCTTGTGGAGATTCAAAATAAGGTTCTACTCTTTTCAGAAACGCACCCGTTCATAACCAAGGGCTGTGCCCGAATTACAACCTAGCTAAATCAACTTGAGAATTTAACTTTACATTTGATTGTTGGTTCCTGAGATGTCATCTTAATAGTTCATGCGGCTTCTCGGAAACTTGATGAACAATCGGCTACAGCAAACTAGAGTTTTGAAGAACCAGGTGGGAGATCTGGTAGTGGTAACTCTAAGGCATCTTTCACATTAGCAGCAGCACGGATCCGGCAGGTGAAGGGTGCCGCCGGATCCGTGCTGCCGCAGGGACATGTGTGGGGCCGGAACCACGCTCCGGCCCTACACGTCACACAGTACATATGCACAGACACACACACACAGACACATACAAATACACATACATACTTACATGATCCCGGCAGGTCTCCACAGCGCAGAAGGAGCAGGACGGCGTGCACATAGGACGATTCCCCACAGAGCCCTCTGTTGGGTGCCGGGTGGAATGTGAGAATGTATGTGTATTTGTCTGTTATGTATATGTCTGTATGTGTATGTATGTATGTATGTATGTGTGCAGGTGACGGATCCGTCATGAACTCCATTGAAAGTCAATGGAGGACGGATCCGTTCACCACTGTGTCACACTGAACGGATCCGTCCCCATTGACTTTCATTAGGAGTCATGACGGATCCGTCTTGGTGCGGATGCCTGGACCGGAGAGCAAACCGCAGCATGCTGCGGTTCTCTCTCCGGTCTGAAGACGGAACGGAATGCTTTTAGGAGCACTCCGTTGTCTTCAGTTCAGTTTTGTCCCCAGTGACAATGAATGGGGACAAAACTGAAGCGTTTTATTCTGGTATTGAGCCCCTATGACAGAACTCAATACCGGAATTATAAAACGCTAGTGTGAAAGTAGCCTAAGCCATTGTAAAAGGGTTACTGTGGGCAAAACTGATTTAAAGGGGTTCACCAAGTAGCTCGGAAAAAGCGGAGCAGGCTAGCACTCCACAATTTCAATAGCTTACATTGCAGTGCCCGGCAGCACAGCAAACTATGCGGTTTCTATACTTAGTGCTGTGCACCGCTGTTTGCCTAGCTCCTGTGCACAGCTGAGCGCCTGCCTGCTCTGCCATTTACCAGTCACCTGCTAAATGGCAGAGTTTAGTAGCATCTCGCCTGAGCAATGGCAAGATAAGGCAAACCCTTTAGGCCTAGTGCATGATATGAGAAGCAGACCATGACACCGATTTCACACTTTCACACTTTTATTTTTGTTTTAGACATCGTGAGTTGGGAGACCCCCAGACAGACACATTAGCTTATTGCAGGTTTGGTTGACATTAATCTACTGTCTATTAAGAAAGGTTAAGATCTAATTTTGACATCTGAGGGATTTACTTACTGGTGATAATTTGATTTTATAAGGGATTTTATGGGAGGGAAATGAATAAGCTCCCAAAGAATACACAACGGTTTCTTTTCCTTTTCCCACCACAATCCTCCCACCAGAAAAGCAGTCTTCCAAAGGCGGATACATGACAGAGCTATTTTCAAGGGGAATACAGAATTTGGCAGAGCGCTGGGCTTTGCCTCACAATGATAAGAACCATTGTACTGAACGCAGCTCCGATTTTGTGTATTTGTGATATTATGTCATGACCTAATTAAAGACAAGAAATCGTACTATTTCACTGTAATAAATCTTCTGTCAGTTCTTTGGTTTTGTAATTCACAGGCACAACAATCATAACATTTTACTATTAATCTCAACTAAAGACTTAAAACAAATCACAACTGTTCTCTGTAATATGATTACATTACAGGGTCAAATATGGAACATTATTCATTGTAAAATTTGGCGTTATTGGCTTTGTCAAATAAACTGAATTACCTCATGTTTTAAATGTTCATTTTGTATCACATCGTAACAGCTTTTATGTAAATATTATATCTTTGTTATAAAAAAAAAAAAAAAGGGGATATAATTTTTTTGAAGTCACTCCATTGTTTGGACTTTGGCAAATAGCCCCGCTTAACTTTTTCAATCAGCCCATCACTATGTCAGAGAAAGACTCAAGAAGAACATCAAACATTAAGAGAACAATAGGGCCGTCCTACTGTCATCACAATTCTACATCTACTATTATACTAGCAGATAACATTTTGCCCTCAGAGCAGCAGTAAACAGATAATAGATTCCCTATCTATATAGCACTTGTATCTCTCTGTGCTGACGGCTACAGAAGAACAATATTATGTATTTAATTGTCAATGGTATAGTGCTGCAGAAGTAATAAAGAAAAACCACTAAAAATTCTAAAAAAAAGGGGGGCTTTCTGTGAATATTGAGTTTTAAAGAAATACCAATTTCTGATGGAAGGGTCTATTTAGAAGAGTAAAAAAAATAATTTTATTGGTAATTCAATACTTTAATTGTATTAAGAACCTGTATACACGGGCACTAAGCCTGGTAAAATAATATATGTATTTCAAATATCTAATTTTTTGCATAAGAGTACAGCCTGAATGAATAGCTATGTACTTACAATTTCAACCCAGCAGAATATGCATCTTAATATCAATGAAAAGTGAAGGAGCTAAAATCTGAGTCTGACCTTCCTTTCACTGTTGTCTACCATCATATTGTACCATTGTCAGGCACCTCTACCCATCGGGTCCTTGGCTGATCGCACTGAAATCAATGGCTTTGACTGACTGGTCTGTAAAGTATGTGGAAAGCGGCTGTCCAGGAATTACTTACTGTTCAGTAGCATAAGTCATCAATAGGGATGAGCAAATCGACTTCGAATGAAACATCTGAAGTCGATTTGTATAAAACTTCATTCCAATACTGTACAGAGCAGAAGCTCCGTTGAGTATTAGAGTGTATTAGCTCCGATGAACCGAAGTTATTGCTTCGCAAAGTCTTGCGAGACGTCACGTAATAACTTCATAAATTAATTTCTACTGTAAAAAAACATTTCCAAATGGTAGAAAGCAACAGCTTCGGCTCATAGGAACCAATACATTCTAATACTGTACGGAGCTCCGGCTCTGTACAGTATTAGAACAAAATTTTATGGGAATCGACTTCGGATGTTTCATCTAAAGTCGATTCGCTCATCCCTAGTCATCAATATCAGATCGACAAGGGTCCAACTCCTGGCATTCCTTTCCATCAGTGTCACTTGCATGGGAGCAACGCTGCAGTAAGCAGGCCTGGCTGCTACATAATGTACAGAGCTGTGTAAGTCCATCTGGACTGGCAGGAGTGCCAGGAGTCAGGCTTCCACTAACCTTAAAGAGGACCTTTCACCACTCCTGACATGCCTGTTTTAATAGCTTCATGCATTCCCCACGTACTAACAATTCTGGAGCATCTATTCTTATGTCTCCATGTTGTGCCATTCTTTTATTATTTGCACTAGAAGTTATGAATAAATTGCTATTTGCCTTCAGTAAGGGAACAGAGGGGAGGTAACCAGTTGGGGGTGTGTACCTGCACAGACTGACTCTATCCAATCAGTGCTGCCATGTTCAGACTGTGCAGGTACACACCCCCAACTGGTTACCTTCCCTCTGTTCCTTTACTAAAGGCAAATAGCAATTCATTCATAACTTCTAGTGCAAATAAGAAAAGAATGGCACAACATACAGACATAAGAATAGATGTTCCAGAATTGTTATTACATGGGGAATGCATGAAGATATTAAAACAGGCATGTCAGGAGTGGTGAAAGGTCCTCTTTAAATTGGTAACGTTTTCTCCTTAAAGGAAATCAGGAAATTCAGTGTTAAATCAGGCACAATGCCTTGTAGGTTTAGCTCAGTTGAATGTAATGAATGTACCGTCCTTAGTTATCAGTTGCTTAATTTGGGGGGAAAAAGTACTTTTAGTCCACATGCAAGTGAGAAGATAAGAGCAAAAAGGGTCCAAGTTACTCTGTGCGCCCTTGTTCCTTCTGCTTCTTCTGGAAGCCCCTACTTCTCCTTCTTGATTACGGTGACTATGCCGGTTAGCGGTGAACACCGGTAGTCTGCCAGAACAGACTGCCAGAGTTCACAATGCCTATGTGAAACCACCCCTATTGGGCTGAAAAAACATCCACAGAAAAACATAGGAGGTCCTTTATTAAGACCAGGATTTTAGACGCCTGTCTTAATAACCCCTGAGCTGGCAGTGGATCCGCTGGAGTTATGTAGAGGCGCTGGCCTCTTCATAATTTAACTTCTGCACATCTCCCTTGCTGGCATAGATTTAGAACATTTTCTACTCCTAAAACAGGCATAGAAAATGATAAATGATATAGTCCCCCGCCCATGCCCCCTTTTTTAGACCTGGCATGAGCGGGGAAAAGTCACTGATTGTGGCACAATAACACCAATAAAATGACGTATATCAGTTCCAAAATGACCCCCATAGTCTTCAGGAGAAGATATAATACAGTCTAGAGGCCAGGATGCAGCAGGGGGTGCAATGAGAATCCTACCTCTGTGTATAACATTACTATCCTAACTTTAGGAGTCCGGTGTTATCTGACATTGACTGATAATTAGTGATAATTGAAATTTGATTTGAATTTGATTTGGCCGAATTGGTTGAACGATTCGATTTGGGTCCAATGAAATTTGACCTGAATCTTAAAGGGGTTCTGCAGTTCTGTAAAACTGATGATCTATCCTCTGGATAGATGATCAGCATCTGATCGGCGGCAGTCCGACACCTGGGAACCCTGCCGATCAGCTGTTTGAGAAGGCAGAGGCGCTGCAGGAGCGCCGCGGCCTTCTCTGTGTTTACCGCAGGTCCAGTGATGTCACGACTAGTATCACTGGCCTGGGCGGGGCTAAACTCTGTTCACTTGAATGGAGCTTAGCCCTGCCCAGGCCAGTGATGCTAGTCGTGACGTCACTGGGCCTGCGGTAAACACAGAGAAGGCCATGGCGCTCCTGCATTGCGCTGCCTTCTCAAACAGCTGATCGGCAGGGGTACCGGGTTTCGGACCGCCATCAATTAGATGATCCAGAGGATAGATCATCAGTTGTACAGAACTGCAGAACCCCTTTAAGTGCTCCAATGCGTTCCTGGGTCTACTGGGACTTCATTTCAGGTCTTTAACCAAACCAGCATTGGTAATCATAAAGTGACAGGGACATATATAGCTACGAGTAAACACAGAGCTGCTGGTGGTAGACAACAGCCTCTATAGAAACAAACTGCACTGTAGGGTTTATATGTTTAAAAAAATGGTCCAAAATATTTCACTTTTTGGCAACAATTGGAGTCATCTCATCCTCCATCTTTCCTGTCTTCCGTGTTGAAAAATAGCTCATGCCATTTTGAGAAATTTTCCCGAATCGAATTGCCAAGAATTCAGATTTTTGGAAAATTGAGATTGAATTTGATTAGTTTAGAATCGATTTGCTCATCTCTACTGATAATGACACCTGTCCCAGTCTGCACCGCACCTCTGAAAGGGGAGCTGCAAATGCCAGACTATTCTGTGTGCTAGTAGAAAAATTGAATTTAAGATATAAAGGGGTTATCCCATCTTAGACAGTGGGGGCATATCGCTAGGCTATGTCCCCATTGTCTTATAGGTGCGGGTCCCACCGCTGGGACCCGCACCTATATCGAGAATGGGGCCCCAAAAGAGAAGGAGGGCACACTGCGCATGCGCAGCCGCCCTCCATTCATTTCTATGGGGCCGCCGAAAATAGCCGAGTGCTGGCTCGGCTATTTCTATCGGCTCAATAGAAATGAATGGGAGCCGGGCTGTGCTTGCGCGGTGCGCTCCCATTCATTTCTATGAGCGCAATGGGCGGGGGCTGCGCCTGGTGGTGGTCGGACCACGGGAAACCCAGGGTCCTCCAGGCTCAGAGCTCCCCCGCTTCGTTCTCGATATAGGTGCGGGTCCTAGCGGTGGGACCATATCCTAGCGATATGCGCCCATTGTCCAAGATAGGATAACCCCTTTAAGGATTTTTATATGGACAGTCACAAAAAAAATCATTTAAAACGTTTGTAGCAAAAACTGGATTTAAATAACATATAATCTTCTCATGATACATTGCCTTTAATAATTCCATACTCAGGTCCTACCCAGCGCCACGTGCTAAAGGTTATACAAACCTTCCTGATTCATGATTGCATACTTTACAGGGAGAAACTTTTTTTTTGCTGTACAACATTACATTTCCCTGTGAAATACAATTTATGAAACAATGACAGGTGTACAGAAACAAAAAATCTCATTACTAAGAGAGTGAGGTTAGCGAAGAGTTTATTTTTCCAATTATTACAGACCGACAGTTTTGTCCTCGAAGGTTAATGTGTATCCAAACTCTTATAGAAATCAATATTATCACAATACACACTGGTATTTAGTGGACATACTAATGCTACTATTGCCCTTTCACAGACAGCGAGAATAATCCACTCATCTCTAGCCACGGCCATAAATTGCCAGGATATAACCAGAATGTGTATAGGGAAGTAGCAAAAAAGCTGTTATTTTATATAGTTCTGTCATAATTCTGGCATAGAACACAATTATGATGTTTTACAATTTTTACTAGAAAGTAGTGAATCCATTAAGGTTTTCTACTAGCTGGACCTTCAGACAGAGAATCAGCAGCTTTTATGAAACATTACATACAGCACTTCACTGTACTATAGGTTCCTTTCTCAGTGTGAGGGCTCATTCAGGCGGCCTTAGTGTTTTACAGATCGCACATGGCCAGCACTATGATAGAAATGACTATTCTTGTTCTCGGATACAAGAATAGGACATGCTCTATCTTTCTTGTGGGGCCGTCGAATAGAACCATGGATGCGGACAGCACATGGTGTTCTGTCCACATCTTTTGCGGCCCCATTGAAATGAATGGATCCGCTCCAGTTCTGCAAAATTGCGGAAATGATGCAGAACCATTCATACGGTCATCTGAATGATACACATTAGAAACTGCCTATCAAACATTCACTACCCTCCACCTTGCTGGAAGATAGCGGCTGCCAGAGAACAAAAGAATCTGATCCTCATCTTCTAAGAGTTGTGATACCAACATTTATCTACCGTGTGTGGCCAACTTTAGTGTATTCAGCAAAAAAGATCATTAGTGACCATGGTTTCTTTCACTGACAAAAACAGTGCCTCACCAAACAAATTCTCATATCTCAGCTTTATGAACCCCTGTGCGTGGGGCATGTCAAGAGGAAGGGAAGCCTGATTTGAGAAGACAGGGATTTAAAAAAAAGGGGGGGGGTGTACCCTGAATGATTAGGTACACTAAGCAAATAATGTACTCATATATTGTCTCCAAAAGAAACTCCAGCAGAGAACTGATCAGCTAATTATTGGATGTGAGACACTTTAATTGGTGATTGGCTAAGAAGTCATCTCCTGCCAAATCCTATGTGTCGACCACAGACCAGAAAGTGGTGACCAGCAGGGACCATAGAAGCCTCAGAGAGGCAGCAGTGGGGATTGGTGAGGGCAAGCATTGACTCTTATTTTTCAAACCGTTCTGAGCACTTTTCAAAATTTTCACCCAGTGAGCACCCCTTTTAGACCTTCCAATAAAAGTCAATTGAGCAGTGCCCATCAATTACCATAAACTAAATTATGGGAAGGTTCCAAATCTCAAATCAAGAAAATGGTGAGGAATGCTAAAATCTGATGCAGTATATTTATTGACAGACTATTGAAATGAAAGGTGTATGTGCACTGCCATCACCGGAGGCAAATGAACTAGTATCAGAGCTGGTTACAGACCAGTGACTAGTAAGCAATCTTGGAGGTTCCTATTGCTGATTCAATTATTAGTCAATTATAGTGATTACATGACAAAGCTGATGGTTCTGAGATACCAGTTTACCTCTAATCACTGCTACCTTCGATTTTGAAACCAAGAGAAAAAGAGACAGATGTCAGAAAGTGAAAGGAACATACTGTACCTCCACTGTGAGAACAGAGGGATAGACGATTATGGCCTATTTGATTTGCAGAAAGTCAAGAAAGGAGTAAGTGCAAGTGGAAAGCAAACTATTTAATAGTCTACTGATCAAGAAAGCCTTTTTACTTGGCTTCGATCCAATGATCTGAAAGACTTCGAGAAAAAAAACAAGACATACTAAGAATATAGAATGATGGAAAGACAGCAATAAGAGGTCAATTTGCTCAGCCGCAATAACATCAGCTGTCTATCACAAAAGATTAAAGTGGGAAAAACTACTAAAGAAGTACAAAGAAAAAAGTAACAGACAAGGAGTGTACACAATAGGATTAATTCCACAGAGGATATTTCAGCCAGGAAACACACAAAAATGGGAGAAAAACCACAACAAAGAGATCCTGACAGAGGTGCAGGGCTTCTATAGAGAAAAATCACCCAACCCAAAAGCAGGAGCCCGAAACAAAAGAAAGGGAGATCTCTGCACAGCGGGAGCTAGTAGATAAGAGGACAAACAACTATAATTGGTTTATTTTCATCGAGATGCTCAAAAGACAGTGGAGATTGTATATCATTCAGATACCTTCATACAAAAGCGCGGGGCATCATCTTTTATAGCCGTACACTTCACATTTTCGCATCCACTGAGGGAAACGTCCTCTTATTAAGCTGTTGCCAATGTTCATTGCGATTATTTATTATCTGTCGCCACGTGTGATAGCTGGCACTTGTAACCAAACATGATGGCAATTACCTTTCAGTGCAGATAACGGGCTTTCTCTGTTCACTGCTGGAACTGGAGCCTGGCGCTACGTCTCTGACTCAACTAATAGTGGGTAAGAGAAACGGTTGGTCAATTTTAATGGAGAGGACGCTAAAGACAGATTATACACCATGGGTTGGGGTAAAGGCCCCTTTACACAAGTAGATAATCTACTGAAAAATTATAAAATCGAGTAGTGTAAAAGCACTGAACGATCGAACGACAATCCATAATAATTTATTCTTTCTTGTAATCGTTGATGTAAACATCTAAATCATCTTTCGTTCTTCAGAATTCTACAAGTGCAAATCGGTATTGATCACAGCACAGGCGATTCCACAGTCGGTAGGAATGCAACCATTTGAATGACTAACAATCTACTACACGGCCAACTATTGACCACTCGAATAACGACTTGATTATCGATTCCCGCTCCATGTCTTCTAGGCCTGGGCCGCTCCGCCGGGCTCTCTTGTGGAAAACATCCGGTTTGACATTGCCTGCAGCTAATCAATTATGTCGGTGGTGACCGGATCCCCTTGCATCATGAGACCATAAGGGGAGCAGGTCACCTCTGTGGCCGGTGATGCTGATGGCTGCAGGCGACGTCAAGTTGCATATTTTTACTGAGGGAGCCCAGCGGAGCATCACAGTCCAGGAGGAGAAGAGCGGGGAGCCAGTACCAGAAAACAGGTAAGTAAGCTTCCCTTTACAGGTCTGGCTATATTTGCTAAACAGGAAAAAGTATATTAGAGATGTTCAGCATTCTGCAGATCTAGCCTCCTGTTAAGGAGGACCCCATTTAAACCTTTCATTTATAGCACACTAAAAAACTGTTAAGTTTTGGTAAATTAAGGCAGACATCTGCACAGGAGGTTTTGTTCGGCGCCTCTATCACAGATTTCATCAACATTGACAAAAATTTAAAAAATAGCGCAGCGTGCAGCAATGTTTTTTCAGGTAAAATAATAGACACCATAATAGAACCCAACATATCGCATTGTAAGTTAATAAAGCCTGTTCATTACAGAAGCAGAAGTCATTATACGGATGTAAAAGAGCCTAAGGCTAAGCCATTGTTCAGTTCGTAAAATGCAGTCCGTGTGATAGCCATCTTTTCTGGACCAACCACAGCGCATGTGAGCCAAACTTACTGCATTGGTTGACTTATGATTATGTGAGTCTATTGTCCCGTACTCAGAATTTACGTCATTTGAGTACGGGATAACAGACCAGAGATTGGTTTGGAACCCACAACATTGTAGACCACAGCAGTGATTTTAGCTCACATGAGCTGCAGTTGATCTGGGAAATGTGGCCGACACACAGAGTGCATTTCATTGACTGCAGACACGGCCATGTGAAAGTAGCCTTAAAGGCGTTGTCCCATGGAAAATATTCTACAGTTTTCAAACCAGAATCTGGATACTTTTGCAACTGCATGTAACTAAACATTTAGTATAGCCACTGAGTAATTCAATAAAATGTATCTGTATAGCGCCACTTGCTGTTTTTTCTTTTTTTTATTTCTTTGTCCTAGTTATTAAGAAGGCCGCACATGCCCAATTTCATCCTTCAACTGCCTCCTGGGATAGGGAGAAAGTTAAAGAAGAAAGACATGACCTCCCTGGGAAAAGACACTCCCCTTGAGCTGCCAACTTGATATAAATCTAGCAAAGCAATGAATGGGGAGATATTTAGATCCATGTGAGGTACAGGGCTGGTTCTAGCTTTGTTAGAAAGAGCTTGTTATGTACTATATGATGTCTGATTTTTAACATTAATCAAGGGACACCCCTTGAAAGCATATCTACAATTTTTGTTAAAAATGTCTGTCAGGGGTTTTGGTCACTTATGACACCAAGAATACCACAGCATTCAACAATATTCTTGTCAACAAAATGACAGAACATTAATAAAACTTAATCATATGTCAATGAGTCTGTGGGTCACCATGTGAATCCATCATACGACAGATCCATCACAGCATCATGACTTCCTTTATAAATAGAAGACACAACGCTACTGTGAGTCCAGCCTAGTATAGTGAGGTCATATTTCTGGCAAGAGTTATATAACTGAAATAGTAAGTGTTGGAAAGAATAACAAATTTGAGCAAATTGTCTGATAATGCACTGTATGTAGAAGGCCCTAACAAATCCCATGTCCTACAATGATCAGTCACAATCAGATTTATAGGTAGACAATTCATATATTTTATTTAAGAGTGGGAATACAAAGGTTGTGTTTGTAGAATGGAATCCCAAAGTCAAGACGGTAGTCAGGTAATAGGTCAACCTTTACTGGAATCTGTGTGTGGTAGAGAAGAGGAACACAAACCCATTGTGTACTTAACACATTTCCTGTTGTCTGTCCTCATCGTGCCTACTGCTTCCTGTTGTGTTTATTCTGTCGGGGTCAGAGGGTAGCTTTATCTGTTTCAGGACGGCACAGATGTATCTCAGCTGGGCTTTAATACAATCTGGTAAATCCATTCTATATCACGTTGTTTAAAAAGGATTCAAGCTTCTCCTTGAAGGAAGAGTATAAAGGTCAATCAGGTTTAATCTGCTGTGAAATCTTAAAGGAGTCCTCCCAGAGTGTCCATGTAATAACTCCTTAAAGAGTGATTTATTTTTTTAATACCTTTAATACCTTTTTTTAGACCCTCGTGAAATGAGTCTAAGTCAGGGGTAAACAACCGAAGGCCCACAATGCCATTCTGTGTGACCCCACCACCTATAACAGAAGTGCTTGTTTGTATCTAGTGTTACTCATATGTACTTTCTGTGTCAGAAAGACGATATAAGGAGTGCTATTGTGTGGCAAGTCAGCTCTTTCAAAGAGGCAATTTTGTAAAAAAAAAATGTGTTTTTTCTCCTCCCCCTTCCCCAATTTGCAAGTGAGCTAGTATGCATAATTGTTTGATTAACAAACTTGGTGTATTTTGGGAGTCATTTATGACCAGATATACGCCACTATTGTGGCGTATATCTGGTGCAGATTCTGTCGAACTCCATGGCGCAGCAGAATCTGCGGCTTCTTCCCTTTAATCATGCCGGGTCTAAAAAAGTTTGCGTGGAGTGGCGTGGGCAGGGAAGGGGACAGGCCCGTCTCATTCATCATTTTCTATGACTGGTTTAGGAGTAGAAAGTGGTCTAAATGTAAGACAGCAAGGAAGCTGTCTTACATTTAGAATTGGCGTTGGATGCACCAAAGTTATGGAGAGGCCTGCACCGCTACACAACGTCGGCAGATTCACCGCCAGATGTTGGGCTTATTAAGACCGGCGTCCAAACTGCCGGTCTTAATAAATGCGCCCCTTTGTGTTTATTACATTTGGCAGTTAGATCATGTGACCCCTGATGAGTTTTGCTGGATCCTAGGCACCCACTGTGTGGACAGGAAGTCAACTTCTTGATTCACTGCCAGGAGAGCTTTCAATGTTAGTATTCTAGGAATGAATAGAGAAGCTATGAGACAGATTCCCTTTAATAGTGTATTCTGGTTGGTTAAAGTTATCCTCTATCCAAAGAATAGAGGATAACTATTAGATCGGTGGGGGTCCTATTGCTGGGACCCCCATCAATCACGAGAACGGGGGGCCCTGTAAGCCCTGCAACTACCCTAAAATGATCGCATAGCCACTCCTTTCATTTATATGGGGGTTCTGTAGATAGCCGAGCATAGCGCCACTCCAGTAATTTTTGGAGAGCTGCAGGGATTATGGGGCTCCTGTTCTTGTGATTGGTGGGGGTCCCACTAATAGTGGACAAGGCATAACTTTAACCAACCAGAAAACTCCTTTAAGCAGCTAGCCCGTCCTGCCACCCCTCCAATGTCTTCTGCTATTTACTTTTATAATGGCAACTGTGTCAGAAGGGTAGTTTGATAACTTATGAACTCTGAAGTTATCACTGCACTCACAGAATGTGTCATCAACAAAGGGAATCTGTCACCAGGATCTTGGACTATTATCTACAGTAATACATGAGTAGTACTACAGAGTCCAGATTACTTTTTTTATTTTCTTACTGCCCACCCCCTCAGTTCCCTCAACGTCAGTATTTAAAGCTGCGCTGAAATACATTATCAGGACTGCTGTGCATGCGCACTAGTCCACTCCATGATCTTAACACAGTCTGGACTGTATATTTCAGCACAGCTTTGAGAACTGACAGCGGGAGAACAGGGGCCAGGAGGAAACTAAAAAATGACGATCTGGATTCCTTATGCTACAGGTGTGTTACTGCAAATAATAATCCAAAAATCAAGGTGAAACATTCCTTATAAGGTCTAATATGTTTTTTGTGAATTAAACTATAAAAAATAGATCTCAGCTCCAAATAGGACCAACTTCTGTTGGACCATTTGTGTCCATTACTTTGTCAGAGCCTGACACAGGAGGTCACAGGAAATACAGTAGATGGCTTCAAAAAAGGTTTAGATGACTTTTTAATTCAAAATAACATTGAGGCTTATTACAACGTATAAAGATCATGTTTTGCACACCCTTTCACTTTGGCCCAACCCTTTTTTTTAAAAGGAAGATGGACATTGATCCAGGGATTTGTTCCATGGATCGATATAGCTGGATTACAGGTTGGACTTGATGGACTTTTCTCTTTTTCCAACCTCAACAACTATGTAACTTTGTAGGAGCCTGTGCCCACTAGAGAATCCTTTAGGACTCTAGTGGGCCAGTCCAACCCTGAAAAGCTTGTAAACTGTCTGAAGTCTAGAAGGTCTTTTCCAAAAGTGGACCACAGACAAACAAAGCAAAATCTAAAACATTTTCTCTAAAAGAAAAACTCCATCACCAGTGCTGAGATTGCTTGTCTTAGGGGAAACATCAAGATTGGAAAGGTGAAAGACAAAATGACCAATTCCTTCCCTCGAACATTTGTCTACGCGTGTCCTTATATGAAGTACTTTTTTACCATTTTAAAAGCAGAAGCTAGTAGGAATTTTAATCCTCAAGAGAAGAACAAGTGACAAGTACCCAAGTTTAGACATCCATATGTATCTGTTTCATTTCAGTTCATGGATCTCTTTTTCCACTATTTCCTGTGCACAAAGCCCTGATCCCGACACAACGTGATAAATGGGATTCCACTGTGTATTTTGCATTATAAATACATGCGATAACACTGTGACTAAAGATTTTAGTGAGTCTATCAGCAAAATATGAGCACGATTTTATCCCAAACAATGTTTATCACGCAGAAGGTTTCCCTTTTGTTATTGTTGGCGGAGGTTTCTTGTGCATCTTATCTAACATGCCTTAAATTACAAGCATATGTCTGCTCCATTCTTCCACACAAAGCAAATGTTACAATAGTTTTCTCAAGGCATTAAGGGGGAGCGGTATTTCCTGCCCCTATGTTAAGCCCCTTACACCCCAGCTCAAGTCAGATGGTAGAACACAGACATGGAAAAATAACATGAGAAACCTTAGATCTGTGGAGCAACATTGTGTCTAGTCAGTAAAAGGCTACGTCCACATTGTATTGCACCAGAGAAGTTAACGTTAAAACGTAGAAAAGTTGAGAAAAAAAAGCATAATAAAAAATAGGATGATGCTTTACATAAAATAATGCTATCTGAATAATTGTATTATGTTGGAATTTATATTTCCTTTGATTACCTGATTATAATGATATTCTACTAATTTACTTTCTTTAACTGTTTGAAATGAAAAACTCAATAAAAACTATTGAAACAGAAGTTGAGAAGCTGTGCTAAATTTGTAATTTTTCAGCAAATCTATGTATCAGCATAATAATAGAATAAAATAAAACAAACCGGAATGTTTTTATCCTTCCGCTTTCTTCTCTTCCATGTCTCTCACTTTTTGTTAACCTACCAAATGTATAATTGAAACAGTGTATGACTATAGAAACAGACTACATGGAGTTCGTCTGTAGTCTGTTACCATGGAGATGCACAGGCAGGACTGTGGCTCAGCTGATAGCGCAGTCTAGGTCTGAATTCCACCAAGGACATCTGCATGGAACGCGTTGGATCTCACCATGTTGCCATGGGTTATCTCCAGTTTCTTTAAAATGTGGAAGGAAGGAAACCAAGAGTATTCTGAGCTATTATTTTCAACAATCTAACAAAAAATATTAGGTAAATGGTATAACTAAGCATGTAACAATATGGATAAAATTAATCTTCCCACCACATCAAAGATATTGTCCGAGATTTTGATTCTGATGGCGTATACTCAAGACAGGTCATCAATATCATATCTGTGGAGGTCTGACTCCCGGCACCCCTGCCAATCAGCTGTTTGAAGAGACCACAGCACTCTGGTGATCACTGCAGTCTCTTCCTAGGCCAGAGACTTCATGTTCATCGGTCACTGGTACGAAGCTACAGTGAATATTGCATTCAGAGACAGAATACGTTAGACTGGTTAATGCAGAGGTCTGAGTTGACTTTTTTGTAAACAGACGATCAACTACTAAATTTAAAAAGAGCAAATCATTGTATATTATAATTACTGGATGTGTAAAAGAATGAAGAATGTAAAAAAAGGAGAGTCACCGAGCACAGCAGGGAATCTATGTGCAGAAGTGATTGTGATGATAGAGTAGGACAGTGGCAGAAAAATCAGATCTCTTCCAAATCATTATCTTCCAAGTAAGAAGAATACAGGCAGTTTCAGCAATCTGTGGTATATGGGGCTGCTCTAGCCAATCTACCGCCAAAGTACTGCATTCAAATACACTGGTCAAAGGTAGATTGCCTAGCTGGCACATCTGGGGCACATTCCCCGCCACTCCCCTGGACTGTCTTGCTTACCATATAACAGGCTACAGGCAAACAGGCTAAAAGTGCTTTTACAGAGGCACAAAAATTGGGCAATGATCCTGTGAACGTTCATTCCCGATTATTGCCCGCTCATTAGCTGTATTTATGTGAAGCAATGATATGGGCTGTATGGAGCTCAACGCTACTACAAATGTTTGTTCCCATATAGTTTCCTTGTTTTTCAGCAGCACATCCCTGTTTACACAGATGTAGTGCTGACAGATGAGGATTTGATGTGCGGCATAAAACAAATGATTCATCAGGTGGTAACCTCACACAGGGCATTTACCGGGATGACCATTCATGCGAACGCTCATCCGAAATAATTGTCCCGATCCTCCTTATGGCTCACCTACACATTAGACTATTGTTGGCTAAATCCAGTCATTTTGGTGGGGCCGGCTGATAAGCTATATTTGGTGAGCTTCCAACTCTCTCACCACAGATGATCAGAGGAAGGATTGGACAAGTGGAAATTCAACACCCAATCCTTTTGTAATCCTGGGAGATAAGCCGCTGACATAGTGTGTACATGCATAGGAGAGTCAGGATAGATAGCCATCAACAAGCAGAGAGCCCCAACAGCTACTCAAAGTGTATGGGCACCTTAGAATACAGTAGGTTTTTGAGGTGGGAGAGAAAATGCCTCAAACATTTACACAAATACTCTCAAACTTAAAGCAGACATGGTTTGATTAAACAAATAGCCTGTACATGGCAATCAGTAAGTGCTGCCTCAACTACATAACATATGGATTGACATATTAAGATAATTGGCACTTGTTAATGTGCTGGCTGGTCCTATCGCAGACCTCCCAAGTGTCCCTCTTTTGAAATGATAGTCCCTCTTTTTTGACCGAAGTCCCTCTGTCCCTTTTTGCTCCTTAAATGTCCCTCTTTTTCATCTGATGTATAGATTTGTATTATTACATTCACAATATTGACCCACAGAGTGTTATTCTGGTTCCTCTCTGTATATTTGAGACCGTCTTGTAGATTATTTCATTATTTGATGCAGTTGCGATTTTAGAAATTTCTATTTTCAGATTATTTTTGTGCTATTGTGTAAAAGAAAACTATTGTAGTGTATAGATATGCACAAAAAATGGATCTTTCATACTATGACCCATAAGTGTCCCTCTTTGACCGTCCAAAAAGTTGGGAGGTATGCCTATCATTTATGCATCACAAAAATCATAATTTCTCAGGAACACATCACCATTTACATGATCTCACACACTAAGCAATCATCGGTAGTGTATATTAATAGGAACATTTATCTCTGCTTATAACATGCAACAATCATTCCACCTGTATGAGGATGAATGATCGCTACTGCCACCACCAGATTTACACAGGTCAATTATCAGGAACAAGCATTCCTATAAATGTTCTTTCCCAATAACGGACACCATCATCCACTAGTGCCCTTATTCCAGTTGCTGAGTAGTATGTATTTACTCATTTATTTGATGCATTTGGAAAGCTACTCTACTTCATAGGGCTACAGCGTAGCCACTTATCATTGATTATGCTGATCAGGAACACTCCTAAGTCTGCTTTGGAAAACTGAAGCTCAAGTGTCAGACTTTCTACATTCACTGATAACACCAGCTACACTCTTGACAGCAGCATCCTGCAAATGTCTTCATCCATCTAAAACCCTTTAGGCTTTCTAACTAATTACTAAAATGTGCTGATAAATAACTGGAAATAGGAACAAAAATTCACCAACATAAATCACCTTATCTAATGCTGTAGAAACCACCATGTAAGAAGAACACCTTTGATGGAAGACCTGCCGCCAGCAGCTACGGAAGTACTTATGCATTCAAGACTAATCACTTCTGATTGTCAACAAAGCTAACTGGTGACTGAATGGATCCCGCTGAATGCAGCCTGCAAATACAAAGCTCTGTCCCTGGACATGACTTGTTCCTACTAGGGGGCTTCCAGATTTTTTTGGTTCACCATGAACCCTGTATGTTAATATATTGATGACCAGTATGGTCTCTCTCGATTATCACTCAAGGGTCTCAAAAACTAATCGTTTCCTCAAATTCACTTGGATCATCAAGGTATTGGTCAGGTTGCTCCACAACTTAAAAAGCCAGGACTATGCATGGTATGAAGGCTGATGGCTATATGGATTACCTAATGTTACATGGGTTGCCTCAGAATGACAACCCCTCTGTATATTACCTACAAAGGCATATAGAGAGCTCAGAACAGAGAGACAATAGGGTAACTGAACTTTTATAAAAAATCTTGATGTCGCATTGAAGTTTTAATCGATGGGAATGTGGTGGCTGAAGCCTCTATCGATCGATAAAATGAAGGGGCTCAAATAAAAATTATATGGATGGAGCACAGCTGAAATAAACCAGAAGGGACATAGGGGGTCATTTATTAAACAAAAATACGCCTAAATTAGGCATATTTTGGTGCAGATTGCAGTGCAAAGGTCCTTTGCACTGCAATCTACAATTTCTTCCCGCTCACTCCAAGTGTAAAAAAAGCAGGTATAGCGCAGATGGGGAAGGGAACGGACCGGCAGCTCCGTATTATTTAACATTTTCTAGGCCTGGTTTAGGTGTACAAAATGGTGTAAATGTAAGACAGTTGGGAAGTTGTCTTACATTTAGAAGTGGCAGTGGATCCGCCAAAGTTATGTAGAGATTGGGGCCTCTCATAACTCTGGCGGATCCACCGCCAGTGCAGTGCCTTATCAAGACTGGCAGGTCTTAATAAATGTGCCCCATAGTCCTCAGATGAACGCTTCTACCCCTTTGTTTTAGCGATCAGTGGAAGTCTCAACACCAACTACTAGATAACTTCTAGGAGAAATAAAACAGAAATGGTATAATATAGAGTCATAAGATTGATCCTTCTGAATTGTTATTACATGGGTAATGCAAGCAGCTGCTAAACCAGACATGTCAGGAGAGGTGACAGGTCCTTTTTCACTTTTAAAAATTTGTGTTGGTGAGACAACACTTTTAAGCCTCCAAGGAATCATGTTGATTTGGTAAACATTCAGGAGCGCACCTATAGGGAGTGCAGAAGTAGCAGTCCCAAAACTTGTCTTCCTTGGTTACATGCACACGTTCAGGATTTCTATGTGGAGAATCCTTGCTGAAATCCGCAGGTGTTCGCAGGGAAATCCGTGCGGACAATCTACATCAATTAGAGCGGATTTACACGTGGACTTGGTGCAGATTTTCCGGAAGCAGATTTTGCTCTCCCTACTGAAGTGAATGGAGAAAATCTGGTCAGAAAAAATGAAATAAATTGACATGCTGTGGATTTTAAAATCCGCACCGCAAGTCAAAATCCGTACGGAAAAAAATCTGCATTATGTACATAAGAATTTCAAATTCTCACAGAATACAATGTACATGGCCTACAGTTCGGATTTTCCACATGCAAATCCATGCGGAAAATCCACACGCAATTTTGATTGTGTAGATTTAGCCTAAAACAGAAGTCATCAGTGAAAATAACACATGGCAAGTGGGGGTCCCTGATACAAATTTTACATAGGGGCTCAGGAGCTCCAAGTTACACCTCTGTGAATGGCTGAAGATACACAACCAACTAAATACGTGCTACCTACAAGGAATACTGAACCTTCACAGACTAAAGTTTATTATAGGGCCTTAAAGAACTAACATTTTTGGATCACGGGAAGAAAGTGAAGGGCTCACAGAGGTAACTGTTTAATTTGTGATCTCAATTCTCAATAATCTAAGTTACACATACCTCTTCGTTCTATATTTCTGTTCTTCACATGATACATGGGCCCTGATTTATCACAGACCTGTGGCGCACACCAGTCTGGTACGTATATCTCTTCATAAATTAGGTGTGGTCTTCGACGGTCCATGCGCCTGAACTGAAATCTGGAAGGGGCTGGCATAGATTTCAGTCTACTTCTATGCCAGAAAACTGGTGTAAAAAAGGATAAATGTGGCAGGGGCACCCTTTTCGGTAAAGTGGTGAAAGAGGTGGAGAAACGCCACTTGCGCAACAAATTTTTTGTGAAAGTGGTGTTACAAACAGGCAGTTTGTGACTTTTCACGCCAAAAAAAGTGGTGAACAACAATGATAAATCAGGCCCGTGAAGTCTAATTTCCCCAGCCTGCTCACTAGTAGGATCTGCTTACTCATTATCTGATGCCAAATAATAACACTACCCACAATATGCATTGCATATTAGCAATAAATGAGACACGGACATTAATAATTACAGTTTATGGCATATTATCCCCAACTCTAAAAGTAGCCCTTAGTGAGTATTTGTCTTCCAAGGCCGTACCCTCATCCTGGACTGGAAAGCGCAGGGCAGTCATTTCGACCAAGATATTCTATGCTTCTCTGTAAATCCCATTAGAGATTACATAGCAGAGAACATAACGCTACATTATAACCTGCCAAAGAGTTTCATAACTATGTCACAAGAAAATGTAGAGCACAAGGAAACTCAATTATTAAGTTCATTTGCGTGAATTGCAATCTGTTTGAAAGGCATTACAAAAATCTCTACCATTTAGAGGCAATTACATTCAACTATCAAGTTACTAAAGTCAACACAAGATACAAATCTCAAGTGGATAACAGAGAGGGAAATGTTACTCTAGAACGCTGCCTTTTGACTGTTCCTGTAATGTTACGTGAATACCTTTTCAGAGGTGAGGGTGGAAGACGTTTTATAGAAAGAATAGTTCTCTAAAGGCGGCATATTTCCTTCAGGTCAGACGTCTGATTACATGGATCTAACCTTTCCTTGCATACTTTCCCCTTTACTATGTACATATGCAATCCAATCCTATTTTCTATAAAGAATGCAAAGGTAATGCCTGTTTGTTGAGTGCATAGCAGAAGCAAATGATGAAAAAAACGGGCACCGCTTTACCACTACTGGAAAACAGTCTGCGGGTGGCTATTCTCACCCTGGCGATATACTGTATCACCTTCACAGGAGAGAGACTATTGCATGGGAGATATAGTAAAACTTAAAGGGGTTATCCAATCCCTATAATGACCCCCCAATGCATAGGCCCTTCATATAGGTTATACTTACCCCAATCCCCGGAACCCACGTCACTTCTGATCCTCACATGGCTGCCGCTGAATCTCTCTGTTGCGTGAATCAAAACATCTAACGCCGGGGAGGGGGGGGCTTGCCTATAGCAGCCCACGACGGGGACGAGCCTTCCTAGCATCACTCGCGTATATCCCTGTGCACTTGCTGGTCAGATAATGTGCTAGCCCTGTGCCGGATACAGCAGAGCACTCGCCCTGAAAAGGGCAGCCCCTATTTGGAACCTACCCTATACTGGCTAATTATACCCTATGCTGTGTAGTAGCCCCTACATGTTTTGCTGGTCCATTTATATCTGTTCATCAGGAAGCGCATTTTCTTTACCCGAAAGCCCGAGGTACGTGCTTCCTACACTCGTACAACATAATCATGAAGCGTGCCACACAAAAACAAAGTGATCTATCGTAGGCCCTCTGTAAGACTAGGGCCCCCCATAAACCAATCCCAGTCCCTCCGGCCCAGAAGGAACCTGCAAGGGTCTGGGATTAGTGGTCATCCCTCAGGCAAAGCTGGAGAAGTGGCTACCGATGCTCTGGCTTCCACCTGGCTGCCAACCCAAGTGTTGGCCAAGTTGACGTCTGGCCAAGGGGTTTGCACTGGGGTGAGGAACCAGATGGCCACACAAACAACCCCTAGACCTCGAGGGGAGCCCATAAGGGCAACAAAGCCCTGAAAATCCTAGTGGCAAACAAAACGTGTAAAGTGAACACACAGTGAACGTAAAAAATAAAGTGAATGTGTGGAAATTTGGCCGGAATTATAAACAAAAATGCAAATGTGCCGTGTACTCAGTGGGCTCCTACCTCCAGTGACTTCAGGCACCTTATGGTCCCACTCCTGGAGCACTTCTGCACCTCGAGCTTCCAAACATCCTAGCTCATGATTCTGAGCCAGAGGCCTGAGGTCACCTACAAGTGGCAATCCTTCAGCCAGCAGCGTATGCCTCCAGGTTAACCTCAGTTTAACATTAAGGTATGAATACAAAAAGACAGTGATCTTTCTGCACATTTACCAGTCATTTACCACTACTGGAGACTACTGATGCCTTCTCTAACAGCTGATTGGCGGAGGTTCCTGGTGTTGGATCAGTGCCGATCAAAAGTCTCAGAAAACCCCTTTAAGGTCTAGTTACATAGTAGAGATGTGACTAACTGAAAAAAAGCAGTGCCTCATTTGGATTTGGACCCCCTCCCTTCCGTAGTTAAAACCCAACTAGGGATCCATGTCTATAAAGTTTATTCGATATATACATGCTCACTTGGGTTCTCTCTCACACAGCAAACCTCCATCTGCTAAAAATGTATAGACATTATTTTCTTAAGCAGAGGAGCAATATTCTCTCTTTATTCCCTTGTATAATCTTGTGGGCTGACATATATAATGCAAGGAATAATATAACTGCAGACAGTAAGATTAGGGCAGGACACCATGGCCACATACGTTTATGTGATTGTAAGGCTCCTTGGTGGTTTGTAATATTTTTATTATATCGGATAAAGGATGCTTTGTCCCTTATATTACAATCATATCCTTTTTTCCAAGCTATTATTCTAATATAAACAATCCCAGTCTGGTGGCCTCTCATCAGCCCCGCTCATAAGTCATATACTCTGATCCATGTATTATTTTAAGTGTCTGTCTAAAATGTGTTTCAATTTAGGAAGCGAGATTGTGAAAAAATATATATTGGATCCCTAAGTTGTGGGGGTTTTTTTCTGATGCACTTAAATTGCTGGAAGAGGTGGACCCCTAATCACAATTCTATGGCTCAGCTTGTGATCGGAAAGTGTGTGTTGGTGGAGGCAGCAATAGAGGGAATAAAACCTGTAATTTTCTTGTTTTTGATGGAGGTGGATTGTAGAGAAGAGTAAAAAGACACTGTTTGTCCTCCATATTTATATTATCATGCAAATGGTAAAAAAAACGCTCCTTTGTATGCTACATGGTCCCTTATCCAGACATCACTATTGCCATTTGTCAATAAACAGCATGAGAAGGACTGGACCAGCACCGCTCAGAACCGGGCTTGAGAAATGGGTGAATATCACTTGTTTTTAAATTTTATCTTAAACTTTTCTAGGTTTTGTCTGGGATTTTGAATTATCTGGGTCAGCCCCTTTACCATCATTGCACAGCACCCTAGATAGTACAAGTCAGTAAAATCCCGGTAAGGTTACCAGACCAAGTGCCCGATCCGCACTTGCTTCCCCACGGGGCCTAAATGAATATTTGTGACATGAAGATTGCTGTCACCAGCAGTATCGGTAGTTGCCCTAGTAATGGCCCCAGTTAATGCCCAGCCCAATTACCATGTGATATGTCTCATTATGACTTCCTCTCACCACATTGGCTGGGACTTCAGACAACTAATGGGAGGTTTACATGGCCTGAGGAGCAGCCGATTATCAGGAAGGGTGAAGCGCTCCATTTACATGCAGCGATCACCTCCACAGTATGAGAACGAGTGATGGCTACCGCCACCACTCATCCTCATACAGCTGCATTGTTTATGGGGAGCAGAGTGCGATCTGCGACCCAGAAATGACAATTTACTTGCCTGCAAGATTGATTGTTTCACCCGATAAACAAGTGTTTAGCTTATCCATCAGGTGATCGGCTGCACCGTATTATTGGGAACGAGCACTCGTAGGAATGTTCATCCCTGATAATTTGACCATGTAACCCCACCATAAGAAGAGTGGACACGGTTGCCCTATAGATATCCTAGTAGAGCGACGTTGTGAGCGGTTGATATCAATGCTGTGGCATGCTGTCAAAAATGCTGCAAAACCAGAAAACTTTCACTTTTTAGTCCAGCAGACCCTTGAAGAAAATGACTATGGAAATACTTAAAGGGAACCTGTCAGCTCTGAAACACCCTCCAAACTAAAGTAAGCGGTGTATAGTGTAAGTGACGTCAAGTTCGGTTATGTAATTTTTATCTTCATACTTGCTTGCATTCTGACTCTGTGCTCTGACAAACCAGCAGTAAAATGCACTCAGTGGACTCCAGTGCTCACTCATATAATGGAGAGGACTCAAAGAAGAGTCCTCTCAGTGCATTTTACTGCCGGTTTGTGGGAGCACAGCGTCAGAATAGAAGTGAATATGAAGATAAAACTTACATAATCAGATTCAGCATCACTTACACTATACACCGCTTACTCTAGTTCAGGGAGTGTTTCGGAGCTGACAGGTTCCCTTTAAGGTCTAGATTAGCAATTTATCAATAAGACAGAAGGTTAGTCCCAGTCCGTTCTTCTCACCAGCAATGGACAAGTGTAGACTGGTGGTAGACACAGATCAGTCTGGTGTCATGGGAGGCTGGCGGCGCGCTTCCCCTATGCAGTGCCGCCGGACCTCCACTGTGGAGTCGAGCGGTGAGCGTCCCCGTCTCCATGGTAATGAGTGGCGGGGAGGACCCGGCGCGCTTCCTGCTGCCGCGTGCCCGGCGTCCTCCCCACCCCCCCTAGACACGAGCGAGTCGGGGTTTTGAGCGCTGGCCGTATTGCCAGGGCTCAAGTTATATTATTTATATATTACTGTATATAGGGTCACGTGACCAATTTGGAGTGGTTTTGAGCACTGGTTCCTGTTTGCCAGTGCTCATTATTCAAATTAGGTCATGTGACGCTGGCCACGTCATATGACCTATTTGGAGGCATATTTAAACTGGCAACCTGCTGGTCACAGGTTGCCTGTGATTAGTCTTACTATTAGCAGTGCTGCATTTGACCCTTGACCTAGTGATTGTTTGTGTATTTGACTTTGGCTTCGGACTCTGACTACGCTTATCGCTCTCTTCTTTGGTTTTGACGTTCCCTCCTGGTTTGACTCAGCTTGCTCACTATTCTGGTATTGTGTTTGTTCTGTCATTGTTTGTCTCTCCCCCTTGTTTTCCCTTCCCTGCCCTGTGCACTTATACAGTATAGGGACTGCCGCCAAGTTACGGTTTTGTCGCCTAGGGCATCTACTGTAAGTAGGCAGGGAAAGTGGTGGGTTCCAGACAGGGCGCACTATCCCTTGTTCCCCTGTCGTGACATCTGGTCTCCCAATCTATCAACTCAACATAAAAGTATATCTTTTTTAACTGTCTTTTACTTTGAGGGCTTGTTCATATATGCGTTGTAGACTATGTTTGGTGCCTCTCCAGGCGTCTCCAGGTCTGCCAAATAAGGCACAAAAAAGTCCTCCATGATCAAAAAAAAAAAAAAGCAGACACTCGAATAAACCCCATTGTACCTTCAGATACATTGGCTTCAGTTATGTGCCAAACCCGGCACTTCGGTTATTTTCTCTGTTCTTCTTCTCTAATGGAGCGGTGATGTGAACATGGCTTAAACTATGCTTAAGTTTACCCAGGCTTTAATGCATATCAATAAATATTATATACTTGAAAGCTCCCCAAGAACTCCATGGAGATGTCCATGCACTTTGATAATTTAAATCTACCAAGAGGATCCCTGAAAAATAAAGAATCACTCGCAAGATCTTGTTACTTTTAATTAGGCAAAAGTAAAACATGTTGAATTTAACAACTGGTGATCTAGAGAGATTCTGGTGATAAATAAATACATGGATTCTATAAAAAATGAATCAAACAATATCAGTCATATCCCCCCTAAGTAATGGCAGCTTATGAAACTGTGAATTTTATGTTTCTTTCAATCATATGAAAAAGGATTTGCATGAATTATCATGTACGACTGAAAATCAAGATTACCTATGGGGCTTATCTGTACAAAGTAAAGCTTTTGTGAGCTGTAAACACGAAAACGAAATAATGACTATAGATTATTATTGGTAATTTAGTTATCCATAAACATTCGTGATTATATTCTCGCCTAGGCTGTTTGTAGAGGGATTTCTTCATTACAAATTAAACCTGGAGTAATAAGCGCTTATAAGAACAGCAATATTTAGATGAAGCTGTCGCATTGCGGCTCCAGCCAAGTTTTATTGAATACAAGCATTCATCCTCTTACAATTAGTGTTTTTCTGTGTCTTTTTTTCCTTTTTAGTATAATGGCGCCAGATTGGTCCCTCTTGGCAGCAAAATATAATGCTTGATGCTTCAGGTTCTCACAAGTTCTGAAACAAGGGCTCAATTGCACTTCGTTTTACGCTACTGTAGCATCAAGTATTGAAATGCTCAGTCAAAATACTTAAAGGGAATCTGTTAGCTCTGAAACACCCCCCAAACTAATGTAAGATGAGAATAGTGTAAGTGACACCGAGCCCGGTTATGTAATTGTTATATTCATACTCACTTGCGCTCCGACGCTGTGCTCCCACAAACCAGCAGTAAAGTGCATTGAGAGGACTCTTCTTTAAGTCCTCTCCATGATGTGTGTGAGCTCAGGAGTCCTCTGAATGCAATTTACTGCTAGTTTGTGGAAGCACAGCGTCGAAATGCAAGTGAATATGAAGATAAAAATTATATAACCGGGCTCACCTTCACTTACACTATACATCGCTTAGTTTGGGGGTATTTCGGAGCTGACAAATTACCTTTAAATCCATAAATATGGAAGCATACAGCAGCCAACATTTTAGCTAATTTGACCCCACATCACCATCTCCTGTTTCAGGTTTCTCTTTATGGATTCTTGTGAGATGACAAAGGTTTATGATAACTAAAGTTTTTATAACCACAACCATGACTAAGAATCCTCCGCTATCTAATCCAAAGAAAGTGGATATAGTATATAGTTACATATTTAATACAGTTGAAAAAAGACATAAGTCCATCAAGTTCAACCAAGGGATAGGTGGGGATGCGAATCCCAGAAGGAAAGTAGACTGCGCAACAAAGCCAATAGCTGTCCACTGAACAATCTTTCAACTGACAACTATCTCCCCCAACTCCATCATACACATGCACATTCAGTTTGGTCAATTTGGTCAATGAGTGGAGAGAGCTGCTGCCAGATATGCTTGGAGGTGGCTTATCTCCCAAGGAAATGGGCAAAGAAATTGAGTTTGCCCAATCTTCCTCTCCTTTGACATCATCTTTCGCAAAAGAGTTAGGAGCTCCTCATAGACATTAGATGAAGCTCTTGGCGGGTTGACAATACACTAATGGATCCTTTTATAGGGAGGAAGAATAAACTGCTGATCAATTATATAAGCAAGTAGATTGGCTCTTTTACTTTTATTTTCATGTTGCAAATATTGTGAGGGGCCTATACAAACGACTGTTTGTTTCTTTCCTACCGTTTTAGAGTTGAAGGGGTTGTACCACCATAAAAACTTACCATCTGTCCACAGGATAGTTGAAAAGTATGTTATAGGTGGGGATTCGAAGGCTGTCACTCCAGTCATCTCTATGGGACTGCCAGAGATTGCCAAATATGGTGCTCAGCTATCTCTGGCAGTCCATAGAAACGAACAGGATGGCAGCATGTATGATCATCTCTCCATTCACTCGGGGGTTCACGAACCTCATTCTTTTGTTCAGTGGGGGTATCATTCGCCATTTAACTTCCAGACATGTTTACAATGGGCAATAATCAGGAATGAACATTTGAACGGGTGATCAGCGCCCCTTCTACAAGGCTCTTTAAGAACTTTTGTGAGGAAGTATTCTAGGTCGAGTAAAGGAGGAAGCATAAAAGGGCTAGGAGATAGCAGGCAGTAAGGTGACAATACGGCAGAGGCAAAGGTGAGTAAAGGGCCTTATACATGGGCTGATGCATAGGCAAAGCAAATGTTCCTGATAATTGCCTGATTATGAGCAGAGGTGATAGCTGAATTAACATGTATAGAGAGGAACGATCGCTACGACAGTCACTTTTCCCCATAAATAGTCATTGTTTGCCACCAGCACATGTGTTTACACAGGACAAAGTGCTGCAGAAAAGATGTAATCACCTGATGAACGAGCGTTCACTAATCCAGCAAGTGATCAGCAGCACATTTACACTGACCAATTATTGGGAATGTGCATTCCTATGAACATTCTTTCCTGATAATTGCCCAGATCCCTAGGTACATGTAAAAGGGCCTTAAGCTGAGTACTCCCAAACATAAACCTGTAATGTGCCTTTGATGGACTAGGAGATAACCAGCCAGGACTGCAATTTCCAAAAGGAAGTTTTCCTTTTGTTTGGGGAAAAAAAAAACTGAGGAAAATGTGAGAATTCACGACTTCTGCTGACAGGATTTGCCTCTGAGGAATCTGTGGTGTTCATCTTGATATGTTGGAACACTTCAAATTCCTACGGCTTGAGCATCAAAAAAGAGTTCTCTATGGCTAGGAAGATTCAGATCCTTACATATGAATACTACAAAGTCCACAGTGAAGGAACTACAGAAGTCCGTACAAGATGGTTCTGCTGAGTCATTGAGTCATCAATGAAACCACTGAACTTGGTCCACTGACTGAAATCATGAACCCCCTACAACACATCTGAGCCATGTACCTTTTCTACCACTCCTCAAATTCTAATTAGATTGCACACTTTGTGGTTGTGTTTCATCGTATTGTCTTTTGTCTTAAATGTCATTTTACTTGTTTGTTACCTACCCAGTTATAAATCACTCATTTAACACACTTTACTGTACCAATGATCGTAGAGTATGGGGATGGTTGAACATTAGAACAATCATTGGTCTCCATACAGATTGTATATTCTCGGCAGCACATCTCTTTACATGACGCGATGTGCTGCCAACAAACACTCACTTTTGGTGTCCACATAAAAGATGTGATCAATGGCAAACAAGCTTTTGCTTATTTGTAAGCTGGTCGGCCGACATATTTACCGTGAAATCACTACTTAATCAACAGTCTTAAAGGGTTGTCAGGGCAACAATAACTTTAGGTAATTAATAGAGATGAGTGAATCAATTTGTACAAATTGATCCATCTCATCAACAAGAGTTCTTTATTTTGCGAGTGGTTGTCCCCACTGCTGAAGAAGCTCCCCTCTGTATTTTAGTTGACAAGGCCAGACATGATGTCTGGCCCTGACAATCTCACGGCTGTGCCACTGCTCTGAGTAGTGGCGCAAGCACAGAGGCTGTGCTTCAGTTTCTGGAGCAGCGACTGTTCATGTACTACCCAGAAGTGCCACACCACATGCACAGTCGCTGCTCCCAAAGAAGAAGAGTCTTTGCGCTTGCACCACTACTCTGAGTGGAGCCGCAGGCGTAAGATTTTAGGGCTGGTGAAGAGATCAGGTGCAGCCAATCAAGCAGAAAGGAGGGGGGGGATCTTCTTCATCAGTGGGGACAGCCCCTTTTAAGTGAAAAACTAGCCCCTGTGGGCAGGGCCCTCTCTCCTTCTATACCAGTCTGTAACCCGTCTTGTTCATGCTCAGTGCAATTGTCTGTATTATGTATGTGCACCCCTTATCATATGTACAGTGCCATGGAATGAATAGTGCTTTAATAATAAATAATAATAAAAAATTGTATGAATCATTTTACTCATCATTAGTCATTAACTTCACTTTGTATATACAGTACCTTTCAGTTTGTAATATACCTTATTTGCCCGTGTGATCTGTATTTCTAGATCTGAAATCTGCTTTAATGAACCAGTCCATGGGATGGTCTTCCTCTTGTATCATGTCCATTGTGCTGTTCTTCTGTCTTATGGTCTAAGGAGACTCAAAGCATGCCACCACCTTATTGAATCCTTCCTTCAGTCTTAGCATATACACTCTATACAGAGGGTCCATAGCCAGGACTGAGGGCAGAAATCTGGCACTGCCAGGGGCGGATTGGAAACCTAAAGTGGCCCTGGAAAAAAAATACCTAAAAGTGGCCCCATTTAATAGGAGGGTCTAAATTGACATGAGGCGGGGCAACAAAAGTCGGGGGGGGTATCAATATCTTGCCCCAAAAGCTATCCCTCCAAGTTGGCCATCAATAGCAGCCGTTTTCTCTTCTCCTCTTATAGTTGAATTCAAGAGTTCATGTCACTGGCCAGGTACATGAGTAACCACTGATAGCTTATTCTTTACCCAGCCAGCAGCAGAGATGGGGGCTTGGGCGGCCCTCTGGGCATCGGCCCACCGGGAAATTTCCCTGTAAGGTCTATGGCCAATCCGCCCCTGGGCACTGCCCAGACTTATAAGTAAGGTGGTGACATATACCAAGACTCTCTGGACAGCCCCTTTAAGTCTTTGTGCTTGCAGAATGGCTCCCATTGATGATGATAACTTTATATGTTTACTGTCCATACACAACCTCCCCTGAGACGTTGTGAGCCATTTAAAGCTCATCTATCTGCAAATTACAGCACACTAATTACATTACAAAAGTTGGTTTCTATCGGATTGTCTAGAATCAATACAGAAATATTGATCAATAAGCAATTTGTGTCTGGTCTTAATGAGCTATTCATTGTCACAAAGCTGTTGGAGTTTCTGCAAAAACAATAATCAAGACAAAAACACTTCATACTGTACTGCAGCACTATCTGTAATAACGCAAAAAATAGTTTGTGTTTTTTTTATTTATACAAATAGGACTTTTCAATGGCTGAAACTGTTACTATGAGTTCCCTTGTAAAAGGATGGGCTGCTCAGTGGGCAATATGCACCTCTGCACAAGGTCGGACTGGCCCACTAGAGTACCAGAGGATCCTCCGATGGGCCAGTCTCAGAAGCCATAGTGAGACAAAGGGCCAGGAGAAAAAAAAACATTTGGAACTAATCACTTGACACTTAGGTCTATTTCTTTGATTCAAACCCTTTTAGACTTTATTGATGATATAGAGTTTGGACCAGGGGCGGACTGGGAACTTAAAGTGGCCCTGGAAAAAATACTAAAAGTGGCCCTGCTTTGTAGTCGGGTCCAAATTGATGGAAAGCAGGGCCAGCAATACCATATTGTTGCACATTATACCACCCCAACATAGCCAAATACCACAGCCCATCAGAAAATACTGCAACCAGCAGCACAAAATACATCCCCAAAAACTTCCACTACCTGGCTGTGAGGAGGGCTCAGGCGGCCCCTTGGGCATCGGCCCACCGGGAAGTTTCCCTGTAAGGTCTATGGCCAATCCGCCCCTGGGTTGGACCCTGAGAATAATTTACTCTCCTGGGCCCAAAGAACCCCAGTCCAACAACTGCCTCTGCAATGTTCAGGAAAGTATGTTTAAGCAATTGTTAAGTGGAACAAAATCTAACGGACACCCCAGACTCCACTGGTTGTGACTACATCATCATATGGTCACCAAGCTTTACTTGCTTCCAGGGTAACAAAGGTAATGGACCAAACTAAAGAACTAAAGCTTGGCCACAGATTAAAGGGTTTGTCCTATGAAAAATATTTTTATAGTCCCATCCCATAATTAGAAGCATATTTTGTAGTTACACTTATTTTAAAAAAAGCAGATATCCCCAGATATTCCATCAATAATTTTAGAATAGCTCCACCTACTGTTTCTACTCAACAGCCTTTCTGAGCCCGCCTCTGTGTCCACACTGTGGCACCTTAAACAGCAGATGCATTTTTCGTCAGCCATCAGTCAGCATCTGTAATGCTTTTTCATGTCCTGAAAAATCACTGATGGTTGGCAGAAAATGGTCTAACTAGATTTTCAGGAATACAAAATCTATAGAATATGGCCACTTTTAGTTGCTTTTAGAGTTGAGTACAGGTCTAACAAAATGTACTGGATGAGGGACCTGTTGGCACTGACTCATTAAAGACGCACTCCCACAAAAAGTTTCATTCTCTTGCCCATTACAATGGTAAATGATGTAGATCATATGAAGGTAATCTTTTTTTTACCAGTGGCTGTAGTTGTGAATTATCCACTTCCTTCTGATCCTCAGCTGTGTCATGTGATCGACACTCTGACTCTCCAACTGACAGCAGGGGAGTTTTATTAAAACTGGTACAAAAGAAAACTGACTTAATTGCCCATAGCAGCCAATCAGATTCCATTATTCAGAGCTCTTTTGGAGTGTAGGAGGAAACTGGAGTAGCCGCAGGAAAACCACGCAAACAGAGAACATACAAACTCCATGCAGATGTTGTGCTTGGTTGGATTCAAACGTAGAACCCCAGCGTTGCAAGACACCAGTGCCAACCACTGAGCCACCATGCTATCTTATGTGTGGACAGTTTCTCTATTTAATATCAGTCTCATAGGGATGAATAAAGATACTGACTCCCTGTCAGCAGACTCTGTGTCAGTTGGAGAGTCAGAGTGTGTCGGTCACATGAACCAGAAGGAATTTGATAACTCACAAATGCAGTCACCATTAGGAAGATTACCTTCACTACAATTTACATCATATACCATAATGTACTTAGGGGCCAGAGAATAACATTTTTTGTGGGAGCGCTTCTCTTAGGCAGCATCCACCATATAAATGGTTGTGTCCAGGAGCACTTTGCAATGGTTCTCCACTCTAGTGAGACTCTCCCTAAAGGGGTTGTGCTACTAAAATAAATGTATCCTGCCCAACACACATCGCCGTCACCTTTCCTAAACACTACTATTTATCAAACTGCCTTATTCTAAATTTATTAGCTTACCTTTACAACCTCTGGCAAATCATTTTTGATTTTCCGTTGTAGTGGGTTACGTCCTGCTTTGGAGCCTTGTAATATAGGACGGGGGGAAGCCTCATTGGTAAGAAGGCGTGTGGTTATTGTCACATGATCTGCTGATAGGACAGCAGTCATATAACAAACCAGGAAGTAGAATTCAAACATGGGGGTTAAGAGAAAACTGCAAATGAGGCAAACTTGAAAAAAAAAGAATGAAAAAAACAAATCTGGGGAAGAATGGAAGCTAGAGTACTTGATAAAAATACACTTTAGAGTGAAAAGAAATTTATGACACAAACTTAAAACTGTTAAAACTTCCATAACCCCTAGCAGACAAATTTCATCTAATGGCTATGGCCAGCTTAAATAGGTTGAAAAGGCTGCAACCAGTTAGGCCACCTACATGCTGCCTAAATGACACTAAATCTTTGACCCTCAGACTATCTGGCAGGACTAGCAGTTTCAGGGTCAGCTGTACTGCATATGCAGTTTAGGCTGAGTTCACACTCCAGTTATTTGGTCAGTTATTTGTGAGCCAAAACCAGGTGCAGGTCAAAAACACTGAACAACCAACCGTCCCGGATCCAGCGGGACAGTCCCGGATTTCAGTGGCTGTCCCGGGCGGTAGAGGTATGTCCCGCTTTCAGCTGTCTCTGCTTCCTTCCCCCATTTTCTACTAACCTCATGGAGGTGGGGGCTGTGGAGGACTTGGTTCGTCCTCCGTAGTGTGTAAAATGTAGTGGCCAGAAGGAGGTCTGTGACATCACTGATCACATGCTTCTTCATGGTCACATGACAAGCCCCGACTGCAGGAGCTTGTGGAAGGAGAAGGGGCTTTGTGTGCTGGCCAGCAGCCCAGTGAGGAAGGACTACACAGGACCTTGACTGCACAGAGCTTCATGGTGAGCAGGTGAGGGGCAACATATGGAGCTTGTATATGAAGGCACAGGTGGAGCACTCAGGGGCAGTGGGGTTCAAGTGGAATCTGGAGCAATTACATGGGTTTATAGTACGGATCTGGGTGTATTCTTGAGGCCAATGGGGCTTTATGGGGTGTAAATCTGTGAGGGGGGCATGTGGTGTATTCTGGGGGACATGGGGGGCTTTATGGGGTGTAAATCTGTGAGGGGGGGCATGTGGTATATTCTGGGGGACATGGGGCTTTATGGGGTGTAAATCTGTGAGGGGGGGCATGTGGTGTATTCCGAGGGACAGAACAGGAGAGGACTCCAGCATAACGGAGATCGAATGGATCCGTTATGCAGGCCATAGACTTCTATTATGACGGAATGAACAACGGAATGTCTCTAAAGGCATTCTGTTATGCATTCCGTCATGGAATTGCGTTATGGTCCGTGATAAAAGAATCCATAACGCAATTCTGCTTTTACCTCAATCTGAAGATGAATTTCAAAATATGACATTCGCTCATCCCTAATAGTGATGTTATGTCCATGGACTGTATGTTGGAGGGGCGGAAGGGAGGAAGTGATGATATTATGATATTTCGCCTATAGGTAGGGATGAGTGAACTTCTGTTCGGGTTATCTAAGAATTTTGTTATGGATTCCGTTACGACAGACTATAACTTATGGTCCTTGGTAGCGGATGGAATGGAATTCTTAGATAACCTGAATCTTGTACACCGAACTTGAAAACAGAATTTCTCTCATTACCTATATGCAAATGGACGCAAAAAATGGCGATGTGATGACGGTTTACGTAACAGTCGTCAGACGGCCATTTTTATAACCAATTAAAGTCTGAGGCTGGTCACATGGCTGTTTCGTTAACGGCCAAAGAATAGTGGCTGTTAGAAAGTAAGGCATCTCGTGGGATTAGGTGTTTTGTTATTTATGGGTGGAGTTAAAAAAATTTGCCTACGCGCGCCACAGATATTGTCCCTCTTTCCTCTTTTCAAAAGTTGGGAGGTATGCTACTGGTTTTGGCTCATAATAACTGATGGAAATAACTGATCGAATAACTGAAGTGTCAACTCAGCCTTACAATGACTTTCCTATTCAGCTTTTAATGTTTCCAATCCCCCCAAAAAAACAAGGCAATTCTTGGACAACCACATTTTTTTGTGGAATTACTCAGCAAACACATCTGCCCTGGATAAAAATAAAACAAAATGCTTAAAAAAAATCTACTCATTTAGCTTGGAGGTAAACAAAGGATTACATTGGAATAATCTCTAATGAATGCTCAGAAAAACAATAGAATAAAAGAGCAATCATTCAACCAAACTATGTGTGTGTGTGGGAGGTGGTGAGCAAACACAGAAAGCACCCAGACAACCAGACACATGGCTGCTCACTCAGTGTTAGGAAATGTAGTGTGAATGATCAAATCGAAAAAGTACAGATCAGGTGTTTTGACAGAAGTGACATATGGCAGGGATGTGACCTCTGCGGGTACTGTACCCTGTCTGTCACAGCTACTGTCCACATACATCAGTGCGTGAAGGAATGCTGAAACTTTATCCACCTTCTATACAAAAGTAGCCCGACACGTTTTGGGAATTTCACCTCCATTTACATTTCCAAGCTTAATGCTGGCCAGATCTTAAGGAGCACAGAGGGGTAAACAAGCGGCCACTGCCTTTCTGCTTCATTTTCACCCCAGGAACCACCGTACATTCCACAGCAGGGCTCTCTGGACTATTGAAGAGGTCTCTCCCATTAACTGCTTACTATAGGTAGTAAACGTAGTACAAATGGATTGGGGAGAGGGGACTCTGATGGGACATGTTGGATATAATGTGTTTTCACTATAGATGGTTGAATGAGCACAACTACTCCATTCCTCTTATTACCAGCACAATTCATGGTGACCATTGTTGTGGAGATATAAGCCTAACATTCATGATCTTAAAGGGCATCTGTCAGCAAATTTGTACCTATGAAAATGGTTGACCTGTTGGCAGCTAGAGACATCTGTGTTGGTCCCATGTTCATATGTGCTCTCACTGCTGAGAAAAATGAAGTTTTAATATATGCAAATGAGCCTCTAGGAGCAACAGGGGTGTTGCCGTTACACCTAGAGACTCTGCTCTCTCTCCTACTGCCGCACCCTCTCCACTTTGAGTGACAGGACCAGGTAGGTGTGATAATGTTTACACTGTCAAAGGGCAGAGGGCACAGCAGTTGCAGAGAGAGCAGAACCTCTAGGTGTAACAGCAACGCCCTCATTGCTCCTAGAGGCTCATTTGTATATATTAAAACATAATTTTTCTCAGCAGTGCGGGCACATATGAATATAGGACCAGCACAGATGCCTTCAGCTGCCAAGTGCACATGTAACAGGTCCCACTACTGCTGCATCTATTCTGTATTATTAATTTCAACATTTACTTACATATTCTGCATAGTGTCACACAGATTGCCCTCTCTCACACGAGAACCTGCGCCCATGTGGGCTCACAATCTAAATACCACAATAGCTTATCAATATGATTTTGGAGTGTGTGAGGAACTGGACTTCACAGTGGAAAGACATGCAAACATGAAGAGAAGATACAAACGCAACAACATGGAGATGTTGCCACTGGTTAGATTCAAAGCCAGGACCGCAGGTCTACAAGGCACCAGTGCCAACCAAGGAGCCACCGTGCTGCCCATTACAACAATAAATAAAACTTGTTGGTGCCATGTGTAGCCATGTTAAAGTGGTTTTCCGAGATTCTGATATTGAAACCTGTCCTTGGTTCTGATTCCAATGACCCCCACTAGTCAGCTGTTTGAAGAGGCCACAGTAGTCCCATTAGAACGACAGCCTTCTCCTTCGACATGTTAAATCAGGGTCATCAGTCACATGGCCTAGGCACAGCTCAGTCCCCTTCAAGTGAAAGAAACAAAGCCGCTATTCATTGCAGCTCTGTGGCCTTCGCAAACAGCGGATTGGTGGGAGTCCCAGGTTTCGGACCCCAGCTAAACTAATATCCTGTGAATAGGTCATCGATATCAGAATCCCCCTTTAAGAGCATAATATTAATCATTATTGCTTTCCTCCTTAAAGGAGCTTTTCATCAACATCTGATTAGCGGGGATCCAACACCCTGAATACCCAGCGATCAGCTGTTTCAGGGTAGCCCTGGTGCCTAAAGTTGGCTTTGGAATGTGACAACTCTGTCCATTGTGTAGTGGACGGAGCTTGTAACGGTAGTCACTTCAACGGTGGCATTGCTGCTGTGACTACATCCATCCACCACAAAACGGACAGAGCTGTGACGTTCCCGATAAGATTTTTTTTATATTATGCACTTATATCCACTATCTGTATGTCTTTGGAGTGTGGGAGGAAACCAGAGAACCCAGAGGAAACTCACGCAAACACAAGGAGAACATACAAACTCCATGCAGATGTTGTCCATGGATTCGAACCCAGGACCCCAGAGCTTCAAGGCATCAGTGCTAACCACTGAGCCACTGTGCTGCTCATGGCACGAATATTTGCGACACCAAAGCTACTCTCAAACAGCTGATCAGCAGGAGTGCGGGTGTGAGACTCCATCAATCAGATATTGATGATCTATCCTTAGGATACGCCATCAATATTAAGATCCCATTAACCCCATTAAGATCATGTTGCTTCCTGTGACGTTTCTCTCTGTATTGACACTTCATCGTACAAGGCCCTGATTCCGTTTTATTTCTAAGTTACTTTTTGTCTTTTGGCTTCACCAGGTCTGCAAAGTGAATTCACTTTGGTAATGGTACATGAAGGATGAGGTGCAGCAGCTGCTAATCTGAGCTCCCCTCTCTTCGTGAACTGCCGCGCTCTCTTGTCATCTCTGATGTTTTGTATGAGATCAGTCAGTCTGAACATTGGTGCCGCTGGGCTTTCTTTTTACTCCAAATCCTCTGATCTCCTTTCTGTAACTAAACAGAAAAGCACCCCGGTGGCAGTAAATGCTCCAAGGATCTGATGCTGTATGCAAGCAAACAGCTATTTGGGAAGAGTGAGATGTTGCTGTGGAGAGGATCATATATGTAAAACCCGAACAAAAAAGCATCACCATGACGACTGCATGGTATAGGATCGCTAAGGATTCGGTACTTTACGTATATAAGAATTTATTTGATTGTACTTTTTAGATAGCACCGACATATTCTGCAGCAATGTACACAGATTGCAACTTCTTTGATGAGTCCCAGTTAATTATAGAGCTCACAATGTAATCTGTCAGTGCAGCACCTTAAAGGGGATTTCCAGGAGTCAAATATTAAAGGTCTAACCTCAATATGTGATCGGTGTGGATCAGACACGGCGGTCCGGCCTCCTCACAGCATACCAAGCACAGCACTGTACATTGGATACTAGCTGTGCTTGGTATTGCGGCCCAGACCCATGGGTCATGTGACCAACGAACATGATGGCACTGGTCCAGGTGGAGACCGAAGCGCTGCTGCCTCTTGATACTGATCGGCGGGGGTGGTGGGAGTCGGAACCACCTCAATCTGACATAGATGACCTATCCTGAGGTTAGGTCAGCAATATTCTACTCCCGGAAAAACCCCATTATCCCATACCATAAGAAAGATCAGGAAAGTCAATAGACCTCAATATACAATTCAAGAATGTGAGAAGGAACTGAAGCAGTTGAAGGAAACCCAAGAAAAATGTGAAGGACATAAGTTTCCTTGTACTGCAAGCCGATTCATTACCTTGAAGACCACAATAGGAAATTGCTTTAAACGGCAATGCCTCAATCTAATGTTATCGTAGTCCCTCCTTTTAACATATTGAAATCTCCTAAATTAATATGAATGTCTGAGATTGTATAATGCACACACACACATCAGCCAACAAAAATACATAATATTATATTGGGATTAGACCTTTAAAGGGACAAATGATAGGGAGGACATGTGCCCTAGGGCCTCGACCACCCACCAGCCACTAAAGGCTTTCTGGGTTTCTTATGTTCCTCTATCTAAAGAGGACTTGTCTCTACTTAAATAAATATAAACTTAGTACATTTATTAATTGCCACTGCCCCTCAACTGTTTTCTCTTCTAGGCCTTCCCATTCCTAAGTTCGGGCCCCTGAAAATTCTATCTCAAAGAACCTGAAACCAACATTTCTTTGCCATGGGGGCGTCCACCAGGAGTTATCACTGAAGGGGGAGCAATTTTCTTCCGTCTGATGTTGTCCAATCACTGCGGGAACTGAGTGGAGTTTAATGCGTAAATTAATTACGTTTTTGTTGAATTTTTCCCATAAAGATGCTCAGCTCCTCCTGCTCTATAAAATGTTGCCTGAAGATAGCACTGCATTATCATGGTGATTGGGTCCCTTTAAAGGACCCTTTAGATGGACTGACACACGGGCAGTTATCAGAAACTGTTCATTCTGGATAACTCCATGGTCGTCAAAGATGGTGAGAGCTGCACATAAATCTCTGAAGAGCATGCAGTTATTGTGAACGAACAGATTCTTCAGTTATCGTTCCTGATAATTGCTCTGTGTAAAGGCGCCTGGTGCAGTCACCTAAATCATCATTTCTGGGCAGCAGACCATGCTGTCTAAGTACTGATCTGCTGCACAGAAACAATGAATGTGTATGGGGATGAAAGACCGCCGTAACTTGTTCATCTTTTCTGTATGGGATGAGTGAATGTCACAGCAATCTTTCTTCCCCATCCATATTCACTGTTTCTATGCAGCAGATCACTGCTTAGAAAGCATGGTCTGCTGGCCAGAAATGATGATTTAGGTGACTGCACCAGCAATGCTTTCATCGGGTCATCATTAGCACCTTTACACAGAGCAATTATCGGGAATGAAAATCTGATTGTTGGAGCGTGTGAAGGGGCCTTAAGCAAATATGTAATCTATAAAGGGCTCATGCACACAGCCGTTGCCCGGCCATTCCCGTATTGCAGCCTGTAAACACCACCCATTCACTTGAACCGGAAGGTGCAGAATGGAGGCACAGAACCCCACATAAGCACTACGTAGTGCTTACCCGGGGCTTCTCTCCGTGCCTCTGCACCGCAAAAAAATAGAATATGTTCTATTTTTTAGCGGTGCGGACAGATCACGGACCCATTAAAGTTGAATGGGTCTGGATCCATCTGTGGAATCCACACGGAATGGCTGACCAACGGCCGTGTGCACGAGCCCTAACAAAGATCTACAAATAACAGTAAAATGGCATGAACGTCAACTAGAGTGAAAAACTAGGAAAACAAACCCTAAATATCATACAAATCTGCAGTATTATGGGAAGACGCCTTGCTTAACAATGCAGATTTATATCGAGCTGTGGGAAGACGAGAGGTGCAGTAACGACTTCTGGAAGTTTTAGATACATATAAGGAGGATCTGTCAGGAATATTTGGAAAAAAAAAAGTTCTAAGTTATAAAACCTGCCCCGAGATGTTAGAGTAATTTACAGGGAGGAATCTGCTTGTCGCTGTGTTCCTTCTTGCATTCCTCTCTGAAAGCTGTTGCTGGGAGAAGTACATGCTGTGATATGTGTGAGATTTCAGAATTTAAATTGCTTCACATTCAAAGTTCACGGATGATGCTCCCAATCCAATCCAGCATGAATATGAGAGAAACCATCACCAGCCTCAGACCTGGACTAAGTGGAGACGAGCCCCTCGAAGGCCACAGAGACCAAAAACTAAAAGCTCAGTATGCCTGCCTGATGCTGAGCGCACGGATGGGAGATGGCACCCACCCAAATCTACAGCGAGGAACATAGCCATTGAGAATCTCACATCTTGAAGTCAATGTAGTGAAAAAGTATTGTAAAATCAATGAGTGTACAGTGCCTTTTATACCTACAATGCTGGCTTACAAGCAAAGTACTAAACTATAGCGCGTAATGCCAGCCTTAAGTACCCTACGATAGCACATCTAATTTTTCATGCTTGTGGCTGGATGTGTCATTATACAAATCTCTGGCATGAAATTTAAGCAATGTGTTGCAATGAAATATAATTTTAAGGCGTAATGTGCCCAATAATGTAATTTTAATCATAATACTTTAAAGGAGCTGAACGGAGCTTGGTTTCATTTCTTCTCCTCTCAAGAAACATCTCTCGTGGCAGCTCAGAACACGACCCGGCTGTTCAGTAACCAATAACTGCATATACAGCCCGGGTTTAAAGGGCATCTTGAGCATAGCCTTTGTTGCACTCTGCTTGAAACAGGCTGTTATAGGGTTCCCAAGGTCTATGACCTGGGCACGATTCCTTCAGGTCATAGACCTCTTCCCTGGCGCCATCACACTCTCCTTATATCTGACACCTCTTCAAATCTTTTCCATTTGCGGCCTAGTGTCTGACGAGGGCTATTTGCCGAAAACATTCACCCTATCACTGCCGCTGTTCAATATCACCTTGAATAAAAAGACAACGTATTCAAGCATAAAACATCCATTGTGCTGTTATTTTACGTATGAGTTTAAAGGCCATCCGTCAGTAGATTTGTACCTATGACACTTCCTGACCTGTTACATGTGCACTTGGCAGCTGAAGACATCTGTGTTGGTCCCATGTTCATATGTGTCTGAATTGCTGAGAAAAATGATGTTTTAATATATGCAAATGGGCCTCTGGGAGCAACGGGGGCGTTACCGTTACTCCTAGAGTCTCTGCTCTCTGCAACTGTCGCACCCTTTACACTTTGACTTTAGGAGAAGTCAAGGTCAGGCGTCATCACCTTTACACTGCCTGGCCCTGTCAATCAAAGTGCAGAGGGCGTGGCCGTTGCAGAGACAGCAGAGCCTCTAGGAGTAATGAAAACACCTCGTTGCTCCTAGAAGCTCATTTGCATATATTAAAATTTTATTTTTCACAATAATGCGGGCACATATGAACATGGGACCAACACAGATGCCTTCAGCTTCCAAGTGCACATGTAACAGGTCAGGCCAGTTTCATAGGTACAAAACTGCTGACAGATGCCCTTTAACATCTGTGAAAACATAAGCTTTTATGGACTAGCCCTGGATTGAGCTAATCTAATACAAGTTGTTTCTCTAAGCCCAGAGCCATCGCTTGGTCCCATCACACCGTGGAAATAGAGTGATGATACAACCCCTTTAAACCATATTTTTGATCAGCAGAACATGCTGTGTAGACTGTGATATGCTGTCCAGAAACAATGAATCTGTACGAAGACCAGTGATCTCAAAGACAATCACTCGTTTCCATACCGAGGAGATGGTTTTTGCAAGTAATTGCAGATCCTATCTCTGACAGGTAGGTAATTATTGGGAATAATTGGGTTCTGATACCAAAAATTGTCTGTGAATCGGCCCATGTTAATTAGCTTGAAGTTGCACCAAGTAGTCACCCAATGCCTCCTATTTCTGTTGCTAGGCAACAATTAAGACCAGCAGAGGGCTACACAACAGATAAAACCAGAAAAGTGCATTAGAAAGTCTAAACCACCCACCACTCTTCCCGTCTAAATAACCAATTACTAAGCGAATCCATGTTTTTACCTCATGTTTCCCTTTAATACCTAATATGAAGAAATACATCTTAGTGTGAAAGGATATAGAATCACATAAATAGTTTTGAGCAGTACTGGAGGAAAAGAAACTTATAAAGATGTATCTGGAATACTAGAAGTTCTCTCTCATTATGAATACATATCATTATCTTGGTTTACACCATGACAAACGTCAAAGTGGATAGTTAAGTTAGGAAGTTCTTTCTCCACAATAGAAGTTATAATGGGGCTGAGCCTTGGCATCGCACACAGAGGACATGTTCTGCGGTCATTAATTTGCCCATACACCAGGTATAATTGAACTTATTTCAGTGCCTCCCAAGAACCATCTTTATGCACGGCATTCACCTGATTTGTCTTTCACACTCTTGATGAAAGCTGTGGGGTGGACGCATAAGCCTCCATGTATATTCCTCCATCCTATTACTTGAATTTCATATGTATAATTACTGTGAAAACTGGTGGTTTAGTTGCAGCGAGGCTCCTGCACATTTATAATAGGATTTTAGAATTGCAAGAGATTTAGCTTAGTTTATCTTGCAAGGATGAAAAAAAGCTCTGTAAGAAATGTACAGCGTGGTGTGTAAGCATGAAATACATTTACCATACTTCTTTTACGTCAAAAGCATGAAAGGGATTTTCATCCTTGAAATTAAACATCCCTAATCCCCTCCCTTTCCCATACCAAGATACTATCTCCTCCAGGGGTCCTAAAACTTGTACTACCCTACATCTTGGTGGGATCTCTGTAGATTCTTGTTATGTTAGATCTGCTCTGCTAGGGAGCAGGGCAATGAAGTACAGCAAGGGAAGCATGGAAAAAAGACATCTGTTCATCCATCTAGTTCAGCCTGTTATACTGCAAAGTTGATCCAGAGGAAGGAAAAAAAACCCTGAGGTAGAAGCTAATTTTACTTATTTTAGGGGAAAAATCCTTCCAGACTCCAATCAGGCAATCAGAATTACTCCATGGATCAACGACCCCTCTCTAGTAACTATAACCTGTAATATTATTACCCTCCAGAAATACATCCAGCCCCTCTTGAACTCTTTTAGTGAACTTACCATCACCACCTCCTCAGGCAGAGAGTTCCATAGTCTCACTGCTCTTACCGTAAAGAATCCTCTTTACGGTAAGAGCACAAACCTTTTTTCCTATAGATGCAGAAGATGTCCCCTCATCACAGTCCTGGATATAAATAGATCACGGGGGAGATCTCTGTACTGATATATTAATACATGATTATTAGATCTCCCTTCTGATAAATTCAATCAAAGCTAGATTTACATTTTAAATAAAACCTTTCACCGTTCCTGACATTACAGTTTTAATAGCTTCATGTATTCCCCATGTAACAACAATTCTGGAGCATCTATTCTTATGTCTGTATGTTGTGCCATTCCTTTATTATTTGCACTAGAAGTTATATGTGAATTGCTATTTGCCTTCAGTAAGGGAACAGAGGGGGGGGGGGGTGACCAGTTGGGGGCTGTGTACCTGCACAGACTGAACATGACAGCACTGATTGGATAGAGTGAGTCTGTGCAGGGACACCCCCCCCCCCCCCAACTGGTTACCTCCCCTCTGTTCCCTTACTGAAGGCAAATAGCAATTCGTTCATAACCTCTAGTGCAAATAATAAAGGAATGGCACAACATAGAGCCATAAGAATAGATGTTCCAGAATTGTTAGTACATGGGGAATGCATGAAGCTATTAAAATAGACATGTCAGGAGTGGTGAAAGGTCCTCTTTAAGGGGTTGTCTCATGAATACAGGGGAAATAAGGCATGACTTTGAGAAGACCACCACATGATCCAGGCAAATCAGCAAAATCTGGTGGAAAATGAAAAACATCCTTCATGAAACGTCTTTGAGGTGATCAACCTCCTAGGAGACCACTTTTCAATGTAATGTTGTGTGGCCTTCTCAAAAGAAGCTTCACTGTATATTACATATGAAGGATTTTTCTAATTTTCCGTCGATTTGCAGCAACTTCAAGTGTGTGACAACAGGACGGCTCTCGTCAGGAAAGTTGGGATGAAAACCTTGGTGTATTTCGATTTGTTGCTGATCCTCCATAGTCTTAAAGGATTTGCCGGATGGTCCCATTAACTGCAGTCGTTTAATGTAATTTGAATATAATAATATCCTCATTGCAATATTTAATCACAGCAACGTTAAAATATAGCTTAATCTCAAGCTGTGTTTACCATCTGAATGAAGAGAGGGACTCGGAGAAAGCAGCTGTTCAGGAGCTCAGATTTTAATCCCTTAACATGCCCTGTCTGCTCCTATCACATGTGACGGGTTAAGGAACCCATGGAGATGGATTTCCTCTTTATCCAATGTAATAAGTCATCTAGTAATGCGCTCGTTCAAGTAAACTGTTGTCCTCTGGGCACCTCGGAACGCGTCAGCATTTTCTACAAGTGCTGACTAGTAACATCTCTGAGCATTGCTACAAAGGAGCCATTTCTTCTTCTTCTTCTTCTTCTTCTTCTCCTCCAAGAGGTGAATTGCATCAAAAAGACAATGTTCTATTCACATGAAAACAGAGGTGTCACTTGCGCTCTGGAGCCGCAGCTTTACCAGCAGAGCTGATTCATCCCAGGCTGTCTCTTTTGCTGGTGGGTGGCAAGGCTATTAATTGTAATTACAGCAGCACATTCATAGAGTAAACCAAGGCTCTATATGCCAGACATGGGCGAGATGCCGTTAAAAAAACGCAACCTCATTACTTTTCCCAGAGTTATGGGATATCATTAAAGCAACCTGAGCTTTTATTTTCACAACTATCTAAATACCTTAAGCAATTACTGCAGATTCCTGTGTTATTCCAATCAGGCCGTGCTCATTTATGGAGCATTTTAGGCTATTTTACACTATTAGAAAACACTTTTGTGTTCAATCAAAATGTGAAGTGAAATTGGGGGCATTTTATAGCCGCTGACTATTACAAATGACTGTCTGCAAACTAAATGGAGTCCTAAAAGAGACTTCGGCACATGAAACGCGCCGTATTTATTTGGGAAAGGATTAGCTAAAGCCTTTTGCAAACAGGAAGGTGCCAAAGGGTGGTCTTTAATTGCAGAAGGGAAACTCATTTGTAGGCAGCGAGTAAAAGTTAGTCCACTTGAGAACAAGATAAAACCGTCATGAAATCGGCCAAGGCCATGAAAGAAATGTACTTCTGAAAATCCAAAATTCCAAGACCCTTGTTTATGGTCAAATTAAGGGCAATCTGCCTCTAATAACACTTATCCCCTATCCTAAGGATCAGGAGAGCGGGGGTCAACAAGTACTGCCTAACCACCCCATAAGAAAGGAGTGGTGTTTCTTCATTCACTTCTGTGGGACTGCCGAGAGCAACTGTCCCATAAAAATGAATGGAGCTATGGACAAGCATGCACACCTCCGACTCGATTTTCATGAGCCAGTTCAGTGGCAATTGCCATTTTCATGATCGCTGGTTGTCCAAATTGCTGAGTCCTGTGGATAGGTGACAAGAGTTAGTAGTGGCAAAAACCCTTCAATACAGTGATCCAACCAATCAGATTTCACCGTTCATTTTCCACAAAGGAAAATATAAAAGGTGAAAAATGAAAGGTGGAATCTGATTGGTTGCTATGGGCAATTAAGCCAGTTCTACTTCACACCAGTTTTCATAAATTTACTCCTGTGTTCTTAAAGGGGTATTCTCATCTTAGACAATGGGGGCATAGCGCTAGGATATGCCCCCATTGTCTTATAGGTGCGGGTCCCAACGCTGGGACCCGCACCTATATCCAGAACAGAGTGGGGAGCACTGCGCCTGGAGGACCCCGGATTTCCGGGGGTCCGGCCACCAACAGGAGCAGCTCCCCGCTGCGCTCATAGAAATGAATGGGAGCGCAGCGCGCAAGCGCGGCCACCACTCCCATTCATTTCTATGGAGCCGACGGAAGTAGCCGAGCCAGCCCTCGGCTATTTTCAGCGGCCCCATAGAAATGAATGGAGGGCGGCTGCGGCTGCGCATGCGCAGTGCGCCCTCATTCAATTCGGGGGCTCCATTCTGGATATTGGTCCTAGGGATATGCCCCCATTGTCTAAAATGAGAATAACCCTTTAAATGCACAAGGCATTGTTTCTACAACTAGGCAGCTGTGATGGAAACAAGTGATATCACTGATGATGTCATAGTATTCCCTTTGCGAGAGGGAGTCAGAGACAAGATCTGTGTCTTCTTATTAACTGCATACAATCACTGGTAACACTAATGGTAACACTAGTACCTGATGTATACCGCTGCCCACATTAAAATAAAATGTATACTGTGTGGTCTAGCTTTTTATATTGGATGCCTTTGTATAGAATTTGCACAGACAATACCCATTACATATATACATAATACACCCTAAATATATACACTCTTTATACACAATACACCCTGTATATACACTCTATATACACAATACACCCTACATAAATACACTCTATATACACAATACACTATATAGATATCTATACACACACTCTATATACACAATACACCTTACATATATACACTCTATATACACAATACACCCTATATATACACTCTATATACACAATACACTATATAGATATCTATACACACACTCTATATACACAATACACCCTACATAAATACACTCTATATACACAATACACCTTACATATATACACTCTATATACATAATACACTATATAAATATCTATACACACAATACACACTACATATATTCCAAAGATATATTGACAAGGAACTTAGATTGTGAGCCACACTGGGGACAGCCTGATGCTAATGTCTGTAAAGGGCTGCAGAATATAACAGCGCTATATAAGTGCTTAAAATAAATAAATATACACTCTGTGTACACAATACACCTTTTATATATGCACTCTATATACACTCTGTACACAATACACCCTACATATAGACACAGCCTATACGCACAACACACCCCACATACAAACAAGAAAAAAGGATTCTCCTATGTAATCTAAAATTGCTGAAAAAAACAACTCTGCTTTTTCCTTCACCCACATTCTTTAAGAACATCATGACAAATGAGAGCAGTGTGCCAGCATCCTCCTGTGACAAGCATATCTTTATTATTTGTATGTTATTCAAAATGTCATGTATGGAATGTCAGAAGAATGCTTTGTATGTGAAAAGGTGAATGTAGATGACCAGTTCTGACCAGCGGAACATGCAAGCCGAACAATGGCCGGGGTCAGCTCAGGATCAATGTGCTAAAAGATCTGCACTGCAGCCCAGCGTGTGACACTTCATATCTGGCCCTATCTGTAGTCGCAGGCAGTTTATCATCATCATCACCACATTGTGAGGGAAAAGAGAACATCACTATTTTTATGGCTTTTCCTGCAAATCCTGTGTGCTGGAGAAAGAGCTGCCATCCATTTCCCTTTCAAACATTCTAAACTAAGCTGGTCAGGGTTGTCCAGGCGCTCCACCATTTAGCCATGTTAGAATTAAATTTTGGCATAATGAGAAATACTTTTTGAAAAATCTAAAAAAATCTAAAATTATATTTCTTATTGATTCTCCAAATTATAAATTATGAGTAAATTGATTATTTTACCTCTTCCTTGCCACCATAAACTCTCTTTTGAAGTTTGTAAGAAACTTGAATAAAGGAAATGCCATAAAATAACAATAGAATCTATATTCACTGGTCTTTACAAAAGAACCTATATTCATCTGATAAATCTGTTCTCCACCAATCTTTACAAAATAACTTATATTCACCTGATAAATCTGTTCTCCACCAGTCTTTACAAAAGAACCTATACTCACTTGATAAATCTGTTCTCCGCCGATCTTTACAAAAGAACCTATAGTCACTTGACAAATCTGTTCTCCATCAGTCTTTACAAAAGAACCTATACTCACTTGATAAATCTGTTCTCCGCCGATCTTTACAAAAGAACCTATAGTCACTTGACAAATCTGTTCTCCATCAGTCTTTACAAAAGAACCTATATTCACCCGATAAATCTGTTTTCCACTGATCTTTACAAAAGAACATATACTCACATGATAAATCTGTTCTCCACCGATCTTTACAAATGAACCTATATTCACCTGATAAATCTGTTCTCCACCAGTCTTTACAAAAGAACCTATACTCACATGATAAATCTGTTCTCCACCAGTCTTTACAAAAGAACCTATACTCACTTCATAAATCTGTTCTCCGCCGATCTTTACAAAAGAACCTATACTCACTTGATAAATCTGTTTTCCGCCGATCTTTACAAAAGAACCTATACTCACTTGATAAATCTGTTCTCCATCAATCTTTACAAAAAAACCTATATTCACCCGATAAATCTGTTTTCCACTGATCTTTACAAAAGAACATATACTCACATGATAAATCTGTTCTCCACCGATCTTTACAAATGAACCTATATTCACCTGTTAAATCTGTTCTCCACCAGTCTTTACAAAAGAACCTATACTCACATGATAAATCTGTTCTCCACCAGTCTTTACAAAAGAACCTATACTCACATGATAAATTTGTTCTCCGCCGATCTTTACAAAAGAACCTATACTCACTTGATAAATCTGTTCTCCATCAATCTTTACAAAAAAACCTATATTCACCCGATAAATCTGTTCTCCACCAGTCTTTACAAAAGAACCTATACTCACATGATAAATCTGTTCTCCACCAGTCTTTACAAAAGAACCTATACTCACTTGATAAATCTGTTCTCCACCGATCTTTACAAAAGAACCTATACTCACATGATAAATTTGTTCTCCGCCGATCTTTACAAAAGAACCTATACTCACTTGATAAATCTGTTCTCCATCAATCTTTACAAAAGAACCTATATTCACCCGATAAATCTGTTTTCCACTGATCTTTACAAAAGAACATATACTCACATGATAAATCTGTTCTCCACCGATCTTTACAAATGAACCTATATTCACCTGATAAATCTGTTCTCCACCAGTCTTTACAAAAGAACCTATACTCACATGATAAATCTGTTCTCCGCTGATCTTTACAAAAGAACCTATACTCACTTGATAAATCCGTTCTCCACCGATCTTTACAAAAGAACCTATACTCAATTGATAAATCTGTTTTCTGCCGATCTTTACAAAAGAACCTATACTCACTTGATCAATCTGTTCTCCATCAATCTTTACAAAAGAACATATACTCACATGATAAATCTGTTCTCCACCGATCTTTACTAATGAACCTATATTCACCTGATAAATCTGTTCTCCACCGATCTTTACAAAAGAACCTATATTTATCTGATAAAGCTGTTCTCCACCAGTCTTTACAAATGAACCTATAATCACCTGATAAATCAGTTTTCCACTGATCTCTCCTGATAGATCTGTTCCCCAATAGTCGTTACAAAAGAGCCTATACTTACCTGATCCGTTTTCCCCGTGTTTGTTTACCTTGCTGCAGTAACAATGATGTGCTAATCTAACCTTGTGACTGATGCTCTACACATTCAGAACTGAGACCAATGATAAGTTGCAGCAGTCACGTGGGTAGACAGCCACATCACAGCTTGCATTTGGACAAAAATGCAGCTTACCCCAAATATATCACAAAACACCATGGATCCTAATGCTGTGTATGCAGATATTTCATATTTTTCATGCAAATGTCTAAGGCTGTGTTGGCCAGACAAAAACTGCTGAGGCATTTATTTCTGAAAGTGGCCGGATAACACCCGGACCTCATTACAGTCAACAGGGATCTGGCGCTTCAGCACTGGATCCAGTGAACTCTTGCAGGCTGTGCTCTGCCTCAGCAGCCTGCTGGAAACATTCATCAACAAATTTTTTTCTGACATGCTCAACAAGGGAGCGGGGCTAAGCACAAAATGAGCAGAGCTTTGCAGGAAAGGGGTTGGGCCTAAGATGCATGATTTTGACAAAAATTATGAGGCAATTCTGGCATTAAGATCTGTTTTCACGTAAGCCAACCAATATTTAGTATAGAGTCAGTAAAAAGTGTATATCCCTGTGCAAAACATATTCTCCAGCCTGAGCCCCTGTGATAAATCTGCTGCAGGTCTAAGATTATACCATCTATAGGATCAGTAAATCTGGGCCAGAGTGTGAATCTAATGTTACCACTAGGAAATACAAAAAGACAACACATATGGTATACATATACAAGATCCATAAGCTTTTCATCGACTACCATCCCCTCTGATCTGAGTACAATACTGTATGCACACGTGATTCTCCACTGTTTCGGGTATAGAGCTCCCATGCAGACATATTCATCTCCATGGTAACAAACAACAAACAACTCATATTTAGTCTGCTCCTCAGGCACACTCTCGTCCATCTTTCTTCTTCATCTTGTTAACGTACTGAATACATGTGAGCATGAGTAGGAGACCAATAGTAGGGTGCAGGACGCAGGATCAGACTATACCAGGGGCGGACTGGGAACTTAAAGTGTCCATGGAAAAAAAACTAAAAGTGGACTCATGTTGTTGGCAGGTCCAAATTGACACAACACAAGTTGACGGGGTCAGCAATACCATAGTGCCAAATACCATCCCATCAGAACCATATTCCACACTGAAGCACAATATATTGGTCCAAAAACTGTCCCTCTGTGGTGGCCGTCAGTACATGCCATTTTCTGTCCTCCTCTTCCAGTTGTCTCCGAATAAGATATGGAGCTGGGGGTCTAGGAGGTGAGATGCGGGCCACAGTTGAATTGAGGAGGGTATGTGTGGTCACTGGCTGGGTACATGAATACCTAATTCTAACAGCGTTAATTACCACTCATTATATACCCAGCCTGCAGCAGAAAGAAGGGCTTGAGTGGCCTCCTGGGCAGTAAGGTCTATGGTCAATCTGCCCCTGGACTGCACAAGGTGTCCTTGGTCACAACTAGAGATGAGCGAGCATGCTCGAGTGCCATTTTTGCGTATTTGCGTACGCATTTTAAAATTCGTACTCTATTCATACGCATATTTTAATCTATACGCAAATGCGTACGAATAGCGTACAAATTCAATTTGTACGCTATTCGTATACTATTCGTACGCATTTGCGTATAGATTAAAATATGCATATGAATAGCGTACGAATTTTAAAATGCGTACGCAAATACGCAAAAATGGCACTCGAGCATGCTCGGCCGAGCATGCTCGCTCATCTCTAGTCACAACATTTTCTTATTCTGTATGTATAATTAAATTGTTGAGTTCTGAGGACTATACAGAAACAAATTTTACCTGAAAAGATCAAAACTCTTCTATCATCGACCATATCGTTGAATACTTTCTACATGATGTCATGATGTATTTTCAACCAAAGTCAGGAATGGATCCGAATGGGGGAAAAGGTATAAAGGAAACAGACAACAATGAAACCCTGTGTAGCACGTCTTATAACTGTCTACCGCTATCAGATATCTGTATATGGGTCTATATAGTTTTATTATACACTACCTTTATGTTAGTATTAAAGAACATTCTAATACTTTCTTAGGAAAATGTATGTACTTTATTGTTTAGTGGGTTTAGGGGGAAATCTATCCCACCCCTCAAACTAGAGTAAGTGGAAGTGACGCCGAGTCCGGCCATGTCAATTTTCATCTTCATACTCACTTGCAGTCCAACATTCTGCTCCCACAAACCAGAAGTAAAATGCATTGAGAGGACTCCTGGACTCATGCATGTAATGGAGAGGACTCAAAAAGGAGACCTCAAAATGCACTTTACTGATGGCTTGTGGGAGCACAGCGTCAGAAACTAAATGAAAATCAGTGATCAGTGAAAATCATCTGATCAGCTGTTTAAATGGGCCATGGCACTCGCTGCAGCCTCTTCCTAGGCCAATGATGTCATGTTCATTGGCCCTCATGGTCTATTTGCAGCTCAGTTTCAATGAGACTCAACTGCAATACCAAACACAGCCACTAAACAATGTACGGCTCTGTGCTTAATATGCTGTGCGGAGGCCTCAGTGCTCACTATGGGTATATGGCCTGAACCAAGGGGATTGTTCTGCACCTATTGTAGTCAGGAAAACTGCTTGTGATTTACTCTATTGGAACTCAAAGGCATGCAAAGCTGCTATTTGGCTCCACACAAATATTTTAGAGTTCATATTAGTGCAGAAGGGCTCATCCTCCCAGCTATTCTATTTTGGTGAATTCAAAGCAGCCTCTTCATTATTCTACTTTAGTGAATTCAAAGCAGTATAGCGCTATGCTGACATCATTCCAGTCCAGTATAACCACGGGGACTCTGGGTGTTGTAGCCATAACACGGACCCTAAACTGAATTACTCCATCTGACCCATTCAACCGAATGGGGCCTAAAGTAATCTATGCACATTCTGCATAAACCCCCATTCAAGAATTTCTACAACAGACATAACCTAATAGAAAAAGCCCAACCATGATGGTGCTAATGTCATTTATAAATACAGACTATAAAGTGCTCAAACAACCATAGTTAAAGGTGTTATCCCTTGACATGTTAAAAAATGAATATCAGATATCATATAGTACATGACAATCTCTTTCTAACAAAGCTAAAACCAGCCCTGTACCTCACATGGATCCAGAGATCTCCCCATTCATTGCTCTGCTAGATTTATATCAAGCTAACAGCTCAATAATAGTGTCTTTTCTGCTGCAGCTCAGGAGGCGTGTCCATGCTCTCCCTATCACAGCTCAGGAGGCGTGTCCATGATCTCCCTATCACAGCTCAGGAGGCATTTAAGGATGAAACTGAGCATGTGCGCCCTTCTCAGTGAAATAAGAATAAAAACAAACAGTAGGTGGCGCTATACATATACATTTTATTGAATAATTCAGTGGTTATGCTAAATGTTTAATTTTATGCAATTACAAAAGTATTCAGATCCAGGTGCTGTACTGTAGAATATGTTTTGTGGGGCACTCCCTTTAAGTTTAGATTTACCGTTTGCAGTATATGTCGGAGGTATATTTAGAGAGGATTTTACTGGTGCCTCTGACAAGTGCTGCTGTATAAGCATGCAGGTGGGATACATAACCAGTTGGCTGCTATGGTAAAAAAACACACCAGAGGCCAAATAGACTGCACGTTGGATCCCAGCGGGTGAATCCGGACCTATAGATATGTTTGACATACAATTTCAGAAGCTTCCTGGCACGTACACCACACACACTAAAAGTGCAGTGTGTACACATCCAAACTTCTGAGTTTGAAAAACAAAGCAATAAAACAGGGCACAGAAATTATGTCTTTCTTATGACATCACCAATAATCATTGTAATCTATAGACTCATCAGGAAAATGTATTAGAAGTGGGCTCGTTGATGACTTACTGTATTTGACGATCTGGTGAGTCATGAACAATAAATCAGCGTGAGGCAGACAGAACTTGACGATGGATTTCGTAATGAAATTGATGAAACTGTTACCGCAGGAAGCATGGATCATTTTTTGTAAAGTATCTCCACCCAAAATGAAAGATCTACACAAATCAAAGTGATTGATGTTTATTGAGGTAGGGCAAGTTACGAAGCTTTGATGGAAATAGTTGCTGAGCTATGTCCTGTGTAGGGGGCCTGGTTTGATCCTTGCTAGGGGGCCCTTACTTCTCTATGTACGCCACTAGGACCCCAACATACTCATCATCATCACAATGTAAGGACTGATGTCTGAGGGTACTTCAGACAGAGGATTCTGGATGCAGGTTTCAGCGCCTATTTGATGTCAAAAACTAGGGCAAATCAATGTTGAAACAGCCTCCTATTGTTTGCAGTGGGAGGCTGCACTGCGGTTCATATGGCCGAGAATTGGTTTTCAAGACTGCAGCAAGAACATACAGGTCCATTCTTGGTGCGGTTACCACGTGGACCTCACGCAGTTTAGTGCCATTCAAAGGAACTGAACGTAGAGTGAGTCCGCTTGAAAACCAATGGCAGAATCCCCTGCGGTGTGCTGTTTTGTCGCAGACAAAACGCTCTGTCTGAACATACCTTTAGTGCACCTGAATGGGAGCAGAGACGCTGTAAGCACGCACGGTCATTACACAGTGTATGGAGCCGTGTAGTTCCAGTGCTGCATCAGTAGTTAAAGAGGACCTCTAACCTCTCCTGACATTCCTGTTTTAGTGACTACTTGAATTCCTTATGCAATAACAATTCTAGAGCATTCATTCTTATGGCTCTATGATGTGCAATTCCTTTATTATTCCTGCTAGAAGTTATGAATAAGTTTGCAATGAAGGTCCAGATGGGTTTTTACCAGTTGGGGTGAGTCCCTGCATCGTCAAATCAGTGTTGCAAGTATCCCTGTGCAGGGACACACACCCAACTGGAAACACCCATCTGGATCTTCACTGCAAATTGCTAGTAATTCATTCAGGACTTCTAGCAGGAATAATAGAGGAGATGCCCTAAACAGAGTCATAACAATAGATGCTCCAGAATTGTAACTGCAAGCAGACATGACAGGCGAAGTTACATGTATTTTTTAAGTCCAAGTCCTTGAGAACCTCTTTATCAAAGTGTAAGAAGTAAAGAAATGTTCTATTATGCTATGTTACAACTCCTCAACATCTTCAAAAATTCTGCTGGCTGTCACTGAAAGAAAAAAAATCTTCAGAGGGTTAAAAACCCATCCTCACCCAGTCAAACAGCTGTAATACACAATGGTGTAGATTCACCTGAACATTGGCGCGCCTAGACAACATATACTGTAACTAACCCCGAACTGTGCTCGGGAGAACGGCAGTACAGGATTTCTGTTTCAATTCACTGATAGTAAGTCTGGACTGTGAATGTGGTGAGGAGCTAGACAATATATACATAAATGGAAATACGCCAACAACTTGTATGCTTTCCTTGTGCTGTGTGAACCCTGACATAGATAACGTCTACAGCTATGAGATATGTTATCTTGAAGGTTCATTTGCATATAATGCCATCATACATACCAATGTGGCCATGAGTAATGTGGCACAGTGCCACGCTTTACTTCTGGGGAGGTGCAGCGGTGACTAAGCTCAGACTAATCTATACACACCTGAAAATACAGTAAACCTTAAGGTCCTTTTAGGTTAGGGCTACACAGTGACATGTGTCATGCAACATATAGGGTACAACTCAGGGGTGCACTAGCCTTTCTGCTGCCTGTGGCAAAAAGTGAACTGGCGCCCCAACCCCCCCAATGCCAATTTCTTAACCTAACCCCTTCCCTCCAGCCTTACGGTTAAAGACATACTTGGAAAACATTACCTATAGAACATACAGAGAGCAATACAGCACCAAATACTGTGCCCACTATGCTTCCCAATACTATACTGCAGAAACAGATAATCCCCCTTCTGCTGACCCCCTCTTGCCCCTACCTGGTGCTGCCTGAGGCATTTGCCTCACCTCGCCTCATTGGTGGTGCATCCCTGGTACAACTACATGGCAACATGTTCTGTGCAATATTCATGTCTTAACAATATCGCGCAACATATTTTACAAGTCTATGGTGTCGCACTGCAACATGTGACATGCTGCAAATGAGACACGACAGTCACACAAAATCCATCTTGGATGGGTTTTTTGCTACTGTCATGTCGCTGTCACAGCGCGACACCAGAGACTAGCATTATAAAATATGTTGCGCGACATAACTGCGACAAATCTCGTTGTGTAACCCTAGCCTTAGGGCCATGCACACGACTGTATGTATTTTGCGGATGATATCCGGGTGCATTCAGTATTTTTCAGAACGGAACAGCTGGCCCCTAATAGAACAGTACTATCCTTGTCCGTTATGCGGACAATAATACGACATGTTTATGTTTTTTGTGGAACGGACATGCGGACATAAGGAAAAGGAATGCACACGGAGTAACTTCCGTTTTTTTGTGGACCCGTTGACGAGAATGGTTCCGCATACGGTCCGCAAAAAAAAAAACGGAACAGACACTGAAAGAAAATATATTCGTGTGCATGAGCCCTTAGGGTCCGTTTTTTTTTTATTTTTGTTTGGTTTACACTTTGTGTTTCTCATAAGGACATAAAAGACCATTGGGGGTATTTAACAGACATGTCAGAAGAGGTTAAAGGTCTACTTTCTCCTGTAACTGGGGCTGACATATTACCCACAGTTACAGGGGCAATACAACCCCCAGAGATGATGTACAAGGCTGTTTATTTTACTTATTTAACTCACATTTTCCGTGGCACTTTACAGATATTGTTAAGTCTCACTGCAGAGCTCATGCCGACACCTCGCCATGACATGATCGTTAGGATCAGGGCAGGAAGTGGCAGTATTTCCTGATCTCTATGCACAGTGAGATAGATAGATAGATAGATAGATAGATAGATAGATAGATAGATAGATAGATAGATAGATAGATAGATAGATAGATAGATAGATAGATCGATAGAATAGAAAGGAAATTCACATTCATTTAGCAATTAGGATAAATGACAAAGCTAGTCTGTTGTGTAGACTGAAGCCAAAGCATGTCACCAAGCAACTAAGAGTTAAGAAGCTTTCTCCAAGAAGACATTTTACTCTCTGGAGATGTAGCTCTGACTGGAGAAGCACTCCAGCACAATGCAATCCCCGAAACTGTATAGACTCTTTTACAGGACGCCCTTTTCATCATCTCCTCTCAGCTGTTTCTATCTGCGATATCATTTGTGTCTGTGAGGGATCATCTCGCAACTACAATAAAGACTGTGATTTCAATGAGAAGTTTTCCTCCGAGACGCGATTTCTTCGGCAATGATATGTTCTGTGTTAGGAAGCTACAATGTAGCTGCAGAGATGCCATCAACTGTTAAGAGAAACAAGACGTGTTGAGCCTCCCCAATGCCCACCTGCTATATCAGTCCTATATGGAACACGGTGTGAACTTTTTATGTCTCGGTGATTATAATGATATTTTATATGGCATCTTAGATGCAATTATCTGTTTACAGGTTGTCACCAGTGGATACAAACACTTCAGCTCCTGTTAAGCCTAGAGATTTTCCCTGGCAACCTGTCCTAGGACCATGTTCAGGCTTTAAGGGGTTGTTCTAGGTAAAAAAATGACTGCTTTCCTAAAAATATAGTGGCCAGAATGTATCGACTTCTAAGTGCAACTAGCTCCAAATCATTTCTAAGAAATAATGTCCACCACGAACACAACCCATACTCTAAACCAAACCATAATCCTAACACACATTAAAGGCCACACAAAACATCTATTTAAAAAACCACTTACCTAAACGCCACTGCTCACTATCTTCCAACTCCCCTCTTCACATGACCTAAAATCTATTAGGAGCCCATGCACTCTTGGCATTACCAAAGATAATACCTAATCGATTCGAGAACGCTATAACTTATTCAGGTAACGGGGTAAACAAAAATTCATACTTCGTTTGAAGCGTATGTGAGGCAGCAGAAATTCTCCTGACATTTAGGCCAAACTTATGATCCAGATGTTTGCAACTGTATGCAATACAATTATGTGCCTCACTGACTCTTGCGGTTAAAGAAAGTTTTCTGTGATGTCTTAGTCTTGAAAAGTGGTTGACTTTTAAAGTTTAAAGAATGTTATGCCAACACATACCGGTCAAATATGTCAAAAAGACATTCTTCTGGAATACAGTGGATTAATAAAAGTCTAGCCTCAAAAGTTCCTCTAGGCTTACTGGCCACCTGGCACATCCATGGCATCTTTCTTAATGCGCACAACTGGCATGTTAATGGGGGAAGGAGGGGTGCTATGATTTATGATCATCATATGTGGTATGGCCTAAAGTTTCACTATTATTGATGACCCTCCCCTCAACTATACATGGGCCTGGAGAGATGCAAGTAGCACACTGAGGGGTGTAGTTGGTGAAGTCACAATATGATGTCCAAAGTGTCTTCTGAAAGGTTCATATTAATATGAATTGATGAAATTCTTGGCTTGTTCTCCAGTAATTCACAGTCAGCCAAACCCTACATAAATTCCAGAACATCTAGAGCACTTCTATTTTCTAACATTTTCTTTTACATACTCTGTAGTATACCACATGGCTAATACGGCTCACACTGTTCAAAATACATGTCCGACATCATTAATCTATCTGACCTATAATCTGAAGACCTAACATGTAGCTATGGTGACCAACGCTTGACCTCAGCAAGCCAAGAGCCTTTAATGCTACTCTCTGTAGTATTTCCAGTCACATTGTCAACGTGTACAAAAGAACTCAGAAGAACTGTGACAGTTCTCTGGGATTAAGGTCAAGAGGTCAATTGCCCCAAACCGTCCCATAAGTGGTGCTAGTTAGAGGTATTTCATTCCGTCTCTCATTACCCACGGTGTTGTGTTTTGACATGTGAAATTAGTGGTAAAATGGAGTTCTCACTCTGAACCAAAACATCATTCCCATTTATCTATAAATTGATTAATGGAGATACTAACATAAAGTACTTAAAAAGCATTAATAATGTGAAAATGCTCCCGATCTCAAATCTCCTATCACTCAACGCTTCACCAGGGTCCACACAGGGCACATTCTGATGACACATTGTGGGATGTAGTCTTCAAGCCAAGGTCTGAACAGTCATCTCTCTCATAAAGTAGTACAGTAGAGGAATTTTAAATAGTTTTCCAGGAATTGATGGGTGGAGATCCACACGAGCAGTTTACCAAGCACATCACTATACATTGTATAGCGGCTGTTCCTGGTATTGCACTCAGCCCCATTCACTTGAATGGAGCTGAGCTACTCCTGGGCCACTTGACATATGAACGTCACACGGCCTAGGAAAAGCAGAGAGAAGGCTCTGGCACTCACAGGAGCACTGATGCCTTCTCAAACAGCTGATTGGCAGTGTCTTGGGTGTCGGCCCCCCACTGATCAGATACTGATGACCTATCCTGAGGATAGGTCATCAGTAGGAAAATCTCAGAAAACCCCTTTAAATTTAAGGGGTTGTCCAACATAATTTCATATACCCTAATGGTGGACTAACAAGGGAGGGGGTCCTTTTTTCTGGATACTCCACTAGAGTAAGATGCAGTTAATTTCGGGGTCCCTGCCTCTTAATAAATCTGTTATATCTGTAATATCCGTGCACCAGGAACAAAGAGTCATAGTTTACCACAACTTTTTTGTAGTGAATTATAATAGATATGTCGAGCCATGGTGGCCACACCTCTTTTAACTAAACTCCACCTATTTAAAAAAATTGCCAGGAGCAGCGGACAAAGGCAAAAATGCCAACTGTACAAAAACTTGCAGCTTTTGTACACCAGAAAACTGGCATGAAGCTTTTGTAAATGACTCCTACTGTCTCCAGCTCTGCAGGAACAGTCGTGTCCTGCATTACTCTGACAACACATCTAATTTTCCCTTGTGGTAGCGCTGCAGTAAAACCAACCCCCCACCCCCCGGTAGGGGGACACTTTTTGATCTGCTTTTTGTCAAGGGACACTTCTAACAAATAAGGATAGTCCAAAGTGGAAAGCTCCTACAAAGGAGTGCAGACAAATGACCAAGCTAGTTGACATATTGTTGACTGACCCCACTAGAAAAGGGATCAGCATATTTCGGCACTCCAGTTGCTGTGAAACTACAACTCCCAGCATGCACTCACACAGCTGTTTTTGTAACTCCCATAGAAGTGAAAGGAGGACTCTGGGAGTTTTAGTTTCAAAACAGTTGGAGTGCCGGAGGTTGCTGATCCCTGCACTAGAAGCATTCGGAATTATGAATAACGCTCTATGGCATGTTATTATTTATTTCTACATCTCTTTAAGGCCTAGTTCACACTTCAGTTATTTGGTCAGTTATTTTCATCAGTTATTGTGTGACAAAACTAGGTGTGGGTCAAAAACACAGAACAGGTGTGAATCTTTCTATTATAGCTTATCTCTATGTAGGGGTTACTATAGGTTTTGGCTCACAATAACTGATGGAAATAACAGACCAAATGACTGAAGTGTGAACTTGGTCTAACTTTCTGTGCAAATTATGATATATAAACTAAAAAATGACTTTAAAATGAAAAACTTCATTTAAAGAGAACCTGTCAACATGATAATGCTGTATGATGTTATAGAAAAGGAGGAGCTAAGCAGACTGATATATAGTTTTGAGGAAAAAGATTCAGTATAACTTAAACGGGGTTGTCTCAGTTAAGGAAGTGGCATTTCTCATGTAGAGAAAGTTAATTCAAGGCACTTACTAATATATTGTGATTGTCCATATTGCTTCCTTTGCTGGTTTGATTCATTTTTCCATCACATTATGTTCTGCTTATTTCAGGGGCGGACTGGGAACTTAAAATGGCCCTGGAAAAAATACTAAAAGTGGCCCCGTTTTGTAGTTGGGTCCAAATTGACAGAAGGCAGGGCCAGCAATACCGTATTGTGGCACATTGCACCACCCCAGCAGAGCCAAATACCACAGTCCATCACAAAATGCATCTCCAGAAACTTCCAATGGTCAGCTGTGAGGAGGGCTCAGGCGGCCCCTGAGCATCGACCCATCGGGAAATTTCCCTGTAAGGTCTATGGCCAATCTGCCCCTGGCTTATTTCCAGAGGTTACGACCACCCTGCAATCCAGCAGCCACGGTCCTGACCACCAGTGAGGCTGGTGCTTTTTCCTAAAGTTTGCAAGCACAACCACCACTGCTGCATTACAGCAGTGACAACCCCGGAAACGAGCAGTGTATAATGTTGACAATATTCATTTTGTCTACATGATTAATGCCTTTGCCAAGTGAGACAACCACTTGGAATCTCTGCTCTGTTGCAGCTAAAGGGCGTGTCTCAGCTCTACCTATCACGGCTCAGGAGGCAGTTGAAGGTTTAAACTGAACATGTGCGGCCTTCTAAGTGAGCAGGTCAAAGAAATAAGAAAAAAACAAACAGCAGGTGGCGCTATACAGATCCAAATTATTGAATAACTCGGTGGCTATGCTTCATTTTTAATTACATGCAATTACAAAAGGATTCAGATCGAGGTGCTGGTTTGAAAACTGTATAGTATTTTTTGTGGGACAAACCCTTTAAGAACCAAAACTGGATGCTTATTAATTCTACAGATTTAGAAACTTTTCAATTCTATTAAAGAGCAGCATCGCCAGATAACTAGTACCTAACTGGAGATATTTCTAGCAATAATCTGTGCCATGGATCATCGCAGGACAAACTGTTCACAATGACAAGCTAACTCTGAACAACATCATCTTACTTTTTGATTCATTCCTTTTTTTCCGATGGTATTGTGTCTGTTCAATGGTTTGGGAAGATTTTTTCACTATTAAAATCCCAACACAGCTCTAAACTCCTTCGGTCTCAGGAAGACATTTTTATGACTAGCCTATTATTTTACTTTTATACTCATCACAGGACTTTGAAAAGGAAGGTTGGGCATAAATCCCACGTGAAGTTTTCAGCCTGAGGCAGTCAATTAAATGACCAACATTTCTAAGAGCAGTCCCTCATTTGGAGGGAGCATGTTCTTCATTTTCACGTAAATCCTACGAGTCTTCTTCCTGTCCTTCCAGAAGGCCATAGTTAAAGACTAAAGCAAAGACGTGTGTATATAACCGCTTTATTTCACAAAACTATATTCCTTGCATGTAACTGTCGATAAGTTAGCATGTGATGGTTTTTTTCAATAAAGATATAGGGGGTCATTTACTAAAAGAAATATGCCAGTTTTCTGGTGTATATCTGTCGCACATTTCAGCGCAAAGGTTATTTGTGCCAGAATCTGCGACTTTTCCCCCCTCACGCCAGGTCTAAAGAAGAGGACATGGCAAGGGTGGGGAAGAGGACCTGCCATGGGTGGGGAAGAGGACGTGGCATGGGTGGGGAAGAGGACGTGGCATGGGTGGGGAAGGGCGGTCCAGCAGGCCCATCTCATTTATCATTGTAGATGTGTTTTAGGCTAGGAAGCTGTCTTACATTTAGACCGACGGTGGATGCGCTCAGGTTATATAAAGGCCGGTGCCTCTACATAACTTCAGCAGATCTAGCGCAAAACGTTATTAAGACCGGCGTCTAAAACCCCGGTCTTAATAAATGACCCCCATAATCTTTGTAGATATAGTCTCTGTAATAAATATATAGATCATTTTTCTAGACATTATTTACTGCAATACTCCAGTCCCCAATGGTAAACTATGGTTCAGTATTATAAGGGTTGTCTTATCAAACACTTTTCAGAATTAGCCACCTGCTCCTGGCATCCTCGGCAAACTGCTGATTGTGCCAGGGAAGCCATGGTCAGTCAGGCATTTCCCCAGAAGTGGCCATTACAGAGGAATCGTATTACATGGTAAACATTCCCACCAGAACTGGAGCCACACACAGGAGCTGGATATCGAGTGGGGAGCCTCCTCTATGTCTATATGCCTTCATATGGCATGATCTTGAGGAGACAACCCCTCTAAGTTAGAAGGGTCCTTCTAAAGAGTGGAACCATCAGCCTGTTCTTCTCAGTATAAAAAGAAAACATGAATGTTGAGGGCCTTGTTCAGATTCAGTATTGTGGCCCAGGAGCTTCAAGCGACACATTTGGTCAGTCATCATAGTTATCCGGGATTGGAATATTGATAACCTATCCTTAAGCCAAATTTACACTCCTAGATGAGCAACAGATTGTCAGGAAGGAAGCACTCCTTCCTGATGGTCGGCTGCTCCCTCAGTGCAGGTGAAGGGGTGCATTTACATGCAGTGATCACCGCCAGCGAATGAGAATGGGCGATCGCTATTGCGATCCCCCGTCCTCATTCAGCTGCATTGTTTCTGGGCAGTAGACCGATCTGCTGCCCAGAAATGATCATTTAGGTGCCTGCACAAATGACAGGTCACCCGATGAACCAACGTTTTGCTTGCCACCATCCCCTTCACACGTGCAGATTGTCTGAAACGAGCGTTCACAGGAACATTCGTTTCCGAAAACTGCCCGATTATCTACACATGTAAATCCACTTTCAGAATAGGCCATCAATACAAGATCGGTGGGGTGAAACACATGATTCCCTACCAATCAGCTGTTTGTAGGTCAAATATAGCCTCTACATAAAGGTATTGTGCCTGGAAAATGATGAAGAGGTCATAGCCCCTTCAAACAACTGAAAGGTGGGGAGCCAGAAGTCGGACCCCCTCCAATCAGATAAAACCTTGAATACTTTCAATCTGAGACTTTCTTCTTGTAGTTAGAAGGTTAAAAAAAAAACATTTTGAGATGTTTTTTGCATGTATTTTTCTTTCATGTGCAGTGCATATTTAACTCACTTTATTTAAATTCCATAGTAAAGTCTAATGTGATCAATGAAAGCCACTCAAAAGCTTTCAAGACACTCTCTGGGTAACAAGCTAAATTGATTAATACTTTAATAAGACAATACTTAGGCATTCCAATGAGCAGGAACATGTCTTTCACATACAGATTGTTATCTACTGCACTCTTAATACATCTCCAAAACTCAATCAGCTCCACCAGGCTGGGCTTGTATTTCTGAAAGAATGGACAGAACCAAGCGTATTGGCTGTTGCAGAGCAAATCTGTCATTGCATGCCAACAATACAGTGTAAAATTGTAAAATAAGTGATACCTTATTATTCCCCGCTGCTCCTGTTTTAATACTTACGATGGTCTCTTCTTCATGGTCCATCTCAGCAATACAGGAAATGACTGCTCAGCTCGGAGAATGGTAAGATATCACTGATTTTTATTATACTACACCAACCTGAGCCTTTAAAAAAATCAGCAGCCAGACAACCCCCTTAAAGGGGTTATCTCACTTCAGCAAATTACATTTATCATGTACAGAAGGTTAATACAATGCTGGATTGCAGGGTGGTCGTAACCCTTGGATACGACAAGTTTATAATGTGATGGAAAAATGGATCAAGCCAGCAAAGGAAGCAATAAGGACAATCACAATACATTAGTAAGTGGCTTGTATTAACTGTCTCTACAGTCATGGCCAAAAGTTTTGAGAATGACACAAATATTATATTTTCACATGATCTGCTGCCCTCTGGTTTTTATGTGTGTTTGTCAGATGTTTTTATCACATACAGAAATATAATTGCAATCATATTATGAGTAACAAAAGCTTATATTGACAGTTAGAATGAGTTAATGCAGCAAGTCAATATTTGCAGTGTTGACTCTTCTTCTTCAGGACCTCTGCAATTCTCCCTGGCATGCTCTCAATCAACTTCTGGACCAAATCCTGACTGATAGCAGTCCATTCTTGCACAATCAATGCTTGCATTTTGTCAGAATTTGTAAGTTTTTGTTTGTCCACCCGTCTCTTGATGATTGACCACAAGTTCTCAATGGGATTAAGATATGGGGAGTTTCCAGGCCATGGACCCAAAATCTCTATGTTTTGTTCCCTGAGCCATTTAGTTATCACCTTTGCTTTATGGCAAGGTGCTCCATCATGCTGGAAAAGGCATTGTTGATCGCCAAACTGTTCTTGGACGGTTGGGAGAAGTTGCTCTCGAAGGACATTCTGGTACCATTCTTTATTCATGGCTGTGTTTTTAGGCAAGACTGTGAGAGAGCCGATTCCCTTGGCTGAGAAGCAACCCCACACATGAATGGTTTCAGGATGCTTTACAGTTGGCATGAGACAAGACTGGTGGTAGCGCTCACCTCGTCTTCTCCGAATAAGCTGTTTTCCAGATGTCCCAAACAATCGAAAATGGGATTCATCAGAGAAAATGACTTTACCCCAGTCCTCAGCAGTCCACTCCCTGTACCTTTTGCAGAGTATCAGTCTGTCCCTGATGTTTTTTCTGGAGAGAAGTGGCTTCTTTGCTGCCCTCCTTGAGACCAGGCCTTGCTCCAAGAGTCTCCGCCTCACAGTGCGTGCAGATGCACTCACACCTGTCTGCTGCCATTCCTGAGCAAGCTCTGCACTGCTGGTAGCCCGATCCCGCAGCTGAAACACTTTTAAGAGACGGTCCTGGCGCTTGCTGGTCTTTCTTGGGCGCCCTGGAGCCTTTTTGGCAACAATGGAACCTCTCTCCTTGAAGTTCTTGATGATGCGATAGATTGTTGACTGAGGTGCAATCTTTCTAGCTGCGATACTCTTCCCTGTTAGGCCATTTTTGTGCAGTGCAATGATGACTGCACGTGTTTCTTTAGAGATAACCATGGTTAACAGAAGAGAAACAATGATGCCAAGCACCAGCTTCCTTTTAAAGTGTCCAGTGGTGTCATTCTTACTTAATCATGACAGATTGATCTCCAGCCCTGTCCTCATCAACACCCACACCTGTGTTAATGGAGCAATCACTGAAACGATGTTAGCTGGTCCTTTTAAGGCAGGGCTGCAATGATGTTGAAATGTGTTTTGGGGGATAAAGTTCATTTTCTAGGCAAATATTGACTTTGCAAGTAATTGCTGTTAAGCTGATCACTCTTTATAACATTCTGGAGTATATGCAAATTGCCATTATAAAAACTGAAGCAGTAGACTTTGTAAAAATTAATATTTGTATCATTCTCAAAACTTTTGGCCATGACTGTATATGCCATTTGCTTAAGTGAGATGAATGCTTTAAGATGGCCATACACATTATTCTAGAGCTGGCTATACACATTAGATGTTTTTGAGCTGAACCTACTGATTTCAGTGGGTTAGACCAATCATCTAATGCATATGGTTGGTCTCCTGACTCTTCTCCAATGGCTAATGTAGAGAAAGAGAAGGATTGGCCACACTGGATTCAAGTGCTCGATCATTTTGTTAGCAGAGAGCTAAAGCCAGAGTCTGGCAGAGAGGATCGGGAGACAGCTGTCTCTATCTAATATATGGGCAGCTTTAGGTGGTTGAACCCACTGGTTATGGAGTGACCAACCAACTGCCTAATTTATATTAGATTTTGAGTCAACATTTGTACAGCAGATTTTGAGAAGAAAAGCCACCAACAGAGTTGTCTAGCAGCTTCTTCCCCTCTCCCCATTTAGGCCACATGCACATTTGGCCAAACCAAGCCTACATGTGCATGGAGAGGTTAGGTAGAATAGACATTAAATTGCGTATTAGGCTGCAATTCATTTTAGGGACATTTATATAAAATATTTGGTGGAGGGCAGATCTCACACAGCTTTCATTACCATGCGTAAGTTCACCAGATGTACATTACCAAATACAGTAAGCAGATGAGTGATTTGGATTAAAGATTTCTGAGGCATCTGCCAAGGCTATCAGCGGAGCCCCAAAGCTGCTGCCTATGGCCAACAAACAGGGTCTTTTTTAATTTATTGGACATTATTTTATACCTTCTTTGGCAGCACCATAGGTCAGTTCTTAGCACTGTTATCTTAAAGGGACACTATCGCGAAGAAAAAAATTTTGATATGTTTTACAACATAACAAAAGCAGGTTTTAACATAATGTATTTTTCAAATTGTATAAATGTTTTTTTTTAATTCAGTTTTCTTGCCTTACATGGGGGCTGCCATGTTGGAAGTAAAGTGTGACAGTCTGGGTTTACAACACAATGGCACCTCACTTACGGCAGGCATGTACATAGGTTTCCTCAGTCGCTGCCGACCCTATAGAGAATGAATGGAAGACGTGAGCCCGCCCCTGTGATGACACCAGTAACACACAGCCAGGTCCTCCCTCCTTGCTGCTGGGGGAAGCCCACTGTGCCTGCTCCTCACTCCTGCAGCAGCGTCCTTGTCTTCATTAGGCTGCCTGTTCTAAATTCTATGGCAGCTCACCCCAGCAGTGCAGACAATTTTTGCTGAGTGTACTGCTGGGGTGAGCGGCCCAGGACTCAGAAACAGAGTAGATGGAGGTTCTTGGGGCTGTAGGACCTTAGTGATGTAATCGGCCATGTGACCAGTGGGGGAGGAGCCTGAGGAGCAGAGATCTGTGTTTTTGTAACGAAGCCATTGTCTCATCTTATCTTGCTGAAGCGGTGATGTCACCGCTGAAGGTGTGAATTGGTGATGTCATTGGTACCACCCACTTTTTTGCAGCATGCCTACTTACAGGTTGCTCAAAGCCTCATTTGGCCAGCAGAGCTCCCCCTGGTGACCAAAGATGGTAAATATGGTAAAATCTAATATTTATTTATAATATTTCACACATTGGAATTTTTATTTATTTATTTATTATTTCTTACAAATATATAATAGATTTTTTAGCATAAATAAAATATAGAACAGGTTTTTGTGATAGATTCCCTTTAAATTATTGAGGTCCTGGGTTCTAATCCAACCAAGGGCAACATCTGCATGGGGTCTGTATATTGTCTCTAGGTTGTGTGGACTTCCTATGAATTGGTTTTCAACCACAATACAAAAACATAATGATTGGTTTATTAGTTTCCTATGAAATTAGCCACAGTGGGTGTGATGGGAACCAGAACGGATTGTGGACAATACATTTTGTTGGGGCGTTTGGTTGGGCATTCACATGCTGAGATGTTCTGCTAGTTGGGGAACATTATTCCTATCCCGGCATAATAAAGCCCTACTACTTTTACTATTGTAGGAATCATGGTTGTCCTGGTACAATCTTTGCATAAGCATCAGAGGGTAGTAAAACAAATGAAAATGTAGGAGGAAACTCAGATGCATCTGTTTAAATGTTACCCGAATGACCACTAGAAGGCTGTATGTTTTAGGCCTAGTGGTCCTCTAAAGAATATTTTTATCTTTTCAAGAAGTAAGATGTGTACGTACCAAAGGGAAAAGGGTATGAGTGAAATATTTTAAGGAAATGGAAATTTTATCTCCAGCCTGGCTTAATTGGATAATAAATACATTATAATTCAGCATGGCTTCGTTTTGTCCCCCTTGAGCACTTGCCTAATTTACATAATTAAGTTTCTGGTCTGTCCACGCTGCTCATCTATGAGTAGTTTAAGAAATCCCTCCTAGGAACCCTATCCTTTTTTCTGCCGTTGCAAAGTGTACAGTACACAGGGTCTGACAGAAGTCTCCTTAACTAGCAGAGGTTTTTTTTTAAATTAATATTTTAGAAAATTATATATATATAATATATATATATATATACAAAAATAAAACATAAGAAGAAAAGACAGAAATCTCCCCATTGCCCCACCCCTTATAAAAAAAAGTGAAGAGGAGACAGCCAAGCTATACCTCTAAACAGAAGATGAAGCATCAGATGAGAAGCTATGTTCTTCAGATATCCCGTCATGAAAAAAGTCAGCGTAACTAGCGGCGTTTTACTTATTTTACACGTAAAATTTACTTTAGGCATTTTCTTGCACATATAAAAATTAAGTCCTGGTTATAAAACTGTACGGGTTACTTTAACAGCCCTGCAAATTAAATTATCAGCGAACCTGTGCATTGCAAAGTCTATAAAATGTTATTTCCGTTCATTAGCACATGAACACAACAAACATTTTACAAGCCATTTTCTCTGATGCATCCCATTTGTGGGGCATGTATAATACGGTTTCATAGCACGCTTTACTAGATTGTCACTGAGCAGGTCATTGCTATAGAGAGTAATACAATATTTGCATTTGATTCCCATGTTAAGCAATGGTTCTGGATGACCGGATCCAGAGATGGATAATAAAAAAAAGCAAAATAGGCAAGAAAAAAAATGTAAGATGAAATGTAAAACATACATTCAACTGTATAACATTTCTATATGAAGAGATTACAAAATGTTTTTACTAAGTCCCATTTCCACTGACTTGACTGTACTTGACTCTAACCTGTTTTCCCACTAAGCTAGAGTTGCAGAGAGTACCTGCTACTTTTTTGGTACAACATCTCAGGAGGTTCCAAGCGAGCTAAGCCGGTACTGTGAAGCTCACGTGACCACAGTGTAAACTAGTGACTGGTCTGACACAATTATGGGGGTCATTTATTAAGACCGCGTTTTAGATGCCGGTCTTAATAACCCCTTGCACTGACCGCAGATACGCTGACGTTATCTGGAGGCCAGGGGCCTAACTACCATATCGGCAGACTATGCAACTTCTATGGGGCTCAGGGCAAGAGGGGGCCCAGTCTTAGTTGGGATTAGCTCCTCTTCTACTGGAGGTGAAAACTTGGTCAGGACTTTACCCTCTAAAAGAACAACTTTCAGCAAATGAAGCAGTGGGAAAAATGACCCAAGGGTCATTGAAAGGGGTTTAGGCGGAAACTCTTCCATCCTGTGTGGGGGGCCTGGTTTGATCCTTGCTGTGTAGCCCTTGCTTCTCTATGTACGCCACTGCTGGAGGCGGTGGCCTCTACAGAACTTCTGCGCATCTACTGCCGGTCTAAATATAAGACAGCTTGCTGGCTTAAATTTAGACAATTTTCTACGCCCAAAACAGGCGTAGAAAATGATAAATGAGACAGACCTCTTGATCCATCCCTTTTCCTGCACACGCCTCATTTTTTTAGACCTGGCATGAGTGGGGAAAATTGCAGATACTATTCACTGAACCTCACCCTGCAGTATTGCAAGGGTTAAAGGAAATGTGTCACTAAAAATTTTATCTGCCAGTTAAAACCATATAGTGACACGTCTATTTTTGTAATCTATTTCCTGAACATGATTATGGGGCGGCCATCTTGCCTGAGCTGTTCTTAATAGCATTTACAAAGAGTTAATAAAACTGCTTTACAGCAGCCCCATGGTCCATAGACACAATGGTCAGGAGGGGACATCGTTGACTTCTATGGAAGAGTTTTGTAGGCATGTTCTGTGACCTGTGCAGAGGAGATTGTACAAGGAAAGAATAGAGAAGCTCTGATGATCACCTATTGTGAATGGTGGATCCTGTCTTATCTATACACAAGTTAATATAATTACAGGCAGGATTAGAAAGACAGATAAGCAGATAACTGCAGGAAAGTGATCTGTACAGACCAAGCAGTGGTGTCTTGTACAGACCAAGCAGTGGTGTCTATTATTAGACATAGTGACCAGTGCGGAAGCTGCAGGATTTTTGCTATATGCTGGGCTGTTTGTTCCACCTCTTGCCCAAGCAATAGGTTCCTCTTGCTTGCTAGACCCTGTAAAGGTTCTATAATCCAACTGTCTGCCTGTGTACTGACCTCTGCCTGAGTCCTGGATTCTGACACTATCTGCCACCTGACCTGACCCATGCCTCTTTACCCCGCTGATCCTATGCCGCCTGCATGACCTCTGGATTATTTCATTAATTCACATGAACTCTCCCCACCCTAACCTCAGCCTGTTATAAAGGGTGAATATCAGGGAGCCACCAGGATAACACCCTTAGGTGTAGCCCTTGGTCAAATCCGTTTGTTGACCCAGTGGTTCCACAACCATTGTCCATCATACCAATATTATAAATTCCAAATGTTAGCCAGGGGTCCCTGATACAGATTAAGCATGGAAGAACAGAAGCTTCAAATTGCACCTATGAGGACCACTAGTGGGTACCTTATCATGAATATATTTGCTTCCAGTATGTATTTGTAGAAAATTTCATCTTCTAAGATTTAGGACACGGCAATCTCCAATCCATCTCTATTCAAGAGATCTATGGAACAAGCTATTAATGTGAGGAAGAACTCTATTTGGCACTTTCCAACATTTCTCCTGTATGGCAGAAATTTTACTGTTATGGACTTTAAGCAACTGATCCAGGAGCTCACACCTTTGTGGACAAGTCCTAGTGAGTCACCTTATTATAATGTAAGATATATGTGCAGGCAGGTCCACAACTCCCCCACGTATCTTCTCTTAATAAACTGAGATTACCCAAATAGAGATGCTCTTTCAGAGGTACTAGAGCTTCATGATATCTTATAAAAGCTCCCGGAAGGCATTTCCCTTTTTATGGGTTAATTGCAAGTTCTTGAATATGAAAACCCCCAACTTCTTATACCAGAAATCTGTGAAATGCCTTTTTTAACCCTTCGTACACATGGTCTGATGCGTTAGTCATCAGACTGCAGATTCAGAACACAAATAACTGGATGGCGCCTAGAAAGTGACTATCAAGTAAGCCATACATCACTTATAAACCGGTCTTGCACTTTACGACCCTGGTAATAGAGGCCGATTCTATAATTCACATGCAGGACATGCTCTCTATTATTTGCTACGTCTCTAGTGCAGTGTGTCAGTATCTTGATGACAAAAGTGGCGTTTATGGGGCAACTGATGTTACAGAGCGACGTACCGCACTGCAGGGCTCCTTCGCCACACAAGCTAATATGTCATTACTTGCTGCAAAGCTGGGTGAGGAATATGTCAAATTACAGAGAAAAATGCTTTTTCGACGGGGTGTTCGGCACGAGAGTGGCGCTTCAATGTGATAAATGTCTTTAAAAGGGAGCTCGCTGTACGGATGAAAATATAACAAGGTATCTTGGAAGAGAAAGTAACAGTGGATGCGTTGTGACAGAAGATAAGTGCGCCAGCCTCCCTAGAGATCCAGAGAGAGCCGACACAGCATATGGCAGGTTGTAGCATCCAACAATTATAAATGCAACTCAATTTCTGTCAAATAGCAGTGCTTTGGCGGGCTCGGATTGCACAATTAGATTGAGAGCTAATGTCCTACGCGAGCCGCAACAATGCTCCTGTCACGCTTGTGCATTTTGCACACAATGCCTAAACTCGGCATCATCCACATACCATGGAAAAACACGGATCCTTCCGAAACTCATCTGTATCCAAAGGCAGGAAAGCTACATGAATTACTAACAGATGTAAGCTCTCCGACTTGTTCAAACATTGGTGAAGCCAGTTGCAATTATGTGCTTATAAATAAAATATGAAAAGGTTTGTTAACCGAAGAAAGTGCGAGGACGGAGACAAATGGGGTTATTCATCAAAAGTGAGCCTCGCGGAAGAGAGAAAAGACAAAGCTCTACGAGCGCGTCATTCATTCTAATAAGCCTATTTATTAAAGCAGCATGGGAACATCATCATTTGCTTTGAAAATAAAATATTTCAGATTCAGCTTTGAATATGGATGGCTCCGGGAGGTTCAAAATGACTACAGAGCTTCGGCACAATGAGCAAGAGTTTTCTAAAAAAGAGGGGTTTTCAGTCAGCACATCCCAATGCGCAGGTGCACGTTGCTATGGCTGATTGCAATGAAAAGGAAAATACATACAATACAACGGCACACTGCTAACTAGATAAAGCACAAAATGCCATAGAGATATGAAGTATTCTGGAGCTAATGCTATGCTTTACCAAACAAGCATAGCATTAGCTCCAGAATACTTCATATCTCTATGGCATTTTGTGCTTTATCTGGTTAGCAGTGTACCGTTGCACTGTATGTATTTTCCTTAAGATTTTTCTAAAGTCTTTAAAATCTCCGGCACTGTTGGAAGGATGTGCCTAATTTATGGCGAGGTTTAGGCCTGGTCATAAATTAGGCGCATCCTCCAGCAGTCCTTGCGCCAGCTGCTGTAGATTACCGTCTTCATTTGCAGCAGAAGATAGGCTCAAATACAAATAAATGTGGCCGCAACCACTACCCGTCCCTGTTACACCCCTTTTCAGGAAGTGCCAAAGGAGGCACAGAGAGGCCACTTGCGACAACATGTATTGCAAGCAGCAGTGGCGTACATAGAGAAGGGCCCCAAAGCAAGGATCAAACCAGGCCCCCTACACAGGACAGAGGGGTTTCTGCCTAAACCAGTTTCAATGACCCTTGGGCAATTTTTTCCACTGCTTAATTTACTAAAAATTGTTCCTTTAGATGGTAGAGTCCTGACCAAGTTGTCATCTCCAATAGAAGAGGAGATGATCCCAACTGGGCCCCCTCTTGCCCTGGGCCACATAGCAGTCGCATGGTCTGCCGCTATGGTAGTTACGCCCCTGGCAAGCAGGAGTGTAGCTATAGTGGGTCCAGAGGTAGGAAGCTCTACCAGGCCCAGGAGCCTGAGTGGGCCCAAAGATCCTTGTGCCACATAAGAAGACACTGGTATTATAGAAAGTGCATGCTGGTCAAGTTACACCTCTGGCTGGAGGGAAGGGTTTAGGTCAAATATTTGGCAAGTGAAGTGCCATTTCAATTTTTGTGCTTCCCTGCCCCTGGCCATAAAGCAGGCCAGGGAAGGGGGATCCAAGTCGAACTTTGACTACACTCCTGATAGCAAGTGAAGTTTAAAAAGTCAAGATTTCCAACTTTTTAATGCCAAAAAAGAGGTGCAGAGAGATTATAAATCTCCTTCAATATTTTAAATATCTAGGGTGCCACATCTACACTGGTTTAATGGGTTCAGCTGTGGCCAGTCAGGAAACTGAGAGACTGGGTCTAATTATTATCATACAGTGGCAAAAAAAAGTAAATGAACCCTTAGGCTTTATTCACATGACAGCGAAAAACATTCATCACACGGCAGTTTTCCAAGCAATGACAGTCTATGGGTGTATTCCTATATCAGTCTTTTTAACAGATAGTATATACTGGCCTTTAAAAAATAAGACAGCACCCATAGGCCTGTAAGGCTCATTCGGACAGTCAAATCCATTTTGCACATGGATACTGGCCGTGTGCGTTCTGCATTTTGTGGATAGGAGCGTCCTTCTCCTGTGTAGAAATGCCCAATCAGACAAGAATAGGACATGTTCTATTTTTTGTGGGCCGCAGAACAGAAATACGAATATGGCAGCACACGGTGCGCTGTCTGCATTTTTTGTAGTCCCATTGAAATTAATGGGTCCGCATCCGTTCCGCAAAATTGAGTAAGGAATACGGACAAAAAATACAGTTGTGCAAATGGGCCCTTATTCGCACGTCTGTGCTTTTGGCCAGTGATTTCCATCAGTGATTGGGATACAAAACCAGGAGACGGAGCCTCCACAGACATAACGTATATTGGAAGGATTTGAACCTGGTTCTGGCTGGTAATCATCAAAGGAAATCCCTGACCAAACTCTGCTAAATAAGGCCATACAAGTCAAGGGGACGATTTTAATGGCCGTTTTTAGAAAGGTATCTGTGAAAAAAAACGGCTGCGAAAATTAACTATTTTTAAAGGCTGTTTTTAAGTCACTGTCAGCAGAATCATCACTAACAGTTTGGTTTAAAAGATGACGGGTGCTCTTTAAACTAGGCATACACATGAGATGCCGTCAGCTGAATGATTGTTTGGTAGCTTGCATACGTAGTGAATGAGGAGAGGGGAGACAACCACAGACAGCAGATTATCTTCTGAGAAGACAAGGATCGGGTGTTTGAAATCCAACACTCCCCATCCTCATCTCTCCCAACATCAGCCACCAGGAGACCACATGCACATTACATGTTTGGGCGAAATCAGCATTTTTGGCCAACATAGATCTAATGTGTATGGTCAGTTTTAATACTGAACCTCCTGCAATCAACCATGGTCAGCCACATTACCCCAGAGTTCTGCTGCTTTAGATTGATTATACAAAGGGAAAAAAGAGTAACGCAGGGGACCTCTAATGACCTGTGAGCAAGATGTCTGATAACAGTCCAAGTATCCAGTGTCCCTGAGAAAACTCACAGGTGTTCAGCTCCTCTGCCCCCAGGAACTGAGGTCCTGCTCCACACATTTCTCACCTCGCTCAGGAATTCTGCTTTGTGCTTCTGCTCACTCCACTGATTCCTGCCTGTACTTCTTACAACAATAGTCTGCAAAACAATAACAGTCCCTGATCATGTCCCAGACAGTGATGGATGCACCAGACCAAGGGCACCCTCAGTGGTCCTTGTAAAACTTCACTGTGGTAAAATGAGATCCTGTTGGGAGATTTCAGCTGTGTTTATACTGCAGCTTTGAATTTTTAAATCCAAACCTTTCCTCCATTATCCATCATCTACTCTCTGAAGTCTCCATCAGCTGGATCAGTTAAGATTACTCACCAACCAAACTCCTTAAAATTATCATCTACATAGTAACATAGTTTATAAGGCTAAAAAAGATATCTGTCCATCCAGTTCGGCCTGTTTTCATACAAGTTGATCCAGAGGCAAAAAACCCTGTGAGGTAGAAGCCAATTTTCCCCACTTTAGGGGACAAAATTCCTTCCCGACTACAATCAGGCAATCAAATAACTCCACCCATCTCTAGTAACTATAACCTGTAATATTATTACACTCCAGAAAGACATCCAGGCCTCTCTTGAACTCTTTTAGTGAACTTACCATCACCACCTCCTCAGGCAGAGAGTTCCATAGTCTTACTGCTCTTACCGTAAAGAATCCTCTTCTATGTTTGTGTACAAACCTTCTTTCCTCCAGACACAGAGGATGTCCCCTCGTCACAGTCACAGTCCTGGGGATAAATAGATGATGGGAGAGATCTCTGTACTGACCTCTGATATATTTATACATAGTTATTAGATCTCCCCTCAGTCGTCTTTTTTCTAAAGTGAATAACCCTAATTTTGATAATCTTTTTGGGTACTGTAGTCCACCCATTCCAGTTATTACTTTAGTTGCCCTCCTCTGAACCCTCTCCAGCTCTACTATGTCTGCCTTGCTCACAGGAGCCCAGAACTGTACACAGTACTCCATGTGTGGTCTGACTAGTGATTTGTAAAGTGGCAGGACTATGTTCTCATCACGGGCATCTATGCCTCTTTTGATGCAACCCATTATCTTATTGGCCTTGGCAGCAGCTGTCTGACACTGGTTTCTGCAGCTTAGTTTGCTGTTCACTAAAATTCCTAGGTCCTTTTCCATGTCAGTGTTACCCAATGCTTTACCATTTGGTATGTACTGGTGACTTGCATTATTCCTTCCCATGTGCATAACCTTACATTTGTCAGTGTTAAACCTCACCTGCCACTTCTCTGCCCAAGCCTCCAGTCTATCCAGATCCATCTGTAGCAGTATACTGTCCTCTTCTGTGTTAATTACTTTACACAGTTTAGTGTCATCTACAAAAATTGATATTTTACTGTGCAAGTCTTCTACAAGATCATTAATAAATATATTGAACAGAATAGGGCCCAATACTGACCCCTGTGGTACCCCACTAGTGACAGTGACCCAATCTGAGTGTGTACCATTAATAACCACCCTCTGTTTTCTATCACTGAGCCAGTTACTTACCCACATACAGACATTTTCTCCCAGTCCAAGCATTCTCATTTTATATACTAACCTTTTATGCGGTACCGTGTCAGTGTACAGTGTACTTCTTCCTGGGTCAGACAGGGCACTTTTAATGGAGAATTTACTTTTATATCCTGCATTTCATCTGACAGTTTATTTTCCTCAGTGAATACAGTGGAGAAAAAAATATTTAGTAGCTTCACTTTCTCCTCATCGCTCTCTGCAACTCCCCCCTCATTACTCTGTAAGGGGCCTATCTATCCACCCTATATCTATCTATCTGATATATATCATTTCCATTATCTATCTATATCTATCTATTATCTATCTACCTCATATCTATCTAGCTATCTCATATTTATCTATCTCATATCTATTGCTCTATCAAATTTCATATTATTCTATCTAATACATCTCATATCTATCTACCCGCCCATCTCCTATCTATCTACCTACCCCATATCTATTATCTGTCTAAATCTCATATTTATCTCTCTATCATATTTCATATCCATTTATCTCATCTAATATCTAATATTTATCTATCTCATATGTATTGCTCTATCAAATTTCATATCTATCTCATCTATATAATAAATCTCATATCTATCTATCCACCCATCTCCTATCTATCCATCTACCCCATATCTATTATCTATATATCTATATCTCATATCTATCTATTATCTATCTCTCATCTCTCTATCCATATCTATCCTATATAGTCACATCTCTATGTATATAGCTCATATCAGTTTATTATCTATCTATCTCATTTATATCTATATGCATATAGCTTCTATCTATTATCTATGTATCTAGTATCATCTCAATGTATATAGCTTCATATCTATATCTATCTGATTATGTAATCCATCTATCCATTCCAATCTCATATTTATCTCTCCATCATATTTCATATCCATTTATCTCATCTATCTAATATCTATCTCATATATATCTATCTCATATCTATCTATCTCATTCATCTCTCTATCATACTTCATATCTCTCTATCTCATCTAATATATCTCATATCTATCTATCTACACAATTATCTCCAGCATATATACACAGTATGCAGTATATAGAATTAGTATATATAGTATTAGTATATAGTATATATTAGCATATTAGTACGCAGTATATAGTATTAGTATATAGTATATAGTATAATTAGTATATAGTAGTATAGTAATAGTATATATATAATATTAGTATGCAGTATATAGGATATATTAGTTTTAGTATATATTATTAGTACGCAGTAGTATAGTATATAGTATATAGTATATATTAGTATTAGTATATAGTATAGTATTAGTATATAGTATAGTATTAGTATTAGTATATAGTATGCAGTATATATTAGTATATAGTATATATTAGTATAAGTATGTATTAGTATATTAGTATGCAGTGTATAGTATTAGTATATAGTGTATAGTGTATATAGTATTAGTATATAGTATATATTAGTACGCAGTGTATAGTATTAGTATATAGTATATAGAGTATTAGTATATATTAGTACAAGTATATATTAGTATGCAGTGTATAGTATTAGTATATAGTATATAGAGTATTAGTATATATTAGTACAAGTATATATTAGTACGCAGTGTATAGTATTAGTATATAGTATATAGAGTATTAGTATATAGTATATATTAGTATAAGTATATATTAGTATATTAATATGCAGTATATAGTATTAGCTGTTGCATTTCTTTGTTCTTCCTTGCCCTTACAAAGAGAACAAGTGACAGGAGGAGAACCAAATAAGGATTTGGGCAGAGGTGAGGATGTCGTGGCCGACCACCAAGAAATCAGCAGCTGTAACAGCAATCTCATGTCCTGGAAGAATAAATGGCAGACGCCACAGAGGTAGACAGAGAAGTCATGTACAGGGACATGTGCAGACTCTGGGCTCGCTCTCTAACCTTTCACATTTTAGGGACACCGTCATGCTGTCCTGCAAGATGACATCTCTTACTCATACTGTCACAGAATGCCACCCTGCCCGGGCCGTACATCTCTCTCTAACAGAATAACAGATTCTGGGAAAATTGTGTCTGTCCTTTCCTACAGGGTTATAAAATCTAGTATTAGCTCTGGTGCGGCCATTCTGCTTCTTTTACTTACATTGATACCTGTTTTCTGGGTTAATTACGACGGTGGCCATTATTACCTCGGTGCCATCTTTCTGGCATAAAAAAGTCATAAACCTCGTGTTTGCAACCTGTTAAATGCCACTGCATAAAAATATTCGGAAAAGGGGCATGGTGGGCGCAAGGAGGTCGCAAAGCTAGATGACCCTACATAGATTTCTGTGTAGGTGCAGGGACTACCTCATCATAAATTAGAGGCACGCTCCAGCAGCACAGGGGATACCGGTCAATGATAAATTCAACCCATAATGTCTTGTCTGGCTGTCTGTTCTCCTGACATATCTGTTTTAGTAAATACTTACTTTTCCTGGAGTATCTTTTTGCAGAATCATGTATTGTGACATTCCTCTATTATTCCTCCTAGAAATGTATGATTAAATTGAAATAGACACATTACTATTCACTTTATCACCGATGTGTGTTCGTACAGCCTGGGGCTGTCCGATCAGTGTCAGATTGTGTAGACACATCGCTCGGAGATGCCCTAAACTCCTACAATGGGATGTTACTTCTTTGTACATCTGATTACTGGGTGTCTGATGTAAATGCTACACTTCCTAAAATCATAAAGAGTAAGGCCTTTTTCCAGCTTCAGCAGGATGTGCTGGGGATTCCACCTCTGATCAATCATCCAAACTGTCCTTCATAGTGGGTCTGGATTCCCCATAGTCTGATCTATAGATGGGTTGTTAATCCAAGTGATTGATACACCGGAGTAGGAAACTATCCTTTGCCTGATGGGAGTTGTCATCAGCAGGATGACAGACTGGTGTCTTTTATAATCTCATGAGCCCTATTACATGTTCTTGTATGATACGGTATGAACTGAAACTTTTGCGGTATATATAACATATCAATTAACCTTTATTAACATTTTTTTTGGGGGGGTAATGGAGGGGAAAAAAAAGCTGTTCCAACATTATTTTTTACTTTAAATGTATCATTTTCACCTTGCAGCATAACTAGCATGTTACTTTTATTTCAAGGGTCAGTACGATTACCGTGATACCAAATATACCGTATATAGTTTTATTTGTTGTTACTAGTTTTGTGCAGTAATAACATCTCATGCAAAAATAATAGTTTCTTTTATAACGCCACATTCCACGTGCCATAACGTCATTTTTTTTCGCCCATGTAGCCTTATGTGGTTTGTTTTTTGAGAGGGATGAAGTTTTCATTGGTACCATTTTTGGGTACTTGGGACTGATTGATTAACCTTTACTAATTTAAAAAAATATATATTTTTTTTTTTTTTGGTGGTGGTGGGGGAATCAGAAAAATAATTCTGTTGGTATAGTTTGCTTTTTTCAATGTTGTTCACAGGGCAGTTTAAATAATATGTTATCTTTATTATACGCGTCCAGACAAATAAGGCAATACCATATGTCTGCACAAACCAGGGTATATTCAGATAGTGCAGTCAAGTTGCAGTTTTTATTGCGAGTGACACAAATGTGTGTCTAAACGGCATTTTTTTAAAATCAAATTTCCTCAGTAAAGCCTGGATTATACTGCCCCATTTTCAGCAGACAATCACTAAAAAGGATTTGTATGAACGCTTGTTAGCGATCATCTGGCAGTGTAATACTGCCGCTGATTGCCCGATGAACGAGCAAACGCAAGGTCATTGGGCAATCCAAATCTTTTTTGACATGTTAAAAAATGATTGTTTGCAGGTGGTAGGTCATGGTGTCTACTAACAATCGCCACTGGCAAACCAGTATACAGCATGCGGATGAGCGATGGCATTGGGATGTGGAGGAGATCTCTGCATGTAATAGCAGCTGTCTTCTCCGCTAGCGAGTAGGCGATTGCCAGGAGGTAACTCTTCCCTCCCGAAAATCACTTGCTCAATCAGCCTGTGTAATACAACCTTTACTGTATCTATGAATTCACCACACCCTCTAAATATACAGAGTGAAGCAAAAGTGAGGACACACGCTTTTAACTGGTGTAATTTGTAGAAAACTGACTTCCAATGTGTGAAAGTATTAACTGGAAGGGAGGCTGCATTATTTGGTGGAGGAAACATTTTTAGCCTCCATTTTAAAATCCGCCATATTGAATTCATCTTGGGTTTTAACAATGGGAATGGGGTCACATGATACATCAATTTTGCCCAGAATGTACTCAAACATACTGGAGGTGTCAGTTTTGACCTCTCTTTACCTGTTTAAGAGTTAAGCGAGGTCAACGTTTCCTAAAAACAGCTTTACATGACGTGTTCTATGTGTCCACCATTATGCCTAGATGCAAATCGTTAAATGTCTAACCCAGTCTTCGTCAACGCGCTGAGATGATACTTCCCTGCTGTAGGATTGGCCATTTCTGGTGAGCCATATTGCATATCCTAAGTCCTAAGCTAAAGTTATTTTCATTAACAATAGACAGTGTTTTAACAGAGACCTAATAAAAGTGAGTTATTTCAAGTTTAGGACTAGTTGTCTCCTAGAAGGTCATTTAGTGTCTTATGGGATGGAGGTAAATACACACAGGCCCATTGAAGCCCGGTTAAAGAGAATAACACATGTGAAGAAGAGGCACTGGAATGGCCTACGCAAACAAACAGGGCACTTCTTCTTTTAGCAGGTAGTAAACTGGTGACATGTCCTGTCCCCACTCATCACTCAGAGACACCGCCTCAACATTTTACATCCTCTCTCAACTCCATGTTTTCTCTTCACACCTCATTGGTAAGCTTTCACACCAGAGCTGCGACTCCCGGGGGTTCAGGCGTTTGTTTTGGCATACATATTCACACTCATTAAAGCCCGGTTCACAGTCCTGTCACTGAGTTGCAAAGCAGGTTCTAGGCTGGGACTTGTAAGCACACCTAGGGGGCCATTGACAGGATGTCCATATCAAAGAGAAGATATCAGACCTCCTAATTACATTAAATTAGGGAAAAAAAAGAAAAGTCAAGCAATTACACAAGCTGGAGGTGGGCTTGGGCTGCCTGTACACATTCATTAACTGTTGGCCCATACACATTCAGTAACTGTCTCTCCCGACTTCCTCCAGGCTTCCCCATATACATACACGTTTGGCTCAGCTGAATGTGTATTTGTATTCTATGGGGGATGGAGAGGATTATATGACCATAGAAGTATCTAAACCAACATCCATGTATGCTCTACAGTTTTCATAAAGAACCTCTTTGAGATAACCACCAAAAAACCCACTACAATGGCCTTCCAGAGGTGTGGTCCTCTCAAAGTATACACAGTTTATGATGGAATTGAAAATTTGGTCTAAATGGATGACCGTATCAAAGAAATTATCTTCTCCTGTTTTGGGCCTTACTGACCAAGTGTTTTTCTTCCTTTCCTCAACGTCGCCTTCCAAAAGCTATAACTTTTTTATTTTTCTGTCTATGTAGCTGTATTAGGGCAAAGGTTTTTTTGCGGGACAAGTTGTAGTTTTTAATGGTGCCATTTTCGGGTACACATAACTTTCCGTTTAACTTTTATTAACTCTTTCAGGAAGGGAGATGGGAAAAAACAGCAATACTGCCACTGAGTTTTTACGTTATATATTTTGGCGGCATAGATTTTTTGGCATAAATAACATTATATTTTTATTTTCTGGGTTGGTACGCTTACAGTGATACTAAATACATATAGGCGGTCATTTTTTAAACTGGTTTAGTTGCCCATAGCAACCAATCAGATTCCTCCTTTCATTTTCCAAAGAAGTTGTCCAAAATGAAAGGTGGAATCTGATTGGTTGCTATGGGCAACTAAGCCAGTTTTACTTTACACCAGTTTGATAAATGACCCCCATAATTTTTTTTAATTTTTTTTTATTTAAACACATAGAAAAAATAAAAATATTTTTGTTTTGCCGCATCCCAACAACCATAACTTTTTTATTTTTCTTTCTATGGAGTTGTGTGAGGGCTTGATTTTTGTGGGACAACTTATACTTTTCATTGGTATAATTTTGGGGTAAATAACACTTTTTGAGAGCTTGAGTTTAATTTTTTTCTGTGGGGGGTAAATATAAATTAGCAATTCTGGCATTTTTTGTTGTTTCTTTTACATTCACCGTAAGGGATAATTTACATGATATTTGTGTAATGCGGGTCGTCACTTTCACAGCAATACCAAACAAGGGGGAGATTTTATGCTTGCAATTTTTTTTTCATTGTATTTTCAATGGGGAAAAAGCTTTTTTTTTATTTAATTTTTTTTTTTAACTTGTTCTTACCACTTAATAGTTCCACAAGGAGACTATAATAGGCAATCTTTTGATTGCTTCTAAAACACAATACACTATCCCTATAGTGCATTGCATTTTAATGTCAGTGTTATACTGACATTGACCTGCAGACTGCACCAGAGAGAAGCAGCCTCCTGGGGAACACTCAAGGCAGGCTTGGGGCCTACACACATCAGCACCCCATGATCGCATTTGTAGGGTGTCAAGGGGAAAAAGAGGGAATCCAATGCCTCTGTCACCGCTTACATGTGGTGGGCGTCATGTAAGGGGTTAAACAGCCTGGAACGTCACTCCTGCCGCTCTGGTCTATTAGAGGAGGAGTTTGGCTCTCATGTGAAAAGGCGTGGCCCAGCCTGAGACCCGTTAGTGACCACCATAAAACCATTGGCGCCGATGTACGAAGGTTTAATAGGATGAATTCATTTTTACGTGCAGGCCTTCTCAACTGCTGCCAGGTACTTCTGATGGAGCGTACCATCTATCAGCGGCCTCCATTCACTTACAATGGGGAGGAACTGTGGTTGCGCCATTTCTGCTGTCTCCAGTGCATGTGAATGGAGGCTGCTGATGGATGGGACCCTCCATCAGAGGCCATGTTTGGAGCAATGCACCTGGAAACAGGTGAGTGGCGCTGGCTTTAACTATAAAATAGTCTTATTAACAGGGGCGGAGTGGCCATAGACCTTACAGGGAAATTTTCAGGTGGGCCGATGCCCAGGGGGCCGCCTGGTCCCACCTCATAGCCTCCCAGTAGAAGTTTTTGGGGATGTATTTTTGTGCTGCTGGCAGTATTTTGTGATGGACTGTGGTATTTGGCTATGTTGGGCTGGTATAATGTGCCACAATATGATATTGCTGGCCCTATCTTCCATCAATTTGGACTAGACTACTAAATGGGGCCACTTTTAAGTATTTTTTCCAGGGCCACTTTAAGTTCCCAGTCCGTCTGTGTTTATAAACTATTGGAGACTGACGCTAGTGCAGCTAGTAATATAATCTCGTCAACCCCTTTAAGGGACCTGCTACAACATTGTCCCTTGTGTATGTACATGACATGTGGAAATCAGATTGTAATGCGGATGAACAGGTGATGACAATCTTTGGCCATTGCTACAAAATATACAGGTGCTATATAAGCAATGGAAAAATAAAAAGCTAAATTTCTTGAATACGAGAAATTCCGGTAGTTTAAACTGAAAGCATTTCATGTGAAGGGTGACTGCCTTTCCACTCCACTAAAAATGCATTTAGTGATACAAATGCTTTGAATTTGTAGCATATTTCCCGTTTTCATCTAATGACCTTCAATCGCAGAGGTTTATGTTAAGTCATCAGCAAAAACAAATTTTTACCATTCTACAAAATGAAATACATTCAGAACATCCCTGAAAAAGAAGAAAAACCTGCTCCACTCAAAAGTGTCTTCTACTTGGTGTGAACATATAAAAATATTCTTGCTACCCAAAAATAACAGGTTCACAGAGAAGCTGGACAATTAAAACGTAACTTTTATTATGCAATAAATTAAATATCTCAATTGCTTAAATAATACGCTAGAGCCACCTACACCTCTCACCAATAAATAAATCAAAAACCATAAATACAAAAAGATATAAAAATAAATATACAAAGGTCATGAGATCGACAGGGTGTGTATATATTGAGATAATCAGACCAAAGGTGGGGAGGGTGGCGGTCCCTACAGTAGTTCCTATCGCTACCCCTCAACCCAGGGACGGATCCCAAAGGTGGATGCTCCCTGGTCTTGAACCTGCCCTGTCTTTCCCTTATCTCTCCCTCAAATGAACACCCGGTTACAAGACCCAACGCGTTTCCCCTCATCTGAGGTTCATCACGGGTTAATACGGGAAAGTCCAATCAAATACATGATGCATAGATAAAGATACAAGATTATATGAAGGAGATACAATGTAAAAGTGATACACAGTCAATAATAAAAAAGAGATATGCCCAAAAAGATACACAGCTCAGGATAAGGTCTCTTTCACACTAGCAGCAGCACGGATCCGGCACCTAAAGGGTGCCGACGGATCCGTACTGCCGCTGATACAGCGCTCCGGCCCCACACATGATGACACAGACACAGAGAACATACATACACACACATACACACAAACACATACATACTTACATACTCCAGCCAGGGACGCTGGCACCACGTCTTCACGCGCCTCCTGCGCGCAGTGATGACGATTCCCCACAGCGCCCTCTGCTGGGCGCAGTGGGGAAACGTCATAGCTGCGCGCAGGAGGTGCGTGAAGACATGCTGCCAGCGTCCCTGCCTGGAGTATGTGAGTATGTATGTGTTTGTATGTATGTATGTATGTCTATATGTATCTCTGTATATGTGTAGCCGGATCCAGAATGACCCCCCATTGCAAGTCAATGGAGGACAGATCCGGATTACTGGTGTGTCACAACAAACTGATCCGTCCCCATTGACTTGCATTGGGGGTCATTCCGGATCCGGCTTGGTGCGGATGCCTGGACCGGAGAGAAAACCGCAGCATGCTGCGGTTTGTTCTCCGGTCTGAAGACGGAACGGAATGCTTTCAGGAGCATTCCGTTGTCTTCAGTTCAGTTTTGTCCCCATTGACAATGAATGGGGACAAAACTGAAGCGTTTTTTTCCGGTATTGAGCCCCTATGACGGAACTCAATACCGGAAATGAAAAACGCTAGTGTGAAAGTAGCCCAAGGCTCAACCGGCAAAAGAGCCAGATACAGGCGAACACCAAGGTTATACAGACACCAGATATGCAAATTATATATATCTGTATGTATAAGCCACCAAGTGGTAATACCGATATCCAGATAGTCGCCTGAACGCCAAATTATATAAAACCAGACCTGTACAGATCAATGAGGAACCATATAGATCACCACCTGTAGTCTCCACATGTATAGTCATGAATAATCATGGAGATAGGTGGGATAACCGCTCAAAGACCATATATATGTGTTACCATAGGTGATGCCCAAACACAATAAAGCAAGCGTCAAACAGTGCTGGATAGATTCACTTGATTAATTGGAGGGGGAAATATCACCATATACCGTGATCCTTAGTTGAGCAAATGGGATCATGGCTCCTCCAGACCCCACTGGGGATCGTTTAACAGTTCACCCAGCCGCCTTGTAGACCACGGAAACGGGGTTCACGTGAGAGGTCTTCTGACCGATATGTTGTTACTTGCTTTGGTTTATTAAGTGTGATTTTTGGGCAATGCACTAACCAATAAGCATGCTAGAAGGGTCTATATTTCCCCTCCTATTAACCAAGTGAATCTATCCAGCACTGTTTGACGCTTGCTTTATTGTGTTTGGGCATCACCTATGGTAACACATATATATGGTCTTTGAGCGGTTATCCCACCTATCTCCATGATTATTCATGACTATACATGTGGAGACTACAGGTGGTGATCTATACGGTTCCTCATTGATCTGTACAGGTCTGGTTTTATATATATTGGAGTTTAGGCGACTATCTGGATATCGCAAGTACCACTTGGTGGCTTATACATACAGATATATATATATATATAATTTGCATATCTGGTGTCTGTATAACCTTGGTGTTCGCCTGTATCTGGCTCTTTTGCCGGTTGAGCCTTATCCTGAGCTGTGGGCATATCTCTGTTTTATTATTGACTGTGTATCACTTTTACATAGTATCTCCTTCGCATAATCTTGTATCTTTATCTATGCATCATGTATTTGATTGGACTTTCCCTGATGAACCTCAGATGAGGGGAATTGTGTCAGGTCTTGTAACCGGGTGTTCATTTGAGGGAGAGATAAGGGAAAGACAGGGCAGGTTCGAGACCAGGGAGCATCCACCTTTAGGATCCGTCCCTGGGTTGAGGGGTAGCGATAGGAACTACTGTAGGGACCGCCACCCTCCCCACCTCTGGTCTGATTATCTCTATATATACACCCTATACATCTCATGATCTTTGTATATTTATTTATTTTTATATCGTTTTTGTATTTATGGTTTTTGATTTATTTATTGGTGAGTGGTGTAGGTGGCTCTAGCGTATTGTTTAAGCAATTGAGATATTAAATTTATTGCATAATAAAAGTTACATTTTAATTGTCCAGCTTCTCTGTGAACCTGTGGATTTCTCTGAGTTGGATCTCGGTTCCCCAATTGGGATATTGTTTTTTCTGTGATTAGCTACCCAAAAATAACTACAGAATCTGATTATTTGTGTTTATGGAATTGTTCTTCTGTCAACGTCTTTTACAGTGACGGAGATTACATCGAAATTTTGTACAGAGGAGAATATAGAAAACGGCTCCTTTTCAGGGACAATTTATTTTATCCAAGGAGGTGGAGATATTTCATTAAAAGATATGAAATGCAAATTTACAAATCGGCTATAACTAACACCTGTCAAACCCGGTTTATCTTTATTTAGAGCTCCAAGGAAAGAAGACTAAAATAAAAAAATAAAAAATCCTCAAAGACAACAGAGACCTGCTTGGAACATACTAGCCCATAAAATTCTGTCTTCACTTTCCCTAAAGACCACTTGCCAGAAGAATGTCATTCAATCGGGGATCAACAGATTTTAATTAAGATACTTGACTGAAGTGTTCGCATGACTTGATTTGTTAACTGAACCTCATGGATGTATTCGGACAAGTTGAACAAGCTCTTCGAAGCCCAAGAGGAAAAATTACTATTCATTTACTTCAGACAAAAAAAAAAAAAAAAAAGATTCTCAATTTCATAGCGGCCAAATATTACTTATCTCTAATGGCTGGCTCAGTGGAACAATCAGTGCCCAATGACCGGGTGAATCTTCTGCTTGTGGCTTCCAAATGATCAGATCAGATAAGATTTCAATTTACAATGGTGGAAACCGGAGAAGAAACAAACGTGAGAGCAGGGGACAGATTCCTTTATCACCAGCTACTGCTCTCTACATTGATTATCCATTGTTTTCAGTCTAAGGCTCCTTATCTTCCTTTGTGAAACAAACATCTTAAATGGAGCTAATAATGTAATACAAGATTGTGAATGTTCAGTCTACAAGGGTTGGTGAAGAGGGCTTCAGATGTGCATGCTTGAACACAGGTGTGACTAAGTGAAGAAACCTATTTCCTGGCCCACCTATACTCAAATAAGGGCATTGTGAACTCTTTCCTGGCAAGACCCCTAATGAAGTAATTGTAAAAAGCCCACAGAACCCTTCTGAAACCAAAACAAATAAAAAAAACTGCATTTTTATAACCACTAATGTCTAGTGAGATAGTCTTCAGCAATGTTGTCTACACTTTAGTTATGGGGATTACAAGGATGAGCCAAGATCTGAGCTTGATTCATTTTAATCCTGACACACGTATTGTATGTTCTATGAAGCAGGTGTCATGACCACCAACGGACTCTACTGTGGAGCAAAAAGGCATCAATGCAGACCAAACCCAGCTGTTCATATGATGGATCTCTGGCATCCTTGATTGAATGGTAGATTCTGTTCATGTAGGTCACATTTCATAAACATCCTAAATCATCAAGGTCTTTAAAAGGGTTGTCTCATGCGGACAAAGTCTGTCCATATGACCTATGACATATAGACATCATGGGGGGGGCGCTTTGAGATCTTGCTTTGGCAGACTCCAGAACCATTTATGTATAACATGAACCAGCATTTACATTCCTTTGTGCAGCGGAGAGCAACTTCCCCTGTAGGATCAGCTGTTTGCCAAGGTTCTTTAGAGCTGGATCTAATGGGTTCAGCTCATCATGTTAAAGAGGTTGTGTGATGATAGATTCCTTTTAAAGGGACCCATACATCAATAGCTGTCTGCCAAACACTTAATCAGCCCTTTTGAATTACCAATACACATGTAGGCATTACTTCCGCCTAGTATTCATCTATATTTAATGGCAAGAAAGGCGTAAGTTGCGGCCAGAAGAAATGGATTGGGCGGGAAAATTCAACTTGCCTCTGTCGGGGGGAGAGTCAGCCGGCCCTGTAGAAAACAAACAATGATAATCTAATGTATACTGGAACCTTACGTTTAAAGGGGTTTTCCTAGATATTTCCTCCTCTGGATAGTACATGATCAGTGGGAGTCCAGCACCTGGGACCCCTCCAATCAACTGGCTAAGAAGGCATTGGCACTTGCAGTAACACCGCGGCCTTCTCGCTGCTTTCCCTTATGACATCATGTTCATCGGTCACATGGCCCAGGCGAGGCTCAGCCCCATTAAATTTAATGAGGCTGAGCTGCGATACCAAGCACCGCCGCTATCAAATGGACAGCACTGTGCTTGGTGAGAAAAGAGAAGGCAGCACCACTGAGAGCGCCGATGCCTTCCCAAACAGCTGATCAGCAGGGGTCCAGGGTGTCATACCCCCTCCGATGAGATATTGATGACCTATCCAGAGGATAGGTCATCAGTAAAAATATATATACATATTTAAAGCAATGGACAAATGCAAGGACTAACAGTAATTATCTAGCATTGCTACAGATAGAACATGACCCGAACATTGCATTACAGGCAGGGGCGGACTGAGAACTTAAAGTGGAAAAAATACTAACTGGCCCAGTTTTGTAGTTGGGTCCAAATTGATGGAAGACAGGACCAGCAGTACCATATTGTGGCACATTATACCGCTCCAACAGAGCCAAATACCACAGTCCTTCACTAAATACTGTCAGCAGCAAAAAATACATCCCCAAAAACTTCCACTGGCTGCCGTGAGAAGGGCTCAGGTGGCCCCCTGGGCATTGGCCCACCGGAAAATTTCCCTGCAAGGTCTATGGCCAATGTGCCCCAGATTACAGGACTACTCTGCTGGAAGACTGCCTCTCTAGCATCTACCTGTAGCTAAGCACCAGTTATCTCAATGCAATCTTGATGGACAACTACATCCATAGCTGCAGCTCCTGGGGGCCTTCAATACAAACGCATTGTCTTTTATTCCAACGCTAACATCAATCAGGTCAATTCTCTAAGAAACTATCAACTCATATGAAGAAATAGCAAAGGTAAAAGCAAACGGACTCCAGTGAGAAGGCAGCTTTTTAGAGGGTGTGAAGCGATTGTCAGTTATTTGTTAGCTGCAGGCTTTTTTCTTCCTTTTCTTCCACCAGTCAACAAGCTCCTCCGCCTGTCAATGGCTTATGATCTGATAAGGGAGTCCTGTTTATTTTCAGACTAGCCGTGGGGAAGAAGAGAGGAACCTGATTACATCAGGGGCATCTCAGAACTGACAAGACCTTTGCCCCGGGGGCCAGTAGGGATAACAAAGAGAAAAGCAAGAGGAGGGGGAAGAAAACAGCTGAGGTGGCTATTTGAGGGTCTTCTCTACAAATAAGTTGGATCATCTCAACCAAAAATAAAGAAAACAACTGACATCTGCTAGCTACCTAGGCCTGTCCTAAAAAGCCCTTACCTTAATGGGAGGGGTGCTGGCAGGAATTGGCTTCTATTGTACAGCTGCAAGCTTAGGCTCCCTTGGACGTCAATGCATTTCAAAAATAGTCGCCTTTCAGTCGAGACAAATCTCTGCAATTACTTCTAAACCTTACACTGCTTAATACAATGTAACACTTAAGATAAATACTTAATTGCATTGTTCGCTTCCTTTACCCTCTAACCAAGTAAATTGTGTGGCTTGATTTCAGATTTTTAATGTGAATATACAGAGTTTTCTATTTAAAATTAGTTTATATATATATATTAACCCTTCAATGGCCATGCCCGAATTGAAAACGCCTTAATGACAGGACACTTTTTTCTTGATTTACTGAACGGGGAGGTATAACGGCCCTAATTTTTTTATTTGTCGAACTGTCAAAACAAATTCTTGCAACTTTTTTCTATGTGGCACCTGGGGCTTTTTATTGATTTTTATTTTTTAGAATTTTTTTTTTCTTTTTCTAGTTTTATTTTGGGAAAACTGCAAAAAAAATTTCATTTTGTTGGCAAACTATAGCTTTTTATTTTTTTAATCTGCAAACTGAAACCTAAATAAATTACTAAAAGTCATTTTGAGACACAGCTTTTTATGTGTATAGTTTTGCATGAATGGGGCAACTATGTGGACAGTTTTGGTTGGTGTGGGCATTTTTTTTTCTTTTATTATATATTTTTTAAAAATACATCTGTCAGTAGGTTTGTACCTATTACACTGGCTGGCCTGTTACATGTGCACTTGGCAGCTGAAGGCATCTGTGTGTGGTCCCATGTTCATATGTGTCCGCATTGCTGAGAAAAATTAAGTTTTAATATATGCAAATGAGACTCTAGGAGCACCTGCCACGCCCTCTGCTCTTTGACTGACTGTGCAGAATACATGATTGCCATGTCTGATAGCAGAAGGCACATACCAGCTATTCACTGCATAGTGCTCATTGAGTATTATGCACCAAGCAGAGAAGAAGGTAGAAGTGTTAGTAAAGCACTTCTGTCTTCCCTTCAGGTCCCTGACAGCTGAGGACCCAACATGCTCCTGCTATACTGCAGGTGCTGTAATACGGCGCCAGACATGTCCAGCACTTTGGTTTAAAATCTAACTCGTTTTGGAGCTACCTATTAAATCTATTTGCAAATTAGGAACATTCTGTTTGAGTTAATTTGGGCAAACGTTCCACAGAATTTTTTATGAAGACACATTGGAGCAGATTTCTAAATTCTGTCCAATACATAGTAACATAGTTTATAAGGCTGAAAAAAGACATCTGTCCATCTAATTCAGCCTGTTATCCTGCAAGTTGATCTAATATTTAGACAATGTTAACATAGGGTCCTTTTACACAGACCGATGCTTAGACAATCACCCGGCCAACAATATACCAGTTGATTCGAGCTCATTTAAAGAGTCTGACACAAAGCCTGATGAAAAAGGGACAAATGATGTTATTACGATCATTCATCCTCCATTGCATGGGCATCGGCCATGTGCCCGCCATTTGTGGATGCAGACCACTTCACTTGAAAGGGTCTGCGATCCGCAAGATTCCATCTGCAGAGAAAAAAAATAGAACTTTTTTTAGCGGTGCAGAGGCACAGACTAAAATCCCACAGAAGCACTCCGTAGAAGGATTCCCTAGTGCTTCCGTGGGCTTCAGCTCCGTATCTTGGGGATTGAGAGCCCATTCAAGTGAATGGGTCCACATCCGCGATACGGAGCACACACGGCCAGTGCCCATATATTATGGACCCACTGTGTGCAGTACTTAGCCAGTGTAAAAGCGCCCTTAAAGTAGACATTCTGAATATGCCAAATTTATTGTATCACAGTGGTGCATCTGTCTAACTTTACGTTACTAGCTTACCTTGCTCCAAATTTTTAGCATCAACATTTTGGAGGGAGGCATCAAAAAAGCGTCTAAAACACTTAAAGGGGTATATCCATCTCAATCATTCATGGCTGAGATTGTAATACAATTTATACAAAGGCCAGGGTGGCTGGATTTCTACAAAAACAGCAGTACAGGCAGTGTTACGCTGTATTTACTCACGTCTATGGTAAAAAACAGCAAAGCAAAGACCTGTTAGCTGTTTCTGTAACTCTAACCGCCATATCAGATGGGCATTTCAGTCTCTGTCACAAATGGCCGAGATGGGAATAAAACAAAAAGAATTAATGTGATGCACGCATAAGAAATTTGGCTTTTATTAGGAAATTTGCCCGATGTGCTCAATCTGTCCTTTGGAATCAAGAAACTGCAAGAGAAATTTTAGAACGTATGACACCTGTTCTTCTGGCTGTTTTAACTACTCTTATTTCTAGAAACCTCTATAAGGAAGATTCCTAATTTTCTCAACATATAGTGGAGGGAGTAAAACATGAAGAAAATGTTTAGAGATTATGCTACTGGAAGTTTCAGATTTTTACCAATAGACAGGGGTGGACTGGCCATGGACTCTACAGATAAATGTTACGCTAGGACAATGTCCTGGGGTGTGCCCAAGCCCTCCTCACTTCCGCTGGCTGGGTACATGGAGATCTGATGCCCTCAGCATTAATTAAGGTATGCACCTGGCTGGCAACAGACAGTACCCTCCTGTATTCAACCGTATTGACATCCTCAGGACTTCGATACCGTTGAATACTGATACTGCAGCTATTTTTTCTGGACTGTAGCATCTGATTCTGTTGGGGCAGTATTTTGTGCTGCATTACACTATTGTTGGCCCAGCCTACTTATGCTAAGCCTGCCTTCTGTTAATTTGGACCTGCCTAAAACATGGGGCCACATTTAGTTTTCTTTTTTTTTTTTTTCCCAGCACTGCTTTAAGTTCCCAGTCCACCTCTGCCAATGGAATTGTGCATAAAGGATTATAAATGTGTAACAAATTCATAAATGTGGGCAATATACCAGCTCACATCATTCTCATGCTATAGAGGGGCTTTATAATGTGAAATAAGTGCACAAAGAGCACATAAATCCATCCAAGAAGTTAAAAGAGTTTTCCAAGATTTTTCTACTGATAACCTATCTACTCAGAGGATAGGTCATCAGTATGTGATGGGTGAGGGTCAACCTGAGACCCTCGCTGATCAGCTGTTCAAGAAGGCACCAGCACTTGCAGTAGCGCCACAGCCTTCGCAGATTTGTCTAGGCCTTGTGACGTCATGTTAATCGGTCACATGGTCTCTAGGTGCACCTCAACCCCACTGAAGTAAATGGGGCTGAGTTGCGATACTGAGCATAGCTGCTATTCAATGGATGGTGCTATGCTTGGTGAGCAGATAGAAGCCAGTGCCTTCTCAAACAACTGATCGGTGAGGGTCCCAGGTGTTGGACCCCCACCAATCCGATACTGAAGACCTATGCAGAGGATAGGTCATCAATAGAAAAGACTCAGAAAACTGCCTTAATCCATTTGGTGAACATCACAAAAAAATGCCATGTTTGCCAAAGAAAACCTGTTGGAAAATGAGACTTTTTATTCTAAATGTGACTCACAGCATCTCTCAAGATTGTGCATTTCTGTAGACATTTATTTCTCAATGGAAACCTATTGACATTTTGTCTCGCTGAACAGCATTTTCTTAAACACTCTGACAAGCAGAAATACTTCATATAAAACAATACTTCCATCACTGTAATCTGTAGTAAAACGTACGCATATTAGATGTGTCACCTGCCGGAGGTTCTGAGACTACGCAAAAAAGCGGCTCCGATAAACATATCAAAGAACAACAAGGTTATCACAGCATTTTACAAGCATTTAGTATTCTAAAGCAGCTGTGACCCGGTAAAATCTAATTATTTCTTCAATACCCATCGGAATAGTTCAGGACGATTTGCAGCAGCTTCTAACTGGTGCGTTAAGCATTTGGCCAGACATCACAGACTTAACAGATAGCTGAGTGAGCGTTCTGCAGATCTCTCGTGATCCTCCCACAGGTGCGTGTTAAGGTAGGCCACTAATGTTGCTTAACATGCATCACAACCTGGTGACAGAAAAAACAGCTGGAAATTAATGATTTCAAGGAAAGACCGTGAAAGCTTTAATGTGTAAATCAGCATTATGCCTCCCAAAGTCCTCTAGTCAAAATTAGCTAACAAACACCATCTCTGTGTATAGTCGTCTGACCTTACCTATGAAAATGTCTGTGTAAAAGGCATAAAAATGGTGAGGATAAAAAAAGTGAGAAACTTTATTTTTAAAAATGGTCAGAAGGGGTTTAAAAAAAAAAAAAATAAAATCATTACCCACCCTCACCGATCCCCCGCTGCTGCTATTCCAACAGTGCCCTCTACTGCTGCTGCCAATGACTGGCTGAGCGGGTATTTCCAGAAATTTCCAGTGTGTCAAGTCAGGACCAGAGCAGCGTTCAAACTACATTGGCATGGAATCAGTGAGGGTTAGTAATGCCTTGAGGACGGGTCCAAAAAATTCTCTACCTTCTGAAAACCCCAAGCTGGGCATACACATGAAATGACTTTTTGCTCGACAGCTAGTTCTCCCACCTCCACCACAAAACTTCATGCTCAGCTGAGCATGTTTATATTAATGGGGAGAGGTAAATTCGGATTATCTCCCAAGAGAACAAAGAATAGGGCTTGTCGAAATCCGACCTAATCCTTCTCATTGCCTACATTGTCAGTAGAGTTGAGCAAAGAGATTCAGATGCTTCACCCAAAGTCACTTCATTCAAAACTTCGGAATAATACTGTACGGAAATCCTTCTCCGTACAGTTTTAGACTGTATGGGCTCTGATGAGCCGAAGTTATTCGCGAAGTCGCACGTGACTTTGTTGTATAACTTCGGTAGTTGATCTCGGTTTCAGTTACAAGGTTACTAGTCGGAACCAAAGCAGAGTTCGGTTTCAAGTTTTAAAGTGGTTTTCCACTTTAGAAATTATCTACCGAAGTTATACAACAAAGTCAACTACCAAAGATATTCAAAGAACTAACTTTGGCTCATCGGCTCCCATACATTTTAATACTGTACGGAGAACGGATCTCCGTACAGTATTATTCTGAAGTTTTGAACGAAGCGACTTCGGATGAAGCATCCAAAGCTTTCTTCACTCAACACTAATTGCCAGAGGTTGAGGAGGACTAGGTCACCCCACACATACAAGTATTACGTTGTTGGCCGATCCTGAAAAAATCAATAGGTGTGTCCAAATTTTGTTTACTGTGTATGTGCACCTTTAACATGTTGTGCTCAGACTCTAAAAAGTGTTATTGGGGTGCTGCTGTGTGGGTCTGATTCATCTCTATCAGAAAATGAAAAGAACAGTTTCTACACTGTTGAAAATTACTCCGTATTGCCCATAATGGTACAATTTATACTTTTTTTAATACGGAACGCACAAACTGATCGCTAATCTCAATCTTGACACCTTCTCATTGTTTATCTAATCCCCTGAGCTCTTCCGACAGTCCAGGACAATGCTGTTAGGCCTCCATGCTGCCTGCAGCCACATGCAAACTCTTTGTTTGAAATTAAGGTAAGTTGACACTCTGCATACCTGAAGAACTGGTTGTTTCTTCAGTTTTCCAACAATTAAAAGGGGTCATTCAGTAGGTGACGAGGATGACCCAGGGGTATGTTATAACTTATACATCTAATAAAAGCTTCTCATGGAATACTGGTTATTCGAGGGGTTCTCCGGGCTACAGATTCTGATTAGCTATCCTTATATAGGTCATCTATATCAGATAAGTGGGTGCCCAGCGCCTAGCAGCCCCACTCATCAACTGTTTCGGGGAGCAGAAGTGCCATAAAGTATACAATTTATGGAGCTGGAGGCAGACAGCTCTGTACACTGTGTAGTGGCCATGCTGGGGTACTGCAGCTCAGCACTTCAGCACATCTTCAGTACACCAGCACTGGAAACTACACTGTGTATGGAGCCTTCTGCCTCCGCTCCGTGCACTGTTCGTCTTCCAGCCCAAAACGGTGGCAGTGCATTCGGCAGTTTCCAGCTATGCTGAATGCAATGCACTCAACCACATGCTGCGTTTTTTGTCTGGCCGCCTCTCGGCATGTTTGCCGTGCTGCAGTCACATCTCCCATCCATCCCCATTCATTATAGTGAATAGAGCCGGACTTCCAGTAGCACACGTGATCCAGCAAGGTAACAGTTTTCCGGACAAGCCTAACACTAATGTGAAGCTTTAGAAATTTCATCGACTATAGTTAAAAGTCAAAGCAGATTTTTTTTTCTTATCCAGGTTTTAAGACAAACATTACATTTATTTTAGTTTTAATGCTGATTTCATTGCTATAGTTTTGTAGTTTTGGTTTCTTATAATCAAACCATAAAGTTTAGTACTAGACCATTTTTAGACACTTTTGAGGAGCAGTTTGAAGGACATGACACGGGCTTGTTTGCTCAGGCTACTTCCTGCTATGTAGAAGGAACATCATGTGAGCAAGGAGCCCACCGAGACGGCATGCACAACTGGTAACAGTCCTCAAGAAAGACTTTCAGTTTTCTTAATCCTCTGAGACTTTTTCTTAACACAGATAATTCTGCCTCAGTGAGTAAGTAAGAAGGAAAAAAAAGGTCTCTGAATGACAATGGTGAATTAGAAGAGAGCAGCAGCCTTCACTGCACACATTTTCCTTATTGGATTTTCAACTTCAAAGAGAAAGCACCGAGTAGACAAAACTGCAAACACCACTGGATTTCTGAGGAAATCATTTACATAAAACCTCAAATGCATGATTTGGGGCTTTAGAAGGACTAAGCAATTTTTTTTTCCTGGAAGTAAACCACTATCGACTGCGAGTCAAGAGTCATGTGTCAGAAACCAAAACAACTGTATTAAATGTATGAAGAGGAGCCTGTGACAGTGTTTTATCTGTGGTTTTACATAGACTTCAGGTAAAAAACATACAGCGTCTCTTAAAGGGATAGCCCAGAGGCTTAATATGTGTGGCAAAGGCCTCAGAGGGGGATAAAAAACTAAATAAAAAGATAAAAGAATCCATACTCACCCCACCGATCTCCTGACATTTAAGGCTGATGACGAAGCAATGATCGGAGAACAACCAATCATTTCTGATCGTTGAGCACAGATGATAGCCATGTTTATCATCTCCTCAGTTTACACACAATTTACACATGTGATTACTAGCATTTTGTTAATTTGTTGTTGATCGTGGTAAATTTAGGCTATTTTCACACTTGCGCTTTTGCCTGATCCGGCAGGGATCAGCAAAACCGCTTCTGTTACTGATAATACAACCATCTGCATCCATTATGAACGGATCCGGTTTCATTATCCCTAATATAGCCAAGACGGATCCGTCATGAACTCCACTGAAGTCAATGGGGGGACGGATCTGTTTTCTATTGTGTCTGAGAAAACAGATTCGTCCCCATTGACTTGCATTGTGAGTCATGACGGTTCCATCTTGCTCCGCATTCCATGGCGGAAAGAAAACCGCAGCATGCTCTCCGGTATGACAATGCAACCAAATGTAACAGAATGCATTTTGGAGCACTCCATTCTGTTCAGTTACGTTTTTCCTCATTGACAATGAATGGGGACAAAACGGAAGCGTTTTTCTCTGGTATTGAGATCTTCTGCCAGATCTCAATACTGGAAAATGTAAACGCTAGTGAAAGTAGCCTTACAAGGGGAAAGTATTGAGCAGAAATGATCACTCACAATAACTGCCCCAATCCTTGGTCCATGAAACGGATCCCTACAGGTCCCTGATGAGCATACTTCAGTTTTTTTTTTTGTTTTGTCTCTGGAGACTGGTGTGACTTTAGCAACAATTGTTGGTTGCCGCAGACTTGCTTTTTGGGTACCTGCACATGGGTGTGGGTTTCAAAACAGAAATTCCGTGTGTTTTTTTTTTGTTTTGTTTTTTTGTGCGGATTTCTCTGTCCCGATCTCACTCTTTGCAAATGGTATAATCCATAAAAAAAAATCTACACAAAGAATTGACATGCTGTGGATATCTAAATCTGCACAGCAGGTTAATATCTGCAAAAAAAAAGACAAAATGTATATGAGATTTGTCAGATCTTATTCAGTTTGCTGGGGCTGTGCACGGGGAAAAACGCAGGTAATCCAGCAGCCTTACATAGCAATAAGACAGCAGAAAAAGACAACATGGTCCATCTAGTCCACCCTTATATTATTTCCTTTTTATTTTTCTCTTAGGATAGATATAGGTCTACATTTACTGTAGATTTTCCAACCACATCCGCTGGTGTGAAACTCCAGCACCCTGTTCTGGCAGAAGAACGGACAGACAATTGTCCGGACACAAACCTCAGCACGCACCGATTTGTGTCCGTCTGACTATCTGCTTGCTTGCTGGAATAGTGCACGGATCTCCGCTGAACCCCAGTGCACAGATCTCCGCTGATTTAACAACGGAGATGTGAAAGTAGCCTTAAAGTAGATTTAGATGAGCAGATACCGTATTTTTCGCCCTATAAGACGTACTTTTTTCCCCCCAAAAGTAGGGGGAAAAATGTGATGCGTCTTATAGGGCGAATACAAGTGAGCGCTTCTATAAGGAAACGCTCACTTGTACGTAGGGACCCCCATCAGACCTCAGATCAGCCCACCCAGCCACTTAAAGACCATACTTACCTGTCCTGCGCTGCCACTGCCCTCCGGTCCCGCGCTCCATTATCTTCCCTGTCGGCGCGCACTATGACCTGACGCTGCAGCATCATACTACTGTTGATCTGAGGTCTGATGGGGGCACATTCTGCTGATCTGAGGTCCGATGGGGGCACATTCTGCTGATCTGAGGTCTGATGAGGGCACATTCTGCTGATCTGAGGTCTGATGGGGGCACATTCTGCTGATCTGAGGTCTGATGGGGGCACATTCTGCTGATCTGCGGTCTGGTGGGTGCACAGTGAGATGTTATGGGGGCACAGTGGGCTGATCTGAGGTCTGGTGGGGGGCTGACATGGAGGGCTGATGAAGTTCTGACATGGAGGGCTGATATGGGGGTCTGATGTGATGTCCTGAAATTTATGGGCAGTCTAATAAGAGGATCTGATGAAAAATATTTTGTTCTTATTTTCCTACACTAAAACCTAGGTGCGTCTTATAGGGCGAAAAATACGGTAATCATTACGATTTGAACGCAAGCAACAGAAGATACACAAGAATTGTGGCCTGAGTGATCTGACCAAAAACATTCGTTCAACATCTGTGAAATCATTGATGCTAACAAGTCCAAATCATTGTTTTTCGTTAATGAATTGCGTTATGTAAATATTCGTCGTGTGCACTCTTGACGATAGAGAGCGCTGTATAGACAGGCGGATCAACGATTATACAATAAAAAAAAAATTACATGATAATCAATTCATTTAAATAATAGAACGTTGGGTCGGTAGTCGCTCGTGTCGGTCATCGCTTTACTCTTACTGTATCTATGCAGTAAGCTTAGGTCTGTAGATAGTTTTTGTACTATTTGCACTGCAACATGGCTAGCGTGTAAAGAAGCTAAAATGCAAAGTATGGAGCTCTTTATGTTTGTTGGTCCTATACAGCAGTTATACTGTATATAATATATTGTTTCTTTTTTCCTAATTCAGATCTCCAACCAACCAGCGTATATGCAACAACAGCATGGACTGATAACATAGCTTAACTGGAAATGTCACAGACTACCAATAATTGATGTTTTGTGTCTTTACTATACGCCTGGCTGCACACATACTATATCATATTCCCTAATGGATAGAACATAAGGCTAGATCCAAGCACACACCAGTGTCTCCAAGGGGGTGAAATGAATATGAATGTCAGGAGACGTTACCAGATGGAGAACACATTGACACTAGGGAAGGAGTGAGCACTTTCAAAGCTCCACATGACTGACCAGACCATGCATTACCAAGAATCCTTTTCCTTTAAGTGGTTATTATACAGGATCTTCCTACACAATATCTGCGACTCACTCTCAGTTATTGCTATATTTATATCACATACATGGCCATACACCAGGCTACCATAGAAAATGGTTTTCAACTTTAACAGAGTTGTCAGGGTTCAGAGCTGAACCCGGACATACAGTGCCTTGCGAAAGTATTCGGCCCCCTGGAACTTTTCAACCTTTTGCCACATTTCAGGCTTCAAACAAAAAGATATAACATTTTAAATTTTTGGTGAAGAATCAACAAGTGGGTCACAATTGTGAAGTGGAACTAAATTTATTGGATCATTTAAACTTTTTTTGTAATAATAAAACTGAATAGTGGGGTGTGCAAAATTATTCGGCCCCCTTGCATTAATACCTTGTTGCGCCAACTTTTGCTGCGATTACAGCCAAAAAGTCGCTTGGGGTATGTCTCGATCAGTTTTGCACATCTAGAGACTGAAATTCTTGCCCATTCTTCCTTGCAAAACAGCTCGAGCTCTTTGAGGTTGGATGGAGAGCGTTTGTGAACAGCAGTTTTCAGCTCTTTCCACATATTCTCAATTGGATTCAGGTCTGGACTTTGACTTGGCCATTCTAAGACCTGGATACATTTATTTTTTTAACCATTCCATTGTAGATTTTGCTTTATGTTTGGGATCATTGTCTTGTTGGAAGATAAATCTCCGTCCTAGTCTCAGGTCTTTTGCAGACTCCAACAGGTTTTCATCCAGAATGGTCCTGTATTTGGCTCCATCCATCTTCCCATCAATTTTAACCATCTTCCCTGTCCCTGCTGATGAAAAGCAGGCCCAAACCATGATGCTGCCACCACCATGTTGGCAGTGGGGATGGTATGTTCAGGTTGATGAGCTGTGTTGCTTTTACGCCAAACATATCGTTTTGCATTGTTTCCAAAAAGTTGGATTTTGGTTTCATCTGACCAGAGCACCTTCTTCCACATGTTTGGTGTGTCTCCCAGGTGGCTTGTGGCAAACTGTAAACAAGACTTTTTATGGATATCTTTGAGAAATGGCTTTCTTCTTGCCACTCTTCCATAAAGGCCAGATTTGTGAAGTGTTGGACTGATTGTTGTCCTATGGACAGACTCTCCCACCTCAGCTGTAGATCTCTGCAGTTCATCCAGAGTGATCATGGGCCTCTTGGCTGCATCTCTGATCAGTCTTTTCCTTGTTTGAGATGAAAGTTTAGAGGGACGGCCGGGTCTTGGTAGATTTGCAGTGGTCTGATACTCCTTCCATTTCAATATGATCGCTTGCACAGTGCTCCTTGGGATGTTTAAAGCTTGGGAAATCTTTTGGTATCCAAATCCGGCTTTAAACTTCTCCACAACAGTATCACGGACCTGCCTGGTGTGTTCCTTGGTCTTCATTATACAGAACCCTGAGACTATCACAGAGCAGGTGCATTTATACGGAGACTTGATTACACACAGGTGGATTCTATTTCTCTTCATCAGTCATTTAGGACAACATTGGATCATTCAGAGATCCTCAATGAACTTCTGGAGTGAGTTTTCTGAACTGAAAGTAAATGGGCCGAATAATTTTGCACGCCCCACTTTTCAGTTTTATTATTACAAAAAAGTTTAAATGATCCAATAAATTTTGTTCCACTTCACAATTGTGACCCACTTGTTCTTGATTCTTCACCAAAAATTTAAAATGTTAGATCTTTTTGTTTGAAGCCTGAAATGTGGCAAAAGGTTGAAAAGTACCAGGGGGCCGAATACTTTCGCAAGGCACTGTATCCCCATCTTCACCCCTCCAGCCCCTCTAACATGAGCATTGGTGCATTTCATGCTCCGATGCTCTCCTTTGCCCTGCACTGAATCATACAGGGAAAAGGATCCGGTGACGTACCAGGCTCCCCATAGGGTAAGCTAGGCAGAGGCTTCCACCTAGCAGTGTTGCTGGTGACGTCATCGGCACTGATGGGTGGGCTTTAGCGCTTCTCTAGCCTGTAATACAGCCAGGGCAGCGCTAAAGCACGCCCATCAGTACCGGTGACATCACCGGCAACATAGCTAGGTGGAAGCCTCTGCCTAGTAGTGTAAAAATATAAAAAAACAAGCCCTTTCCCTGTAAGATACAGCGCAGGGCAAGGGAGAGCATTGGAGCATGAAATCCTCCGATGCTCATATCAGGGGGGGGGCGGAGTGGTGAAGATGGGGATATGTCCGGGTTCAGCTCTGAAACCAGACAACCCCTTTAATCATAGCAAACCCTTGTATAAATTGTAGCCCATTCCTTATGCACACTTCTGCTTGATGACTCCATAACAACTTCAAGTAGTAAGGATCTGTGGCAATCATGGAAATCTGTGGGTCCATACCGTACCTCCATATGTCTGCTATTTAAAAAAAATTATATTGTTTTATGTCCCATAAAATGCTGCACAATAGAGTTATTCTTGTCCAGTAGCCATTGCTTATGGAGGAGAATATGTCCCTAATATGATGCATTGAACAGCACAGAAGACAGTTCAGGAGAGGATGTAACATATATTCATGCCAACTGCAGAAATGAAACAGAGCAATTTCTTTTTTATTAAAACTTAATAAAAAATATACATTGGTTTTATCACGATCTAAAAGCAATTCAATAAAAAAATTAATGCAAAAGTGTTTTATAACCAAAAGAAAAAATGAATAATAAATTCAGCTCATATTTTATCATCAACAGAAAAACAATGACATTTTCTCTCTGATCTGATGAACTCTCCAAAAATGTTCATTATCAGAACAATTATGAGTCACCAACAGAACTGTAAATTCTCAGTATGACATCGTAGCCTAACAGAACACTAGGAAGCCAGACACTTGTGTGACATTTTAGGAAATAAGATTGGAGAAAAATATGTATGGTACATTGTGTGTGATCTTCAGTGTGATGCTGTACAGTTTGCACTACATACTGTTCTCTGTCCGCAGGAGATTATTGGATTTCAACAATCCAGTACAGTCCTAAATATTCCAACATTATTGGATACAGGCACGGTGGCTCAGTGGTCAGCACTGTCACCTAACAGCACTGGGGTCCTGGATTTAAATGCGACTAAGGGCCCATTCACACGACCATGCGGAATAGATGCTGTCCCATTCACTTCTATTAGAGCGGGCAGCCGTGGCTCCATGCCACGTCTGTGCAATAATTTATAGAACATGTACTATTCTTGTCCACAACAGCAAATTGCGGAACACACGCCGGGCGGCATCCGTGATATTGCGGATCCTCAATACTACGGCGGTCTGAACGGCCCCTAAGGCCACTTTCGCATGTTCAGTATTTTTCATCGCTATTTGTCAGTCAAAACCAGGGGTAGATCCAAAACACGGAAGGGGCACAAATATTTCCATTATACCTTACCTTTGTAGTTTCCACTCCTGGTTTTGGCTTACAAATACTGACCAAATACAGACTGTGTGAATGTGGCCTAACAGCAGAATCTATACAAATATTGTTCCGACAGTTTCCTCCCGCATTTCTAAAACATATTGATAAGTTAATTTGCTTCTTATGAAATTCAGATGGGGAAATCAGGTTTTGGGTTGCACTGGGGAGACACGTTGATGTGAATGAAGTCAATCCCTGCAGAGCACTGCAGAATGTTGATGCTATAAAAACTTAAAGGGGTTATTCGGGAATTGGACCCTCAGGAAAGGTCATCAATATCTGATCGGCAGGGGTCCTAGGAACTGGACCACCGCCGATCTGATATAGATGACCTATCCTGATCAGTTGCTGGAAGAGGCCGCAACGCTCCATGAGTACTTAGGCTGCTTCCTAGGCCAGTGACGTTACTATACATCATTTACATGGTCCAGGAGCAGCTCAGTCCCATTCAAGTGAATGGGACTGAGCTGCAATACCAAGCACAGTCACTATCGAATGGATGGCGCTGTGCTTGGTAAGCTAAGAGACAGCAGTGCTCAACAGAGCTCCGTGAGCGCAGTGGCCTAGTCAAACAGCTGACCGGCAGGGGGGCTGGGAGTCAAACTACTGCCGATCTGATATTGATGGCCTATCCTGAAGATAGGTCATCAATATCAAATTCCCAGATAACCTCTTTAATAAAAATAAATCTGGAAAATGTTGGGCGCATTCACTCTGCATCTGAGTCTGGAAGATTTCCTGACCTATAGCTCAAATAGATGCCACTCAGTGTAATCCGAGGCACATAGGAAACCAATGGAAAATTAAAATAGCATAAAAATAGTATAGCAAAAAAACCCAAAACCTACATATATCAGCCAGATTAACCCACTGTCGGGTAAAAAGAGGCCTATGGCAGCATCTAACGTATGCAATAGGCGTTTTCTTGGATGTATATGGCAAACAGACATATACCCACCCTAATACATGTATGCATACATTCCGCTTTTTGCATTTAATATTCACCTAAAATACTATGTGATAAAAGTGAACATAAAGTCTGCTGTAAAGTATAGCTCATGCCCGTGTTTGACGGCCTTTGACACTTGAGGTTTTAGCAGCGCTCCTAACTACAAGTCGTCAGACTCCCTTTAAAGTTTATGTCACCACTGGTGCCGGGACGCACATAAATAAACACAATCACAGCCCTCCCGAGTAAAGGACATCCTTTATATGACTGCAAACAGACAGGTTTTATGTACCGGAAAAGCTGAAAAACACATGGAGGAAATCACTCCTGAAAGATTTAGTTCACAGAGCAATTTAGTTTCTTAGTGAAATGTACTAGTGGAATTTCTATTTACTTGCTGAGAGGTTTTGGAAGATTTTATTTGGCAGGCATGGACTATATGACCCGGCGCCCCTTCCTTATAGATGTTAGAGGAAGAAATATTAATCCCTACTGCTGAATGACCAAATAGCTGAAGTTTTTTCCAACTTTAAGGGATACGTTTATAAGTTTCTAAAATTATAACTCACAGTCTCCATGTCTTTAACATCTCAGTCAGAGAGAAGAAACCCTGTAGAGATAAGGAGTCCACCAGTGGTTGTTACAAGTGGTTAAGAGATCAATCCCACCACATATTGCCCTAATAGAACATACATGAGAGATGGGTCCTGCATATGGATGAACAGTTACCAAGTAATTCTTCCATATCCATTAATCACATCATTGATGTCTACAGTGGATCTCCTCTACTGAGGAGACTACTGCTCAGTGTGTGTGGCATGACCTTTTTTCCAAAAAAAAACCAAAACACTGGTGCAGCTGCAAAACTCTTCAGCCATATTTTGCACCTCGGATTACAAGAACACTTATGATGGCAGCTTTCCAAGGAGCAGGGAATTAATACTATAACCCACTCAGAGAGGATATAGTCTTAGAGCATTCCCAGGCAAGATAGCCCAAACACTTGTGGTGCTCATCAGGGTCTCTTTCCACTATTAATTACTGGTCGTTATCCATTATTCTTGAGGCGATGCTATGAATGGAACCCACATAAATCTTCATTTTCTGTTCTGAATAAATATTAGATTTGTTCATGGGCATCTACCATGTATGATATGAAGATGAAGTACCCTAAACTTTTAAATAATACCATAGGTCACAACATATGCTGATCCTCAGGATAGGCTACCAAGGGTCACACCAATCACTTGTTTGAAAAGGCCGCAATGATGAGCGCTGTAGCCGCATTCTAGGCCAGTGATATCATTGGTCACATGGTCTAGGCTCAGCTCACTTCCATTCAAGTGAAGTCAAGTGAATGGGGCTGAGATCAGGGTTGGACTGGGAACTTAAAGTGGCCCTGGAAAAAATACTAAAAGTGGCCCCAATTTGTAGTTGGCAATACCAATTGTGGCACATTATGCCACCCCAACATACCACACCATACCATACCACTGTCCATCATAAAATACTGCCAGCTGCACAAAACACATCTCCAAAAACTTCCACTGGTCGGCCGTGAGGAGGGCTCAGGCGGCCCCCTGGGCATCAGGCCACCGTGAAACTTCCAAGTAAGGTCTATGGCCAATCCATCCCTGGCTGAGATGTAATACCAAGCACAGCCGCTATGAACAGCGCGTAGCAGCCCCCTCAAACAGCTGATCAGCATGGATGCCAAGAGTCAGATCCCCACCGATCACATATTCTAGGTCATCAGCAATAAAACACTCAGAAAACCCCCATTAACTTTGGACTTGCCTACACAGGGCAATGATTGGGAACGATTGTTCATAGAATAACTGTAGGGGTGTCACAAGCCCTTAAATTTTTGCTTGATGGGGCTATTCAGGGTTACTCTATAGGATTACACTTTAGAATGAGATGATGATTTGGTCATGGGCGAGGGATGTGTATAAAGGATGCTGTCTTGATCAGCAGCCAGCCTTTTGTTGATCCAGGCTTCTATCTTTACTAAAATACACATAATCGTTACCGAGGGGTGACCGTCTGGAGGGGCTAATTGATAGCTTCCTACGTACACACACAGAAGAGCGATTCTAGCAGACATTATTATTATGGAAATGACTTGTAGTCATTCCACACTGCAATAAACATGTTCTACCTATTGCTCTATTGTAAGGCTAGGCCATGATGTTTGTGTTTTCTAATTATGTTAATGGTGCTGGCTGGATCACATGGGTGGCAGACTTGACTCTTCCTTTCTTTTGTATAATTAACAGCTTCCACTGCCTGAAGAAGTGTATTCAACTAAAGACTTCTCCTCGAATTTCTACACGGCATATGACAAAATTCTCAATCTTCCTCTATGAGCTATTAACAGTAGATGCAAAACTTCTAGGAACCTCAAGTGTGCCCTATTTCCTTGGTGACATGGGGTCTATGTTCATGTAGGGGCCATCTGTTCTTCAAAATATGGAGAAAATCAGACTCACAGTTATCCAGTGTAAACAGTCTACAATTCTAGGCCACTGGAGATCTCTAATGACCACAAATCTTGAGGACTTCAAAGTTGCAATCTCTTATTTGTCAGGAACTGTGCTCTCTTACAGTCTATAAAGGGTATAATATACTTTGAAGTTTACTCCATTGGCTCCCTACAGTGATGAAACCCTTGAAACATCTAAAGCCATTGAGGTACCAGAAGGTTAAATAGGAGACCTAAAATAAAAGTCAACATTGACTTTAGTTAAGCTAAAAGATTCAACATCTACAATAGCAGAAAAAGGTTGTAAGAGGCCTACATATTAATACAATAAATTACCCAAAGAGAACTTCCAAAATGAAAAAAGACATAACTCAGGAAGCGTGCACGTTCATACGGCAGTCTCTATGGATATCCTGCTCGATATTTGAATGGGACTGTATACACTGGGAATCTCTAGCATTTAGTGCCCATTTAACTGCTAGTTGCGAAGGATAATAGAAACTGTAAATTGGCCATAGAGCTGGTCATTCAGACGATCTGATAATCTTCACATCTAGCTTGACAATCTGATCGTTTAGAACATGTTTAGATCATTATTTTCAGTTGCTAGCGTTAATTAGTACAACTGTAGAAAGGGCTGTAACCCAAGGGGAGAGGACAAGAATCTTAAAGGAAATTTCTATGTTCAGTATTGGCAATCAATATCAGATGAGAGGGGGTCTGACTCGTACAAGTGCTGAGGCATCTTCATTGATACCCGTCTGTCCACCAGCCAACGGTCTACTTAGGAGCTGTCATGCAAAATATTGCAGCTTTCTCCCTTTAAGCGAACAGGACAACATCGAAATAGCCTATTAAGTTGACCGTGTCCAGGTAGACAGACCAATGAAGACAATGACGAGGCCGTACGGCTCAGAAAAGCGTCATGACCCCTTCTATCAGTGGTGATGGCAAATAGATCTACAATACCAGGCATCCACAGCTTGGTTTGGGTCCATACAGTTCCTCCTCCATGTTGTTCCTCTAATATTATACACGAGGCACAAGAAGAACTTCTCTCACTCATTCATCTCTAGAAGCTCTGCTTCAAGCAGAGAATCAGTGGTGTACAGAGGCACAGCTCCACAATATAGAACTATATGGACCATGTGCTCCTGTATAGGTCCTGTAAACACAGCTTTGCCGTGGGCATAAGCCCTAAAGCGCATATTCTTCTGGCAATACTTTTGTTTTCCCTGGAGATCAGCGCCAAAATGACAAGCCGAATGGAGGATTTGGGGCTGATGACTGTCCTGTCATCCTTCATCTTACATCTACTGACAGCCCTCGATGGGATGTAAAATGAAGAAGTACAGTGACAGTACTAGTGTTGTTGGCACTATCGATGTGGGCATGTGCTCATGTATGCAGCATGCATGCCCTCTATAAATACCCATACTTCTTCTGTAAAAACTCCAGCTGATTAGTGAGAAAAACTTTTTTCCGGTCGATAGTGCAGGTCGTCCCTTGTTGTCTTCTTGTATTAATGCTAATTATTAGCCTTCCTGTCATTTGGGGGCTTTGTGTTCTGCTCCAGCTTCCATATTGACAGCTGTGAAACCCATTGAGGGAAAAAAAAGAAAAGTAAAATAAAAATAAAATATAAATTGTATGGGTAGAAGACAAAGACTGGCATTTATTATCTCAGGATATTCAGCGCAGCATTCAGTAGGAGCACTATGCAACAATAGGGTGGAAATTATTTCTAGGAACTTGGCCAAAGATTGTACTTTTTGACATGTTTTATTATCATTGTAATAAATCTGAAAAAAAACAAGATAGATTCCTATTCTGCATATTGCCTGTTTAAGTGCCAGACTACTGTATAAATCTGCATATAGGACTAACTATTTCATTGCCAGAGCTGAGCAGGTGGAGCGGCCATAGATGTCTATGATGCAAGTGGTAATACTGATGACCTATCCTCCGATCTGTGGTGGTCCGATCAACTCTTGGAGAGGGCACCGGTGCTCATAGTAGCGCCATGGCCTTCTCTTAGTTCACCAAGCACAGCGTTGTGCTTAGTATCGTAGCTCTGCTCCATTCACTTCTATAGGGCTGAGCTACGTCTAGCCCACATGACCGATGAATGTTTCGCCACTGGTCTAGTGTAAGCTGTGAGAAGGCCACGTCGCTACTGTGAGCGCTGATGACTTCTCAAACAGTGGGTCCCGGGTGTCAGACCTCCCCCTGATCAGATACTGATGACCTAACCAGTCATATTCTGGTGGAATCTATATATAAAATTGATCGCAACATTAATCATTCAGCTTGACATATTGACAGCATTAAAATATTATAGTATGAGGTCACAATCATATGGAGAATTATGGCAGAACTCCAGCAGCACCAGCTCCAGTACATAAAACCATTGTTTCTGGGCAGCAGATAGTGCCCTATAAACTGGTATCTTCTGCCCAGAAACAAGTGATTTTCAATTGGGATAATCTGGAGGGCCACGGGTTGGGCATCCCTGATCTAGAGCATTTCGTTCATTTCCAATAGTTGCCTGAAACATTGGCTCATGTAAGGCTACTTCACGCCGGCAGAAACGTCTTCAACGCGCCTCCTGCGCGCAGTGATGACGATTCCCCACAGCATCCTCTGCTGGGCGCAGTGGGGAAATGTCAATCGCAGCGCGCAGGAGGCGCGTGAAGACGTTCTGCCGGCGTCCGGGAGTATGTGAGTATGTATGTATGTCTGTATGTTTGTATGTATGTCTGTATGTTTGTTTGTATGTATGTCTGTGTGTATGTATGCCGGATCCGGAATGACCCCCCATTGGAAATCAATGGAGGACAGATCCGGATTACTGGTGTGTCCACACCAAACGGATCCGTCCCCATTGACTTGCATTGGGGGTCATTCCGGATCCGTCTTGGTGGCGGATGCCTGGACCGGAGAGCAAACCGCAGCATGCTGCGGTTTGTCCTCCGGTCTGAAGACGGAACGGAATGCTTTCAGGAGCCTCCGTTGTCTTCAGTTCAGTTTTGTCCCCATTGACAATGAATGGGGACAAAACTGAAGCGTTTTTTTCCGACACGTTACTTCCGTTACTGATAACACAAACATCTGCATTCATTGTATTCCAGTTTGCACTATCTTTAACATACCCAAGACTGATCAGTCATGAACTCCATTGAAAGTCAATACGGGACTGATCCGTTTTCTATTGTGGCAGAGAAAACTGATCCATCCCCATTGACTTGCATTGTGGGTCATAATGGATCCGTCTTTCTCCGCACCCCATGACGGAAAGAAAACTGCAGCATGCTGCAGTCTGCTCTCCGGTATGGGAACACATCCAAACGGAACGGAATGCATACTAGAAAAGAGAAACGCTAGCGTGAATGTGCTTTCACACAGTTTTTGGTGGTCTTTTTCTGCACTTTCGTGGAGTTTTTGCCCCTGGATTTTTTTGTTGCATTTTTTGCAAAAACGCCAACTCCAGAAGTTAGCCAAACGTTTATGGGAAATGTGAAAGGGGACACCTTCTCTATAGGGGGGAAACTAAATGCTAGTGGTAAGACACCCTGTGTGCAAAAAAACACCAGAAATAATGCCACAAAAAAACATTGCAAAAACTGTAGGTGCCAAAGAAAACCCCACTTGCGCTTATTCCATTGTGTTTTTAGAGGAAAAAAATGGCAGAGCCAAATTTATATGTATAGGGACTCTGTGCATGTTCAGTCCTGACTTTTTTTTTTAATGTGAGTTTCATTGAATTACAAGTTTCAAGTTCCTGGACTTAAAGTGCCCATACACATTGGACAAATGTCGCCAATTTGATCAGATCTTATGTATATGGCGGTTATTCTGATTTCTCCTGATGTCAAAGTTTGTGTGAAAGAAGGTTCAATCATTCTGCATTTTAACACAGATGATCCTTTGTTGCCAAGGGAGTTAAGCCATTCTCAAAGGTGTCTGGAAGCAGCTTATTCCCCTCTCTCTGTACGGGTGCCTGCACACGATGCAGATTACGTGTGGGTTTTATGCACGGAAAGATTGCTGCGTAATACAGTACCAGCAAAATGAATGAGATTAGACAAATCTCATGTTCACTTTGCTTTTATTTTCCGTGTGTACTTTAAAATCCGCACCAAGTCAATCGTTTTGGAGTGGTTTTCCCCTTAGACTTCAATGGGGGTGTTAACATAGACAAAGAAATGTGAACCAAGAACTGCACAAGAAATGCATCAACTCTGCATATTTATATGCTTTTTTTGTGTTGATTTCTTGCACATTTTCTGCATTCAAATTTGCACCATGTGCAGGTAGCCTTAACAGGACATGCATACTTGGCTTGAAGTCGAGCGTCCATGTGTATGAGAGGAGGGGGTCAGGAGTAATAGTAGTTGGCCAACTGCTATCTATGGTGTATAGTCATGACTAGGGTTGAAGGTTTTATTTATAGGAAACCGGAGTACCCGGAGGAAACCCACGCAAACACGGAGAGAACATACAAAATTTCTAGGTCTCGTGTACTTATTCACACACATATAGCATTATCCATGTGATAAAAGGCACAGACAGAACATGGGGTGAAAGGGGTTTTCTGGGAATAATTGACTATCTACCAATGATGCTCTCCTTCACTTCAGGGTCCCCAAGGAGCAGGTCCCAGAGGTCCCCACATGCCCTAGTGATATGTCATCAATGTCTGAGATAGGAGTACCCCTTTAACTATTCCTGGAAAAGCCCTTTAATTCCCTATACGCCTACTGTGCTTGTGAATGCAACCAACTGTTCTCTGTTATCAGAAATGCTCAGTGTTCTTATTGCTTACAAAAATAAATAAATAAAAACAAATAAAAAAAAATAAATAAAAAATAAATAAATAAAAAAGTCCACTTCTCCAGGATTGATGGCACATATCTTCAGGTCTGAAAGCCCTCCAGAATCCTTCGTATGCATTTCTGTGCATAACAATAGCAGCTCTTTCCAAAAGCCGTCCAATGCGCTCCGCTCTCTATTATCAGACGGCCCAGCAGTCAAAGAGTTAACAGCCTATATAAGCCAAGCAGCCGGGGAGGATGCCCATAGACCTCTCAGCACAGTGAGGATTCCAGAGGAAGGCTGACCTGCGCCCTCTAGTGGCTGTTATGTGCATGCAGTCTGCAGAGGAGGTTACCTCACTGGGGCAGGGCTGGCAGAAGCCTCTCCCCCTGCCATGACATCAGCCCTCACTCAGCCACTGTGAGCTGCTGCTGGAAGTTCAGACTTTGAGGTGGGCACAGAGGACCTAACACTTCTCAGCGCACAGGGAATGATGCTGCCTGCTACAAGCTCACACAGCTAAGCTGCTCGCCTGCCTGTCTCTATGGTCATCCTACAGCCTGGGGGACTTATATGCCCTATAGGACTACAACTGGAATATTCCCTCTCACAGATCCCTGGCAGGACTGGATTCCTTCTTCTGCACACATCTTCCAGGTAAGGCACAAATCACTGACTTCTCTCCAGCAATGATCAGCATGTTCTTCTCCATGGAGGACTCTATAGAAGAAGGTTTTGCATTTCATAGCTTCATTCTTTGCAAAAATGTATGTGATCTAGAAAGGAAGGAGAGCTCAGGAGATTCAGCTGAAGTTTCCTCCACCTGTATTGAAGTCCAATGATCCTAAGAAAAGGGTAGAGGTAGAAGGGGCTGCACAAGGGTGGGGGGTGTCCCCTAAAATACTAGAGAGGAGAATCAGTAATCCTGGATGTACACTGAAAGCAGAGCCTCAGCTCAGTGATACATGGAGGTTAGTAGTGAGAAGCCAGCAGAAGACTTCACAACACAAATGAACAGCTACACCTACATCTCAAAACCTGAACTGCTGTATAGAAAAAAAACCTAAAACCGTCTCCCCCCGACACAGCATTCCTGTGGGAATGAATCCTCTTTATTTCTAAAAAAAAACAAAAAAAAACAAAAACCCTCTCTCCTATTGTAGACATTAAACTAAAATTCACTGCCTGAAGTATGTGACTGGCATAGCAATGGAAGGACAGATAATGGCAAGCTTATGGGACTCGGCATTGTCTCCACTCTGGGGAACCCCACTGACAATAGGGAATTATGTTTTTTTTTTGTTTTTTTTTTCTTTAAATGTAAAAAGCAGCAAGGGGACTAGATGAGGGGGGATTAGCAAGTTAATGGGAAGTTGAGGCTAGTTGTGTCTCTCCATTCACTCCTATAGAGCAGTCTGTGCTCATCTAGGACGTGTACTGGGGAGTCTGAGCCCCGTATCGTCTACATCTGGGATTGATATCCAGTGGATATTTCTATGGGGGTCCGGCTATGGTGAGTGCACACAAAAGCGGGAGCGCTGGAGCTTTGTTTCTGTCTGCTCAGCCCTGCGCTGGCTTTTCTGGCTCCTACCCATGGGCTGCAGCTGCTGGCCGACCACAGTGCTGGTGAATAATGCTGAAACGAAACAAATAGGTCTCACCAAGAGCTGTGCCACCACTTCCAGATCAGACCGCTGCTCCGTGTCTCCAGCCAAGGAGATTAATCCCTGCAAATATATTCATTCAGCATTAGCCTCTAATCGTGTTATCCCAGTAATCATCTGCAGAAGGCTCGAGCTGCCAGTGTCCACCCTGCCACCAATACCACCAAAATAGTAATGTAATAAACATATTACCATCATATAGGAATACAGTGCACACATATACACAGGCACACATGTACATACTGTTACATAAACACATATACACACACTGTGTTACACAGACAAATGCATACTGTGTCACAAACAGACACACATGTATACAGTGTCACGTAAACACATACATACACTGTGTCACATATAAACACCTACACCATCACATATACACACACATATATACACTGTGTCAGATATAAACACATACATACACTGTGTCATATACACACACACTGTGTCACATATAAACACCTACACCATCACATATACACACACATACATACACTGTGTCAGATATAAACACATACATACACTGTGTCATATACACACACACTGTGTCACATATAAACACCTACACCATACACTGTCACATATACACACACATACATACACTGTGTAAGATATAAACACATACATACACTGTGTCACATATAAACACCTACACCATCACATATACACACACATATATACACTGTGTCAGATATAAACACATATACTCACTGTCACATATAAACACCCACAACCATACACTATCACATATATATATATATATACACATACTGTCACATATAAACACCTACATACACTGTCATATATAAACACCTACAACCATACACTGTGTCACATATACTCACTGTCACATCACCACATATACACACACACATATACACTCTGTCACAAATAAACACCCACAACCATACACTGTCACATATATACCCACACATATATATATATACACACACAAACCCTCCATAAACAACCATAGAAACCTACTATTCATACAGATCCATACCAGACACACACATCTGTACAGATACTATGTTACATATTGCACTCCATCTACATTATACAGCTTTCCTCCTCCTCCCGTTTCGTACTTTGCACCCACGCTAAATCAAAGCCGACCAGCAGCCAGTCCAGTTCTCCACTGGTTAACAGCACATGAGACATGGGATTACTGATCATACGCTGAGCACGCCCTCTGCATGCCTATAATTGACCAGCTCTATATGGAATAGCTGTGTGCTCCATATCAAAGCCAGGGAAATGCATTTGGTCAAATTCTGGCTGCTGTCACACTTTGTTACTAGACTATTAATTATCTATTCCCTGGGTCCGTTCTCTCTGTACAGCTCTGTCCAATCAGATAAACTCCAATTATGCTCGCCATCTAGCGCCTGCGGGTGTGCAGTCCTAACTAACATTACTCTCCCGCAGGATGAAAAAACACAATTATCTGTTTAGGCTCGAGGCATGAAATAAAAAAAATCTCACTCCATGAAAAGACAGTCTTGTGAGGGACCGCTCTGCGCTGTGCTGCGTGATTGGACAGCTATGGTCCTTTCTGTTACAGAAATGCAGAAAATGATTCCTTCAAGTAACATTGTATAAATCACCACGTTTATAGTAATATATGTCCACTCAGCACATAGATATCAATACACATACATGTACCTAGACATGCACCTACATGATCATACCGTAAGAGTATACAGAGCTATAAGGTGGATACTGTAGCTGAATGTTAACTAGAAGAAGGGATTGGTGTTTATTTGTGCTACATAACGAAGTGAGCCCTGGCGAGTTATAAAGGGGGCAGCGTCGAACTGTTTGCACCACTGCATTGTGAGGAGCAATGACTAAATAAATACCATGGTTAATGAAATCAGCATGGCCATTAGGGCTTCAGTGAGTCCTTCAAAAGGAGAACTTTTCCTTGCCCTTGCACACGGGGCTGTTTCACTCAGCGGGGGACTTTGTTGCAATTAAAGTTGGGAAAGCTGGACAGAAGCAGCGAGTGTCTGACTTGTGGGTCTTGACAGAAAAAGGCGTCTAAGAGAGTGGACCACCCCCCGATGGGCATAAGCTCAGCTGGGGCAAGTTTTTCAGCTAAAAAATGTTTTCTTTTGCCTTTTCCCCCCCCCCCTTTAACTTGATGAACAAAGCAAAGTCAGTGCTGCTTCCTAGCTCGGAAATAGAGGCTACTTTACATCACATACAGGACACTTTGTAGCCATATATATAGCAGTGCAGATAAAACACAAAACAGGACCTTGGCGTGAAACATCATTCTTTTTTTTCCTCAAGGCTCTTCCACAAGCTTTCCATTCCGAGCCTTGTATGCTGAAGCGATCTGATGTGAATAGAGCACCCTCATGGAGGTTTCACACCAGACTCTGCTGCTAAGGTTATATTGTAACTTTATGTACTTTACACTTATTACTAGTTTTATATACTGGTGTTCATTCTGCAATTCATAATTGTAAAAAACATCTTGGGTGTTGAGCAAAAAAAGCTAATTTGCAGTCTGGAGTGTGAACACGTATCCACTTGTCACGCCCCGGGGTGAAGTGTCAGGGATTTTTTAAACTCTTTTTAACAGGTAGCACTCCAAAAACTTCCTGCACTTGTAGAAACAATGAGACCAATTGTTTAGCGTTCTCCCTACATGTACTTATCTAAGTCGCCTTGACTACTTCTCAGAGGTAACTCTGAAGCCTGTTCACGTAGCAAACTTTGGAAAATATGTCATTGGTGATGGGTTTTCAGGTGGGACCTGAATAGTGAGGAGATTGGAGATGTAATCTGGTTTCTGTCTCAAGTTTATTGAATGCGATAAAAACTCCCAACATGGTATAATATTGCAGATTGCAGAATCTGTTTGGAGTGATAGTTGTCCTCTTCATGCTTATACATTACTTGCTGGTTCAGTAACCTAGAGGAACTCGGTCTTCTCAAAATCATGCAGATAGTGGAAGCCTTGTGGATCTATCCATGTACTATGTTACCCATCACTTGTATAGCCCTGCCTATACTGAATTTTGTGGTTAGGTTAAAGAGTAATTGGAGCTTAGATCTTTCCAAGTTTAATGGTGAAGCAACATCAGACCCTCCCAACAATCCATCCTCTAGTTATGGTCGCACCTTATATTTTCAGTGTAGGATCTCAATACATTTGGCCAAGTCTTTAATAGCTGGATGTAAAATTGAAACGATTAAGACACTTAGTAATAATTCATTATTCCCAACCCTAATGAAGTCCAAAATGATTTATGAATGGAATTCAATCCACAGCCCAGCTGCACCACATTTCTTCTCCACAAGGCCTACTCCTAGGACCTAAAATGTCTGGAATGTCTCCAAAACCCATAAAATCATCTATCTCCAGCCCACAGCCTTATAGAAGTGGCCATGAGCAATTCCATACTGAATATTGGACGACCCTAGATCCTTTCTCATAGTTGCTGGTAAACAAAATAGAAAATTCCCTGGGTGAAATCTGATGATCGTGGAAAATCTGACTGCTACTGGCCGGGCTGTCATCAATTCCAAAAATGTGAAACACAAGAGAGCATGGCAGATACTTTCAAACTGCAAAATGGCTTGCAAATCCTTAGTCCCTCTACATGCTTAAACTATTTGCAAAGGCCATAAAGCCCCTTTACCTACTGAAGTGAACACGTTCAAAAATAAACATAGCAGATCCAGACTAGGAAAGCCGACAGCCCTAAAGTCATGTCGTTAAAAATATAATCGTGCATTCTTGTGTATACAGCCACACGACTCCTCGCAGTCAGGCAATGGCTTTGTGTATGTACCAGTCTTTAAGCCGGTAGCAAAGCCAATGAAAAGAATAGGAACAAGCGGCCCTCTCTTCTCCACCATGGCCAGGCCCAGGTCATATTTGATGTACAATGAGCAAGGTCAATCAATGTACGTACAAAGACGGGTTAGACTGCCCATGGCAGGGGGATTGTCCAGGGCTCTGGATACAACATCAGGGCTAGCTATTGATATGCTAAACATATCATATCAAACAGAGTGGCAAACAGATGTGAAGGGGGCCATCTCTTTATAAGCCTCTAAAGAATTTATTCCTATCTACATTTTTCCGGCAGTCATTATTCCCCTCTCAAAGCTTTGCTTTTGTTTAGTGGATGTTTTTTATGCTTCTGTGTTGTTTGCTATATTTTTTTTTTTTGCAGTAAAAAGGCCTACAGTCTCCATAGATCCTAATGAGCTTTCAGTTAAGTCCAGCACAGACCCTACTACAATGGCAGCATTAGACGTCGGTTTGCATGACAATAAGGGTTAAAAAGACACAGTTTAACACTCAACATAAAAAAAAAACAAATACCACGGCGCCCACTGCAGTCATTTCCTCATGCATGCTAACGAAGCCAATCCGCACCTTCAAAGCAACTTTCTTAAACTTGATCTTCTTTTTCTTGCCATATTCTGCTGACAAGTGCTGTCAGTGACAAGATGGAGGAGAAAACTGCAAGGAAAAACATGAACTGAACCCGCAGATGAAATAAATACGTAGACCGCTTAAACGGCCTCTTTAATTACGAGCAGGCAGATTGCAGAAGTCATAAAAATACTTTATCGTATGTTTGGCTGCTGCTCAGATTCACTTCAGCAGTTGTTAAAAGAAATGTAACACATGGTAATAATCAGACAGACGTGGAGGCAAACATCCGCGGAGTCTGGGGAGGAAGGTAAAGAGTTAAGTCCACATTGGTAGAAGTCGTTGTCCGATTTTTCTTGTAGCAGAGTCTCGTTTTCACAACTTACCGCGGGAAGCCACCCGTCCGTTCACTCCTAATTAAAACCCTTCCACAGATACACAGTAAAATGGTGCCTTCAGAAGTAAGTGCTTAGGCCAGCGGCACGTTACCTGAGGCGCTATCCATAATCCCAGCTAGCTTAACCCTATATTAAAGATTAATCAAGTGGAGATAGAATTTATTTTAAATAAAAGAGGGCTCCGGCATTTATTATTCAGCATACTGGCAGCGAGGAGCATTTTAATTCTGGAACAGATGCTCTGCTTGCTGGATGCCATGTAATTACTGAGTGGAGAAGCAAATTGCTACTACGGCATTCCTTAATTTCAGGGTCAAGTATTTCCAGCTTACGCAAATTCTTTTACTTGTCACTCTAAGCACCTTGGCAGGTCGACCCTTACATCATACTGAACAGTTAAAGCTACAGAAAGATGTGCACAAATCAAAAAGGCAAATAAAACAAGCCATTTAATAGTCTAATACAATCAGGAACTCTTTACAATGTGCCGGTGCCATATGCAGGCAATCTGTGATGTCACCACTGCCTGGTGATTTAATGGGTATGAATTCTGTGATTGCCTCCACTGTCAGCGGTAAGGCCATACAGTAAAAGCTGGGGAGCTACATGCGCACCCTACAGTAGTCCATGCTTTAATACAGTAAGTCGACCGCCTTCGTGTGCCCGGGCTGGACTGGCTCCGAGGCTTGGTTATCTATTACATGTATAAAACTTGTGGACAGCGGGGGGGGGATTGTGCTTTGGTCTGTAATAGAAAAAGACAGGTGTCACCGTCTGCTAAAGTAATTTCTCTGCAGTTGGTTGATTGAAGCTGACTTCAATTACAGTCGCTCTTGGATGGATGCACTGGAATGGCTGATGTGAAATACTAGAAATTGTGGCAGAAGAGAGGCATCATGGTACTGACCTCTGAGAACTTTGAGGTTTGGCCATAGAGGAGAAAGTCAATAGTTGAGTTTATGCTGAAACTAATGAGCACTCATCAGTCAGCCGTTATGTCACATTTTACTCTCACTAATAGATAATTATCTTTTTTTTTTTCTCTCCCCAGAAATCGTGGACAAACAAGTTCTCGCGAGGAACTTAAAGGAACTAGCACACAACATTTTTTTTTATTGAAAACGTTGTGAAAAGTACGCCCGTTACAAGAAACTCTTCCTGATATTTCTCTTCCATCAGTTCTTTTTCTCTTTTTTTTTCCAACTGAATTTTCTTAGTTTGGCTTGGAAACAGTGGTGTTTTCACAACGGGTGTGAACCTTCTGGGATGTGACTACTGTACAGAGAGCATTCATGGTTGAATCTGCACAGGAAAGACAAGGAGGGAAGCATGTACCTACTCTGAATGCACTATTTATTCCAGGCTTTGCTTTATGAATAATGCCCCTGGTGTGGAGTTAATTTTACTGGCGTTCCTGAGGAGCATTTATAAATGGAAAGTGAATTTCTGGCATGAAATTAAGCCAACCAAAGGGGATTATAAAGAAACTGTTAATCTGGCGTTGGAGGAAACATCACATGGTTGCAGGAAACTGAGGCTAGTTAAACATACGAATTGGTGTCGGCAATAAGTGTTGGCTGTGATGTGGACAAGAGACAGTCAAATCCAGTCCCTTCTTCCATGAATAAGGAATAAACACTGTGAAAGAGGAATTGCTCAATGAGATAACCCAGACTTTGCTATTCCGGGAGCTTTCAAAAAGCTCTGCCCACAGGAGAATACAGAGGAACGTCAGCTCACACTTCAGGTATGTCTTTGTCTAGTGTCTATTCAGTGCTGATAATGATGGGGAAGAATCTCTGATAGCGATGCTGTATAGCTTATAAGTCATGTCCTTCAGACACCTATGTGTTAGATAAATCCTTCCTTGTAATGCAACATCCAAAAGTGGTCCATATCTTAGCTCTGAAGGCACCTACACTAGATAATTCGGCCTTCTCATTTAGATGTAAGATGTAATGTCCTTTTTTAATGATACCACCTCCAGAAGGAGTTGTTGTTGCTGCCTAGACCATACAAACAGGTCAGCAAGGCCCGATTTGCAGGCAGTATGGTTTAGCCCCAAATGTATAGAGGAGAAACCATATTAAATATCTGCTACACAACGTGAGAGGTTTCCAATATCTACACCAAGGAGGAAACTGAAGTAAGACCAGTCCCTGCCAACACATTAAAAGAAATCAAAGAATTAACTAGTTAACAGTAGATTACATTTGATGATTTTATTCCAGAACTGAAATCTATTAATTTTACAGTTGCTGAAAAAGATGCCCCTAGGCTATTTCTACTCTAGTTGTAAGACAAGCATTTACCATATTTATAGATTTTTTTTAATACTATGAATAAAACATAATCCTATATGAATGCATAATTCAGATTTCTATCAGCCGTGGCATATAGTTTCTTGCTTAGCAAAGTCTAACTGTATACAGTATAGCTTAACAGTGCCCCCAGTGGACAAGATGTGTATAGCAGCTGTCAGAGTTTTAGAAAGCATCACAAATTTAATAAAAGAAAAAGTCACTTTATTTTATTTTCTAATACCCTGCATTAGGAATCAGAATAATGCTGTTTAGAAAATTTCTAGTCCAACTATCAGTACAACCTACACTTTTAATTCTGGATTATATAATATTTTTGACATACAGGAGAACAGCTCATGTTTTACCCAGGGTTATCATTTACAGAGATTGCACCTTCATGGTTGACAGTATACTTTATTTTTTGTACAGATCTAGCCATGTAATTTAGGCACTAATGAAGATGATGTTTTTTTCTTCTTACAGACCAGCTACCTGAGACTTTTATCCTTTATGACCATGAGTGCTGAAACCTGGAACTTTCTTGTCGCTTGGACCCAATTACTGTTATTACTTCGGATGGCGCCACAGTATGTCAGTGCCAAACCTTGCCCTTCAGTATGCCGCTGTGATGGAGGCTTCATTTATTGCAATGATAGAGACTTGACATCTATTCCCTCGGGGATACCAGAGGATGCTACAACTCTGTACCTTCAAAATAATCAGATCAACAATGCGGGGATACCGTCTGACTTGAGAGGCTTGGAGAAAGTGGAGAGAATCTATTTATATCGGAACAGTCTAGATGAATTTCCAATTAACCTCCCCAAAAATGTTAAAGAGTTGCACCTGCAGGAGAACAACATTCGGACTATTACCTATGATGCACTTTCACAGATTCCTGCTATTGAAGAGCTTCATCTTGATGATAATTCCGTGTCTGCAGTGAGCATTGAGGATGGTGCATTTAGAGACAACGTCTATCTCCGACTTCTATTCCTTTCACGAAACCACCTAAGCACAATACCCTGGGGTCTGCCTCGCACCATTGAGGAGCTACGTTTGGATGATAATCGCATTTCTACTATTGCAGAAATCTCTTTGCAAGACCTTACAAATCTAAAGCGTCTAGTTTTGGATGGAAATCTCTTAAACAATAATGGCCTTGGGGAAAGAGTCTTTATGAACCTGATTAATTTGACAGAACTCTCATTAGTTCGAAATTCCCTCACATCTCCTCCTGCAAATCTGCCAGGCACAAACCTGAGAAAGCTTTATCTTCAGGAGAACCACATGAACTATGTGCCACCCAACGCATTTGCTGATCTAACCCAACTTTATAGGCTTGATATGTCCAACAACAACCTAACGTCTTTACCTCAGGGCATTTTTGATGACCTGGATAATTTGACACAGTTATTCCTACGTAATAATCCATGGTATTGTGGTTGCAAGATGAAATGGGTTCGTGACTGGCTGCAGTCTTTGCCTTCCAAAGTTAATGTCCGTGGACTGATGTGCCAGGCACCAGAACGAGTCAGGGGGATGACTATCAAAGACCTTAACAAAGAGCTGTTTGATTGTAAGGACCGAATTAATACAAAGCCAGTCTACATCACAACAACAACTATGTTAAACACATTGCTTCCGGCACAAGGACAACGTCCAGTATCTGTGACCAAACAGCCAGAGATAAAGCCGCCTGACCTCAACAAAATTTACAGAACCACTCCAATACCAGTCAGGAAAATTATCACCATCAATGTGAAATCTGTCACTGTTGAAACCATTCACATTTCTTGGAAAATTGCCTTACCGATGAAGTCATTGAGACTGAGCTGGCAATTGGGTCACAGTCCAGTTTTTGGGTCTATAACAGAGACAATTGTCACTGGTGACAGAACAGAATACCTGTTGACTGCTCTCGAGCCAGAGTCTCCATACCGTATATGTATGGTTCCCATGGAAACCGGAAATTTCTTCTTACTGGATGAAACTCCTGTGTGTATCGAAACAGAGACTGCTCCACTTAAAATGTACAACCCAACCACAACATTAAACAGAGAGCAGGAGAAGGAGCCTTATAAAAATTCAAGCTTGCCCCTAGCCGCCATCATAGGTGGAGCTGTGGCGCTGGTGGCAATCTCACTCCTTGCACTGGTTTGCTGGTATGTTCATCGAAACGGTTCCCTCTTTTCCAGGAACTGTGCCTACAGCAAGGGTCGCAGAAGAAAAGATGATTATGCAGAGGCGGGGACTAAAAAGGACAACTCCATTTTAGAAATCAGGGAGACCTCTTTTCAGATGATACCAATAAATAGTGAACCAATGTCCAAGGAGGAGTTTATTTTGCACACTATATTTCCATCTAATGGAGTAACCTTGTACAAAACCAGTCACAGTGAAAGCAGCAGTAACAGAAGCTACAGAGACAGTGGTATACCAGATTCTGACCATTCACACTCATGATGCTTAAGGGCACAAGACTTTTTATAGAAACTTTAAGAAGTGAATGGGATTCACTGTTCTACTGCAAAACACTGGATTATTAAAACACAAAAAAAGAACATTTGAAGGAGCAATGTACTGTACATTTGCCATATAATTTATATTTAAGAACTTTTTATTAAAAGTTTCAAAATTTCAGGTTGCTGCTACGATTAAATGTAGTTTGTCACCTGACCACAATTCTCTATTTTAGTATTTTTTGTAATTTGTACTGTATTTTTTCCTTGCTAATATTGAAGTTACAGACCATTTAACTTTTTTTTGTGTTCTACTGAGTAAAAATGACTTGTTGACTGTGAAAGTGAATTTCTTGGATGTGTTGAACAATCAGGATTTTTTTTTTCTCATTTTTATTTCCCAGATCTTTGTAGTATAAGCACAGGCCGTTTTTTGCATTTCATTTTAAAACATGGTATAAATAAGATGTAGCTACAAAAAAACGAAAAATACGAAAATATTCAAAGCATTTAACAGTATTGTTGGGTCTGTAAAAATAAAATGTACGCAACGTTATTCAATAAACAGAAACAAAATTCAATGTGTGTAGTAATGGGCATTACCCTCCTTTCAAAAGGTCCATGTGATCCACACAAATAACTCTAGAATGTTATAGTCGACTTACCATGTTCACCCATGCATGCTGGGTATTAACTACATCACAGAGGGCAGTAAAACACACAAAAAATGTACTTTTTTTACTTTTTTATGCTATATCCTCCTAGCATTTTTAGATTGTAGAAAAATTAACTCATACAAGACAATAAGCAATTTTTTAAAAAAGTCCATCCACTCAGCAATGATACATGGGGTTAATAATAACATAATATATACATACATCTGAAGCAAAATAATCACATATTGCCTGTAAGAATACTTATGATATAAAACATCTGCTAAACTGTTACCCAAAAAAATAAAAATTCTTTTACATAGGCCATTCTATGTTTTTGCCAACCAGTCGCCCCTAGTGCCCATTACTACATCATTACATGTTGTGTTATAAATATGTACCATGTCATTTTGCCTCTTTCTGTTAATTTAATATTTAAAACAAGAAACATATTTGTTGCCATATACCCTCCCCCTTCTGTTTTTTTATTTTTTCAAATAATCTCCAAAGTGCGTTGTATGCTCTTTGGGCAGTATTGTATGTGCCTTGATCCAATGCTACACATATTCTGCTTTTTTTATGTTTTTTTTTGTTTTTGTTTTTTTGGACAGTGACAATTTTTCATACTTGCGAACTATGAAAAATATCGATCTTATCTCTGAATAAAATGAAAAAAAGTTAAAACCTAAAAACTTGTGATTTGGTTTATTAAGAGCCCATACGTAGGGGTCCATGGACATCTAAAACATGACTACATTTGCAAACCATTATTAGGAAACCTAATCAGTGGCAATTATTCGCAGGCTTCTATTGCTTCTTTGTTCAGCGAAGTCCTATCATTTTGTATCTGCAATTTTCACCATTGGGCTATCAAAAGTATTAAGTGTCATGCAACCTTAGAATTAGAAACATACCAGCAGAAGGCAAGCGAGGCACAAATAAGTCCCAAAGGGTCAAGTAAGCACCCAACTGTCTAAACATCACTTATGAGCAAGCATCAGTGCTTAGTTTGTCTGGTTAAAGCAGATGAAGATTGACTGCCCTAAGAAATTGCCCTAATTTATGGTTCTTAAGAGAGACCATTCTTTTCTTCCTTGCGGAGAGGAGGGAGGGGGTTGTGAAAATGATGTTGACATAACTTTAGTATGAATTTCCTGTTATGTTATGGATTACCACCATTGGCGATTGGCAACTTGCCATATATTAAAGAACCAAAACCCCAATGGCCTTTCAGCTAAGGCCAGTAACGTGTTTTCAGATTTTTACATACATAAATATTTTACTTCTGGTCAGGATTAACCTACATAGAGTTTTTCAGGAGTAGTTAGTGATTAAACACAGTTTTAATTTATGGCATACAGGATCGGGCTATAGATTTCATGGCTTGCTGTCACTAGCTTACTATCATTGATTAAAGGCAATGCATCACCTATATGTTTTACTATTTTAAACCAGATAGTGAAATATATTTAATTTTTCTAATCACAATGGAAAAATCTACAATGAGAAAATAAAATCTATTCCATTTACATGATTATGGGGGCAGCCATCTTGCTGGAGCTGCTGTTAACAGCCCTCAAAGCTATGCTTTACAGGAGCCACACAGGCCATAGGACACAACAGACAGGAGATGTTCATTTACTTCTATGGGAGAGTGTTGTGGGCATGCATTGTGACCTGTGCAGATGTCACTGAGCAGGGAGGGGGAGGAGCAGAGTTGTCACCATTACCTACTGTGAATAATGAATCCTATGTTATCTATATATACTGTTTATATATTTATTATCAGCCACTGTAATCCTGCCTGTGATAAGATGGCTACTGAAAATTGATCTCTACAGAACAGGAAGTGTGACCTAGTTATGAGGCTCAGTAGTGGGAGTGAAAAAACGGCAGGATATTGAGATGTTTTTGAATAAAGAGGACATGTAACATAAAAGGGTTAAGCAAAGTTTACAAAAATTTGATTCATCCGCTTCATCTAATTTCACAAAGAAATTCCCTTTGTGACAAATGACTTCGTCTCGAAGCGCATTTCTTTGTAAGTATGCAATGATGGGGAATGGCAACTGCGGTGTCTCCGCCATCATTAACCCCCTCAGATGATGCGTTCAATGCTGATCGTGGGATCTGAAATTAAAAATTAGAGCTTTCAGGGGTTAATCCATTAAAAAAAATCAACCAATAATACTCACTTTATCCATATGAGAGTGACAAGGCCGCCACGGTCATCTTGATTGAAGACCCTGTGTGAAATCTTGAACGGTGCGTAATGGAGTCATCATGCTGGTTGGCGTGGTGACATCATACATCACCCCACATGAGATTTCGCGCGGGATCTCCAATCGAGATGGCCGCTGCGGCATCTTCGCGTTCAAATGGATGAAGGGAGTATGTTGTTTTGGGTTTTTTTTACACCATTTCAGGGAAAATTGATTAGTTACCAAGAAGCACAAGGAAATTTGGCTTAGCAGCGAATCGAATTTTCCTTGAAATTCAGATCGAAGTCCACTTCCGATATTTCGATACGCTCAACCCTAGTAATCAGCAAATAATCGTAATATATATATGCTATTTATTTTAACTATTTTTCATTTTGTTATAACACATTTACTTTAAAGGTCTTTTAGAAGTGTATAGTAAGGAAAGCTGGAATAAGGCTGGTGGAGGCCGCTAGGTGAAAAATCTGGTGGAGTCGCTCCCATAGTTTGAATGACTTTTACTAGATATACTAGTGGCACACAAAGGCGGAGACTTAGTACATTTTAAAACTGGGTCAAATGTTTTTGCTGTCTTAGATGATTAGCTAAGGGGAGACATATGACATGCCAAACTTAATAATGTGTAATGTAAAAGTCAGACGGTCCACAGTCAGTCCACAGTTAGCGGAAGACATGTTGGCAGAGGCTTTTCATGCGAAACAGCATAAAGTAGCCAGGTTGTGTTTGGGGAAGTTGGTGGATGGGGAAATGCGGAAAAGGCATGGAACAAGGGTTTAAAGGGGAAGACATAACTAGGCAGGTGGCACGCAGTGGGACATACTGGATATAGTAGGTGAGCAAAATCTCTTTCGGGTCATAGGGGCACTAGGTATAAGGGCTCTCTGGGACAGGAAGGGGTAGTTGGCCTGCAACTAGGCCACGTGACCAATGTACGATCTCGTGTTTTCAAGCTCAGCGTACAAGGTTCGGGTTATCTAAGAATTCAGTTATGGATTCCACTACCACAGACCTTATGGTCCATGGTTGCGGAATCCATAATAAAATTCTCAGATAACTTGAACCGGAAAACACAAGTTTGTTCATCCCTATTGATGACCTATCCCCTTTAAGAAATTCACATCCTGAAGACAGGTAGAGCAGTCATTGGGCTTGTTGCACCTTAAAATGTTTTTTCAACTGTTTGCAGAGAGGGAAGTTTGGTCATAGGGCTTGTTCATAACTGCAGCCCTGGCGGCTTATTCACATGGACACTGGGCTGGTACAGCAGTGCAAAGCTGTTAGTACCGTGCAAGCTCCATCAAGTACCATGGGGATGGAGATATTGTACCCTAGAAGCAGTGCAAAAAGTAATCTTTAGCCTCTGTATGAAGCCACAGTAAAAGCCACGAGTACCTCCAAATAAACCTCATTATGCCTCTCTACCAACAAGAGCTGAAATACAGCCACGTGTATGAGAACTGATTATAAAAAAAAGACATGGTAAAAACAACTTTTTTCATTTCTCCACCATTTCAAGGACATGATTCATCAGTTCAATGAGGCTGTGTCAACGTCACTTCCATGCAGTATTGACAATGCTGGAGTGACAGACAGGAACAGTCGCTCCAGGAATCAATAGTCTCTGTGACAACAGCATTTTGCTGACATATCAGAATCAGATGTGTGCAGTAAACATGCTGCAGGTAATCCGCATCCTGTACATTTCGATTGGCACAATGATAACACATGATTTAGGGCTCATTCAGTTGACCGTATCCGCTTTTGTGGTCCGCAAAACATAGATACCGTCCGCGAGTGTCCTGCATTTTGCGAAACGGAATGGCCAGCCAAATGATAGAAATGCCTATTCTTGTCCACAATTGAGGAGAAGAATAGGACATGATCTATCTTTTTTTGTGGAGCAGCGGAACAGAAGTATGGATGCGGACAGCACACTGTTCCTTATTTTGATCAGTTATTGTGAGCCAAATCTAGGTGGGGGTCAAAAACACAGAACAGGTGGAGATCTTTCCATTACACCTGATCTCTGTGTAGGATTCACTAATGGTTTTGGCTCACAAATAACAGATGGAAATAACTGACCAAATAACTGAAGTGTGAACTTGGACTTACTCAGACACACAGAAAAACTGGACGTTTCCAGCGAAACCCAAGAGGAAGCGGCCTCCAACTATTTAAAGCAACACTAAAGGAGAAGTGAGCAGCAACTTTACAGAACATATCTGCTAATATAATTTACATGTCTGGACTCTCAGCATCTCAGGACTGGAGATATGTGACAGTGGCCATGATTCTGATCTCCATGTGACTATCGACGTGCAGAAACTGTTTGGTTTTTACCTGTATATTAGGCAATAACTCCATTATTTGGTGCAATTTGGACCTTAAAATATCTATAATCTCATGATTTATGTGTTAATATTTATATGGACATTGAAGCGCAAGAAAAAAAAAAGGCCGCAGGGGCTCCAGTAATTATGATTTGGGCGGAGTTAGAGGCGTGGCCTAGTATAAAAAAACTGCCATGATGCGCGCCGCACACATTGTCCCTCTTTGCAATTTTCAAAAGTTGGGAGGTATGCAGCTAATATATGGGGGAATACATTTAAAGGGGTTGTCCTACTTCAGCAAATAGCATTTATTATGTAGAGAAAGTTAATACAAGGCACTTACTAACGTATTGTGATTGTCCATATTGTTTCCTTTGCTGGCTTGATTCATTTTTCCATCACCCTACAATCCAGCAGCAGTGGTCATGCTTTCATGCTATAGGAAAAAAACACCAACCTATTTGCAGACCCACAGTCCTGGCCACCAGAGAGGCCAATGCTTTCTCCTGTAGTGTACAAGCACGACCACCACTGATGGATTGCAGGGTGGTCTTTAACAATGGAAACGAGCAGTGTATAATGTGAAGAAAAATGATGAAGTGAGACAAACCCTTTAACAAAAAGGGTTTGTAAAAAGTGGACAACCCCTTTAAAAGAACAGTAACTCTAAAATCCAAATGTGTGTAGGTGTTGATAAAACCTACATTTTAGTAGAACATTTACAGTAGATGAAAATAATGGCCAGTGAGGAACCGGTGAACTTTCCTGTGATTGTGAAGATCCTGCCAAACAGCACCTCACATCTCAGCTTCCTGCACGTTCCTCCTCTGAAGTGTAAAATCAAGTAATAAGAGACACAATTATAGGGGGGGGGCACGGGTAGCGTTTAGACTCAGGAGCCTCAACTTACGGCTCTGTGAGTAATATAATGCCCATCTTGGCAAAGCTCAAATAAAAACCTATGCTGGTCCAAGCAGACATATGGGTAACGAGTAACAGAGAGCAGATCTCTCCTGTACAACTGTTAGAATTCATCTCATGTTTCCAGTAGTACGTTGCCACATTTAGATTTAGATTTTTTGACATACTGTGCGCTGCCATATTCCCAGCAGTGTGGTGAGGTGAACATTATATATTTGGCAGCCTTATTTCCCTTCTTGCACGACTCCTGGCTCCCACCCTCTACTTCTTATTCACCCATAACTTAAACATATGTGAACCAAAATGTCCTTAATAACCGCAACAAGCCTTTCTTATTTCTAAAAACACTTTTTTAGAACTTTACGCTTTGTCGTTTGCTTCCTTTTGGCTCTTACTTTATGCGCACATTTCCCACAGAAAACACTTGCCTCATTTCACCTCCATTCAACATAGGCAGGGACCGACTTTTAAACAAATGACATCGTTAGCGTGCATTGTCTCTCCTTGCACCGTGCCAGTTGGAAAGCGGCAGTGAAACTGAGGGAGTCGTACGAAGGCAAGTATGCATTAAGACGCTCGTGCTATATCCTGGATTTCAAAAACTAACAAGACGAGAATATATAAAAAGCAAGCCCTGACATTCAACTGATGTTAGACCTTTACGATCCACATCCTTGTGTTTACCGGGATGCCACAGCTTCTAATTGACAGGCAAAAAACAAAAAAAAACTTGAAGGGTACATAAAGTCAAATACAGTGATCCCTCAAGATACAATGGCATTAGGATACAATATTTTCTACATACAATGGTCTTTTCTGACCCATCGTAAGTTAAAACTAGACTCAACATATGATGTCTCAGACTCAGATCCAACCAATCAAGGTCACTTCTCTGGGATAAAATCTGGATTACTTACTAGTTATCAGCTATTCCTGACGGTTATATGTAAGGACTTGTCTTATCTGTCTTTGTTATCTGCTTATTTTTCTTGTTATTTTTCTTGGATGACATTTTGGGGCTTTGGAACCAATTACTCAACTTACTCAATGTTTTCAACATACAATGGTCCTCCTGGAACCAATTAATATTGTATATTGAGGGACCACTGGAACTTAACGTCTAGATCTGCATTTATTCACTATTAAATTATATTATATAAAAATTTGAGTGGAAAAAAAATAGTGGGACTCGAATGAAACGTTACAATTGAAAAGAGGCTCTAAGACTCTGTTGGACCACCTCTAGCCTGGATACAAGATGAGATACGGTTGGGCATGGACGCATATAGGTTCTGTATGGGATCCTGCAGCACATTTGCCCATAGATGTTGTAGCTGGGCCCGCAGATCCTGCACATTCATAGAGTGACAAAACTGGAGTCCCAGCTGGTCTCATATATGCTCAATTGGCGATAAATCTGCCAACCGTGCAGGACAAGGAAGTGTTGTCATCTAGAGGATGGATTCGTGGGAAACCCTTGCTGTGTGCGGGCAAGCATTATCCTGCTAAAAAATGCCAGCTGGAAGCCCTGCCATGACTCTGACATGTACGGCCAACCATCTTCTGTGTATGGAGGTCTTCAACTCTCCCCTAATGGCCGATGTCGGAGCAAAGAAGGATCAGTCATGTTGAGTGAAGCGAAGTATTCGAAGATGGCCGCGGCTGGCTTTTCGCGATCAAATGGTTAAGGTATATTTTATTTTTTAACTGATTAACCCTTAAAAGCCTGCATTTTTAACCTCAGATGCCGCGATAAGCGATGAACGTGGCATCTGAGGGGTTCAATGATGGGGCAGCGCAATTGCCGTTTCCCGTCATTGCACCCACTACATACAAAGAAATGCGCTTTGTGACAAATTACTTCGTCAGGAAGCAAATTTCTTTATGAAATGTGGCGAAGCAGCTGAATTGAGTTTTCCATAACTTCTCTCATCTCTATTGTTGGGTTTCAACATGCTTGATCTTCTATTTTCCCATGAGATAAGAGGGGTGTCTGTCAGTGGCCTGTTTCCATTTCCCATGGAGAAAACATGCACAATCAGACCACCTAAGCGTGCACAGACTGAACAACAAATATAATGGGTAGTGTTGCAGCTTTCCGTAATTAGGACCCATTCCTGGTTTTGGCGGCACCTCTTAATAAGCTGCACATCTCACTCCAGAGAACTTCTGATTAATACTAGTGTATAATATACAAGTATACCCACCACAAATGAAGGAAAACTGGCAGTAACAACAGTGTGTAGTGAAGAAGGGCCCGGCACTCACGTTCTTGTTGATATCATCATGAAAGTGAGTGCCGGTTCTTCTTCGCTATATACTTGTGGGACGGCTTCCCTGGACATGCGCACCATGTAAAAACCACGGTGCCGACCCATCTTCTTCAATAGTAACAGCAGTGTGAATAGTACCTAACACGGATCATCTATGTAAGCAGCTGTTCCCCGCTATATCTGTTACCAAAATGATCACTTTACCAGCAAGAACATGGCCGACCAGAGGGAAATTCAAACATCCCCCGGGGCAGATGTGCTCAGACCGGCATTTCATAAACCAGTTTTAGTCTAAAAGCCAATTGTTGTAAAACGTGCCAGGCCTCTTAGTAACTTCAGTGCACCCGGCGCCAGAAATTCCAACTTTAGTTGGCGTAGATCTTAACTATAATTTATGCCAGTTTCTGGAGAACATTATAGCAAGGGCTCATGCACACGACTGGATCTTGTATCCATGTCCGTTCTGCATTTTTTGCGGATTACACAAGGGCCCCTTCATTTCTATGGGTTTGCAAAAAAATAATAAATCATGGACGGCACATGGATGTCCACAAATTATAGAACATGTCCTATTCTTGTTTGTGTTGAGGACATTAATAGTCATTTCTAGTAATGGTAGTAAAAAATAAAGTAAAAATGCAGATTGCACAAAGTGTCCGTATTTTGCGGATCTGTGGTTTGCAGTAATACGGTAGTGTTTTAACACTGTAAAAGTCTTAAAGAAAGTTTGCTATATCTGCCCCAGTATATATACATGTTATATATGAGATAGAGATATATACCGTATTTTTCGCTTTATAAGACGCATGATAAGGAGGAACATAAGAAAAAAACATTTTTCATCAGACCTCATATCAGCCCACTCAGACCCCCATGAGACCTCAAATCAGCCCACTCAGATCAGACCCCCATCAGACCTCAGATAAGCCCACTCAGCCCCCATGAGACCTCAGATCATCCCGTTCAGACCCCCATCAGACGACCTCATATCAGTCCACTCAGACCCCATCAGACCTCAGATCAGCCCACTCATCCCCATCAGACCTCAGATCAGCCCACTCATCCCCCATCAGACCTCAGATCAGCCCACTCAGACCCCCATCAGACCTCAGATAAGCCCACTCAGCCCCCATGAGACCTCAGATCATCCCGTTCAGACCCCCATCAGACGACCTCAGATCAGTCCACTCAGACCCCATCAGACCTCAGATCAGCCCACTCATCCCCCATCAGACCTCAGATCAGCCCTCAATGTTAGACCCCCATCAGACCTCAGATCAGCCCAATATGTTAAACCCCATCAGACCTCAGATCAGATAAAAATAAAAAAATCATCTTACCTGTCCTGCGCTGCAGCTCCTCTCTACCTCCAGCAGAAGTCGCGCTCCCCATCTTCCCAGCCTGCGCTGCTGTCACCTGTCACAGTGCGCACACTACGTCCTGGCGCTGTACGCGGTCAGGACAGTGAAGCACCGGCCGGAAAGACAGTGAGGGTGAGTATTGCAAGCTCCTGCAACGCTTTGTTCACTAGTATTTGCTTTATAATACACAAAGCGTAAAATACAGTATATATATATATATATATATATATATATATATATATATATTTATATACTGTATGTTTCGCTTTATAAGACTCACTTCCCCCCCCCCAAAAGTAGGGGGAAAATGGCCGAGCGTCTTATAAAGTGAATACTAGTGAGCGCTTCCATTGTATAGTACTAGTATGTATAAGGTGCCAGGAGCGGGGAAACATACTCACCCTCCTGCGCTGCAGCTCCGCTCCGGGTCCGGCACTCCTCTGTCTTCTCCTGCTGGCGCTGCACTGTCCTGACCTCGTACAGCGAGGTCCACTATGCCCACTATGACCTGACGCTGCACGCAGTTAGGTGACAGTGCAGAGCCGGCAGGAGAAGACAGAGGAGCGCCGGACCTGGAGTGGACGCGCTGCAGGAGAGGTAAGAGTGTTTTTTATTTTGTTCTGATGGGCTGATCTGAGGTCTGATGGGGGCACAGTGGGCTGATCTGAGGTATGATGGGGGCACAGTGGGCTGATCTGAGGTATGATGGGGGCACAGTGGGCTGATCTGAGGTCTGATGGGGCAGAGTGGGCTGATATGGGGGCACAGTGGGCTGATATGGGGGCTGAGTGGGATGAAAGGGATGATCTGAAGTCTGATGCGGGTCTGATGTGATGTCCTGAAATTTATGGGGGGGGGTCTGATATGAGGTCTGATTAAAAATATTTTCTTATTTTACTACTCTAAAATCTGGGGTGCGTCTTATCATCGGGTGCGTCTTATAAAGCGAAAATAACGGTAATTGTTGTTTATCTAATATACGGTTTCCTAGTGCGCTCCTACCCATACACCATTCACCACTGACCAGGGTCGCCAACCAGAATTTTTCTTTTTTCTGGACAATTTATCCCAAAATCACAGAAAGCCAATTTTTTTTTACATACAAACCATGAGGAGCAATAAACATTGTCAGTAATCCATAACTAGAGCTCAATATACTGATAAGAACTCATTACCAGCATTTACTGGGAGCTGTAAAATTTTGATAATTACCAACAAAAAATTGATCTATTTTTTTCACGGACACAGAAAAAAGTCACCTATTTTTATGGACTGTCCAGGAATTTCTGGATAGTTGACAACCCTGCTGCGAGCCCCATTGCTACTGTGCAAGAAATCCGTACTCCGTACACTGCTGAGAAGTCAGTATTGAGTAAATATAAGTGAATTTAAAGGGCGGTAGAAAGCATGATTTCAGAGCCAATTTCTTTAATAAAAAGGCAAAATGTGTTAATACAGTATATTAGAAAGATGATTTTTAGGGCATTTGGGACATTTTTTGTTGAATAAAAGTTTAGTTACTGTTATTTTCCCTATGACAGGCTTTAGCTGCTGACTTCTGGTTTCACAGCAGATCATCCAGGCAGACAGCACTGACTGTACAGACGGTTCAGTAGAGGTCACGAATGGTTTATCTTTTCCGCATATTTAGCAACTCAATCATATTATTGTAATTTAAGACTGTTGGTCTGAACCATATACAAAGAGATATCAGGTGAAGTACACGTCATTGGACAGGTAGGGTTATGGTCTATGAGATGATCACTGTAATGGGCTGCATTCAGAGAAGTTCTCAGATATATACGGCTAAGAATAAAATCCTCTGCTGCAGAATGAAATACTGATGCAGACACTAGAGCGGTCTGCTGTTTATGACAGCCTGTTTCCACTTAGTGAACAATCAATGCTGACTGTTACTAAACAGCATCTGTCTAAACACAGGTCAACAGGGAAGTCATAAGGAATTTATGAGGACCCGTCCCCTCTCCTGACATGTCTGGTTTATTAACTACTTGCATTCCCCATGTATTAACAATTCCGAACCATCTATCCTTATGACTCTATGATGTGCTTTTCCTTTATTATTCCTGCTAGAATTTATGAATCAATTCCTAGCAGTTTACAATGACGGTCCAGCTGGGTGTTACCAGTTGGAGGTGTGTCCCTGAACGGTCTGACACTATCCAATCAGTGCTTCCAGTGTCAGACTGTGCACAGACGCACAGCTCCCAACTGGTAACACCCATCTGGACCTTCATTGCCAACTGCTAGGAGTTGATACATAAATTCTAGCAGGAATAATAAAGGACTGGCACATCATAAGAAGTATAGTCCAGAATTATTTCAAGTGGGATAAAATTAGTTGTAAAACCTGACTTGTCAGGGAATGTTACCTCTTTAAAGGGGTTGACGTGCATCGTATCAGAAGGGAATTGAAATTTGGACCTATTGTTCTATGCTGATGAATTTGGAGGACATGGGGGAAGCTGAATTCTCTGTACCCATTAAATGTCAACAAGGTTATATATACGGTTATACACTCACCGGCCACTTTATTAGGTACACCTGTCCAACTGCTTGTTAACACTTAATTTCTAATCAGCCAATCACATGGCGGCAACTCAGTGCATTTAGGCATGTAGACATGGTCAAGACAATCTCCTGCAGTTCAAACCGAGCATCAGTATGGGGAAGAAAGGTGATTTGAGTGCCTTTGAACGTGGCATGGTTGTTGGTGCCAGAAGGGCTGGTCTGAGTATTTCAGAAACTGCTGATCTACTGGGATTTTCACGCACAACCATCTCTAGGGTTTACAGAGAATGGTCCGAAAAAGAAAAAACATCCAGTGAGCGGCAGTTCTGTGGGCGGAAATGCCTTGTTGATGCCAGAGGTCAGAGGAGAATGGGCAGACTGGTTCGAGCTGATAGAAAGGCAACAGTGACTCAAATTGCCACCCGTTACAACCAAGGTAGGCAGAAGAGCATCTCTGAACGCACAGTACGTCGAACTTTGAGGCAGATGGGCTACAGCAGCAGAAGACCACACCGGGTGCCACTCCTTTCAGCTAAGAACAGGAAACTGAGGCTACAATTTGCACAAGCTCATCGAAATTGGACAGTAGAAGATTGGAAAAACGTTGCCTGGTCTGATGAGTCTCGATTTCTGCTGCGACATTCGGATGGTAGGGTCAGAATTTGGCGTCAACAACATGAAAGCATGGATCCATCCTGCCTTGTATCAACGGTTCAAGCTGGTGGTGGTGGTGTCATGGTGTGGGGAATATTTTCTTGGCACTCTTTTGGCCCCTTGGTACCAATTGAGCATCGTTGCAACGCCACAGCCTACCTGAGTATTGTTGCTGACCATGTCCATCCCTTTATGACCACAATGTACCCAACATCTGATGGCTACTTTCAGCAGGATAATGCGCCATGTCATAAAGCTGGAATCATCTCAGACTGGTTTCTTGAACATGACAATGAGTTCACTGTACTCATATGGCCTCCACAGTCACGCATCATGGATGTGCAGCCGACAAATCTGCGGCAACTGTGTGATGCCATCATGTCAATATGGACCAAAATCTCTGAGGAATGCTTCCAGCACCTTGTTGAATCTATGCCACGAAGAATTGAGGCAGTTCTGAAGGCAAAAGGGGGTCCAACCCGTTACTAGCATGGTGTACCTAATAAAGTGGCCGGTGAGTGTATATACGGATTTTTTACTTGACTGCAGAAGGAATCCATTTCTTTAGGCTTTTGCAATACAATATGTATGTATCACAGGGAAATCTTAAAATATGCTATGATATATATATATATATATATATATATATATATACACACACACATACAGTATATATATACACACACACACGTACATGTGAAGCAGCACAGCAATAAATAAATAAATAAAAATGATAAGATAGATCAGTTTTCTTTAACAATTTGAAATATTTTTAGTAACTCGCATCTTCATTACTTTGTAAAAACCTCACGTTTCGGCCCAAATCCCAGCAAGTGATCCTTTGACACAGTTGTATTATCTCCAAAGCGTCTTTTCTAATCAGAATATTTGATGACAGCGGCGAGCATGAAGGAAATTCTAATCGCTGATATCAACATTTAAACACATTCTACCCGGAATAGACGTGAGGCGGACGCAGAGCTAGCTAGTTTGTCCTGTAATCTCCTTACAGGAAGACGCAAAGAAATGCAAAGTGGCTGTGATTGATAAGTGTTTTCAAGAAATGAACTGCGTCTTTGGCACCAGAGTAAGTTAATGAAAATGACCTGGACGCAACGGATTAGCAATGTGAAATCAGAAAGAAAAATGGAAAAAAAAATAAAACTATATAAAGACTCCGGCGGCAGACGCTCGCAGTCAGCGACTTCGTATTTCCAGAAACAAGGCAAGGTTATAGAAATGTGAACAGTTAAACACCCTCCAGATGTGGATCCTATACACTGCTTGATAAACCTGCCTTATAGAAAGTGCCACACATTTAAAGGGGAGCTCCACCAAAAATGTGTCAGCAAAAAGTTTATCTGTCCGTTAAAACCAGATAGTACCACACATCCTTTTTTCTAATCAGTTTTATTTTCTGATTGCAGATTTTTTTAATTCTGTTTTCTGAACATTATTATGTGGGCGACCATTTTGCTGTGCTTTTCTTAACAGCATTTAGAGATATGCTTATAGCAGCCCCCCCATGGAACATAGACACAATGGTCAGGAAGGGACCTTATTGACTTCTATGGGGGAGTTTTCTGGGCATGCTCTGTGACCTGTGCAGAGGTCATTGTACAAGGAAAGAATAGGTAAGCTCTGACAATCACTTATTGTGAATGGAAGATCCCGTCTTAGGCCTGTTTCACACTGGCGGCAGGCCTGATCCGGCAGGTGAAGGGTGCTGCCGGATCAGGCCTGCCGCAGTGACATGTGTGGAGCCGGAACCGCGCTCCGGCCCCACACATGTCACACAGTACATACATAAACATAAACATACACACACATATAGACAAACAAACACACATACATACTTACATGCTCCCCGGCAGGTCTTCGGAGCGTCAGAGGGACAGGACGGCTCACACAGGTCACGATTCCCCACAGCGCCCTCTGCTGGGCGCTGTGGGGAATCGTGACCTGTGTGAGCCGTCCTGTCCCTCTGATGCTCCGAAGACCTGCCGGGGAGCATGTAAGTATGTATGTGTGTTTGTATGTCTATATGTGTGTGTATGTGTATGTTTATGTTTATGTGTATGTCTGTGTCTATGTGTAGCCGGATCCGTAATGGACTCCATTGAAAGTCAATGGAGGGCGGATCCGGTTACCATTATGGTCACACCAGACGGATCCACCCCCATTGACTTGCATTGGGGGTCATTCCGGATCCGTCTTGGTGCGGATGCCTGGACCGGAGAGCAAACCGCAGCATGCTGCGGTTTGTTCTCCGGTCTGAAGACGGAACGGAATGCTTTCAGGAGCATTCCGTTGTCTTCAGTTCAGTTTTGTCCCCATTGACAATGAATGGGGACAAAACTGAAGCGTTTTATTCCGGTATTGAGCCCCTATGACGGAACTCAATACCGGAATTTTAAAACGCTAGTGTGAAAGTAGCCTTATCTATACTGAGAGGCGCTATCATTACAGACAGGATTAGAATAACAGATAAGCAGATAACTACAGCAAATTGATATGTACAGACCAAGAAATTGCGCTCATTACTAGGCTTAGTGGCCAGTGCGAAAACTGCAGGATTTCATGGGTTTTGTTCAAATATAGATACTGACTTGGAAAATTAAAAATATCATCAAAAATTCTTTAAAAATGTGTTAAAAATAACAACGTGACTTAAAGGGGTTAGACGCTTTTTACTATTGATGACGATAGGTCACTAATATCAATCAGTGGGGGACCAACTCTCGGCATCCCCGCTGATCGGCTGTTTGACTTGAAGGCAGTGCTCGTACTTTAAGCAACAGATCATTTTCTGATGACACATTCCCTTAAACCCTCTTTGGACAGAACATTAGTGAAACATGTAAGCAGGGGCGGACACAGACAAGAGAGGGCCCCTGTGCGAAAAATGTGCCTGCCCCCCCCCCCCCAAGCCAAATTCTCAACCTAACCTATGGTGCCCTAACATTACATACAGGAATACAAAACTTATAAAACATACAGGGTAAGGTTACTTTCACACATTAAACACTACACTCCAGACACCTAATCTGGCAGAGAAACTAAGGAACTGGCCGGACACAAACTCAGACATGCAGTGGTTTGTGTCCCGCTGATTCTCAGCATTTTTGGCAGATTGTGGCCGGATCTCTGCCTGACCCCATTATACTTAATAGGGCCGGCGGGAATTCTGCATCCAGCATTGCCGGAGCCGGTGAATTCTGGCAGGCTGTTCTCTGCTGGACCAGCCTGCCAGAATCACTAGGGCCTCTTTCACACTAGCGGCAGCACGGATCCGGCAGGCGAAGGGTGCCGCCGGATCCGTGCTGCCGCAGGGACATGTGTGGGGCCGGAACCGCGCTCCGGCCCCACACATGTCACACAGTACATACACACAGACATATACACATACAAATACACATACATACTTACATGCTCCCGGCAGGTCTCCACAGCGCAGGAGGAGCAGGACAGCGCGCACATAGGACGATTCCCCACAGCACCCTCTGCTGGGCGCCGGATGGAATCGTCCTATGTGTGCGCCGTCCTGCTCCTCCTGCGCTGTGGAGACCTGCCGGGAGCATGTAAGTATGTATGTGTATTTGTATGTGCATATGTCTGTGTGTGTTTATGTGTATGTCTGTATGTGTGTACGTATGTATGCGTGCAGGTGACGGATCCGTCATGAACTCCATTGAAAGTCAATGGAGGACGGATCCGTTCACCATTATGTCACACCAAACGGATCCGTCCCCATTGACTTTCATTGGGGGTAATGACGGATCAGTCTTGGTGCGGATGCCTGGACCGGAGAGCAAACCGCAGGAGGCGATGCTCCGGGCCCAATACCTCTGGGTGGCCCAGCAGGGATGGCCTTAGTACAATCAGGTGAATACAAGTGAGCGCTTCCATTATGGAGTCTGATGGGGGCACATTAAGCCAATCTGAGGTCTGATGGGGGCACATTCTGATGATCTGAGGTCTGATGGGGGCACATTCTGCTGATCTGAGGTCTGATGGGGTACATTCTGCTGATCTGAGGTCTGATGGGGGTACATTCTGCTGATCTGAGGTCTGATGGGGGTACATTCTGCTGATCTGAGGTCTGATGGGGGAACATTCTGATGATCTGAGGTCTGATGGGGTACATTCTGCTGATCTGAGGTCTGATGGGGGCACATTAAGCCGATCTGAGGTCTGATGGGGGCACAGTAAGCCGATCTGAGGTCTGATGGGGGCACAATACGCTGATCTGAGGTCTGATGGGGGCACAATACGCTGATCTGAGGTCTGATGGGGGCACATTAAGCCTATCTGAGGTCTGATGGGGGCAAGGGACTGTTAGTTTAGTGATGTAAAAGCTGGGGACAGATTTCCTTTAACATAGGAGTCCCCTTTTTTAATCCTATTAATCCTATATTTCACTGCATTATGTGGTAGAGTATTTAGAGTAGGGTATGTAGAAAGTCTATTGTACTGTACTTAACATGATAGATGATCTAGCAGTTTATATAGTCATCTTGCTAATACAGTATTATAACCACAACTAGTAGTATGTGCCTGTGAAGTTGGAAACGTGCGTTTGGGAAGCCAATAATCTGATCAGGCCCTTAGTGAGCTGTACCCAGAGAAGCCTGATAGATTACAAACTGTTTTTGTCATGACTTATCTGTACTATTGATTTTATGCAAATTTGTTTAAAGTTATCACTTAAACATGCTTCATGTATGAGGGAGTCAGAGTCGGGAGTTGGAGTCAGGGAAAATTGAGGAGTCGGAGTCGGGGCTTTGGCTTACCGACTCCACAGTCCAGCCCATCACCATGGGATTGTTTTGATCATAACCGGGCTACAGATCCAGTAGCAGAGTACAGGCTGTTCCTACGCTGGCTGTACAAGTTGCATAGCTGTCAGCTGAACTCTGAGCTCTGTCTCTTAGGGCTCATGCACAGGCACCGACCGTGTGCCCTCCATCTGCGGACATGGACCCATTCCCTTCATGCATTACTTTTTTGCCGGGCAGAGGCACAGACGGAAGACCCATGGAACATATGTACCCTAAAAAATAACTGCACCCAGGAAATAGTGCCCCTGACACTAATAGTGTAACGATAATATTCCCAAAAAATAACTGTGCTAAGCTGATACCATGACAGGGTGACCCCCCCATCCCCCCCACAGTAATAGTGCTCCCCAAAGTCCCACCAATAGAAATAATTAGTGCCCCCAGTAGAGCCAATGTCCCCATAATGCCTTTATGTGTGCCAATGCCCACTACTGTGTGCCCAAAAAACCCTCTTAGTGCCCCCTGTTGAGCCACAAAGTGCCCTATAATTTGTGCCAGTATAAAATACTCCTATATAATGCCCCCATAGTGCTCCTCCCCTTGTCCCCATGGTGATACAATGTGTCAGTATAAAATGTGCTCATAATGTGTGCCAGTGTAATGCCCCCATATACTGACCCCAATAGTGCTCCTCTCCCCCTTCTCCATAGTGCCCCCCATGTGTGTCAGTATACAAGATAGGGCCCCAATAGTGCTCACCCCCCTCCTTAGTGCACCCCATGAGTGCCAGTATATATGATAGGGCCCCAGTAGATGACCCCATAGTGCTCCTCCTTCTCCATAGTGCCCCCCATGTGTGCCAGTATATATAGGGCCCCCATAGTGCTCCTCCATGTATATATAGTACCCCCATGTGAGCCAGTATATATAGGGCTATAGGGCCCCCATAGTGCTCCTCCATGTATATATAGTACCTCCCATGTGAGCCAGTATATATAGGGCCCCCCCCATAGTGCTCACCCTCCTCCATAGCGCCCCTCATGTGAGCCAGTATATACAGGGCCCCTCATAGTGCTCCTCCTCCATAGTGCCTGTATACAGGACCCCCCATAGTGCTCCTCCTCCATAGTGCCTATATACAGGGCCCCTCATAGTGCTCCTCCTCCATAGTGCCTATATATAGGGCCCCTCATAGTGCTCCTCCTCCATAGTGCCTGTATACAGGACCCCCCATAGTGCTCCTCCTCCATAGTGCCTATATACAGGGCCCCCCATAGTGATCCTCCTCCATAGTTCCTATATACAGGGCCCCTCATAGTGCTTCTCCTCCATAGTGCCTGTATACAGGACCCCCCATAGTGCTCCTCCTCCATAGTGCCTATATACAGGGCCCCCCATAGTGCTTCTCCTCTTCCATAGTGTCCCCCCCCCCCCCCCAATGTGTGCCAGAAAGGGCCCTTAGTAAAGCGTAAATGAAAACAATAAACACTTATACTTACCTCCTTGCCTCTTTCAGCGATGCGATGCAGGCCTCTTCTGGCCTGTGTCCCGCGCTGTACGGCTCAGGCGGCGTGACGACGTCATCGTGTCGCCTGCGCCGGCCTCTGATAGGCTGCAGGCCTAGTGCCTGCAGCCTATCAGAGGAACGGGCAGGGGAGACGCCTCTCCCTTCCCTGCCCCGCAGTACTTCTATCTGTATCGCTGTCCTGCGGACGGCAATACAGAAGAATATAGAGATGAGCGCTTCCATAATGGAAGCGCTCATCTCCCCCTGCTGCCAGCAAGAAGGGCCCCCCTCCTGTCCCGGGCCCCTGTGCAGCCGGGTCCGCCCCTGCAAGTAAGCATTCATTTCCAGGATCAGGCTTCGTTCCCATCACCATGGGATTGTTTTGATCATAACCGGGCTACAGATCGAGCAGCAGAGTACAGGCTGTTCCTACGCTGGCTGTACAAGTTGCATAGCTGTCAGCTGAACTCTGAGCTCTGTCTCTTAGGGCTCCTGCACATGGGGGCACATTATTTTGGCCATGTATTAGATATATTTTTAGAAAAAGGAGATAATGGGTGTACAAACTTTCTTCTCCGTCATAGGCAAATAACGGCACAAGCCACTTTGTGGTTCTTACTGGTTCTCAAGGTTCAATTAACGATCCTTGGCTGCTAAGACTTATTCATTATTTGTTGAGTCACAGCAGACAGAAATGACCCTTATGTTAGACTTCTCAACCATTAAGAAGCCCTTACCTGCAAATGTTAAAGGGTCCATACACATTAGACTAAGTTGATAAAAATGGACCTTTTCAACCATAACAAATGTTTGTTGGGTGGAAATTAAAGAGGACCTGCCACCACTCCTGATGCCTATTTTAATAGCTCCATGCATTCCCGATGTAATAACAATTCCGGAGTTTCTATTCTTATAGTCTGTATATTGTACCATTCATTTATTATTTCTACGAGAAGTTATAAATGAATTGCTAGCAGTCTGCAGTAAGGGTACAGAGGGGTGGTAACCAGTTGGTGGTGTGTACCTGCACAGTCTGACTGTATCCAATCAGTGCTGCCATGTTCAGACTGTGCAGATACACGCCCCCAACTTGTTACCTCCCCTCTGTACCCTTACTGCAGACTGCTAGCAATTCATTCATAACTTCTAGTAGAAATAATAAAGGAATTGAACATATAGACATAAGAATAGATGTTCCAGAATTGTTATTACATGAGGGATGCATGAAGCTATTAAAATTAGCATGTCAGGAGAGGGGACAGGTTTGTGTTTATCGGATCCGGCAAGCTGTCCCGGCAGAGACCAGTTCGCTGAAGTTCAGCAGATCCTGCCAAGCCAGATATTGCCGTTCACCGCCAGACTCCATTGACTATAATGGGATCCGGATGCTTTCCAGCCTGAGTCTCATGGGTTCGTCAGGGCAAAAAATGATGTGTACCGCGGTTTTTGTCTGGCTGAAACCCAGCATTCATGCTGGAAAGTGGGCGGATCCCTGCTGGATCCCATAGTAAATCAACACTCAGATGTCAATTTATTCCTAAGTATGCAAGAGGAATAACAGAGGTGCTGTGCAATGTAGAATTAAGGGAAAAGACGTTTCAGAATTTACTAGTATTTACTAAAGTGTCAGGAAAGGTGACCGGTCCTCTTAAACGATGAACCATCAATTTTGCCAAGGGATAAAAGACCGTCAACGCCGGGAATGAATCTGGCATGTCAGAATATTTCAGGTCGATATACAATCAATAATTCACTGAAAGATCTTTCATCTTTCTATAAGGAATGTCACTTCTGGCAATGGAGTGTCCATTGCTTGCCCAGTGTGAATGAACACGGGTAATGGGAATATAGACTGAAATGCGTATTGTTCGCTCAATGGTTGTTCAATCATCAGCCGATTTCTATCTAATATGTGGGGAAACAATACCAATATTAAAGAGGTTTTCCAGGATTTTACCACTGATGACCTATCCTCAGGATAGGTCATCAGTATCTGATCGGTGTGGGTCAGACACCCGGGACCCCTGCTGATCAGCTGTTTGAGAAGGTACCGGTGCTCCTGTGGGCGCCACTACCTTCTCGCAGCTTACCAAGCACAGCGCCGTACATAGTATAGCGGCTGTGCTTGGTATCGTGCTCAGTTCCATTCCCTTGAATGGGGCTGAGCCGTTCCTAGGCCACGTGACCTATGAACATAACGTCACTGGCCTAGGAAAAGCTAAGAGAAGGCTGCGGCACAGGAGCGCTGGTGCCTTCTCAAACAGCTGATCGGCGGGGGTCCCGAGTGTCGGACCCCCACCGATCAGATACTGATGACCTGTCCTGAGGATAGGTCATCATCAGTAGTAAAATCCCGGAAAACCCCTTTAACAAAAGAGGACCAGTCACCTCTCCTGACATGTCTGTTTAAGTAACTACTTGCATAACCCATGTATTAACAATTCTGGAGCATCTAGTCTTATGATTCTATGATGTACCATTCCTTGATTATTCCTGTCAGAAGCTATGAATGAATTTCTGTTAATTTGTAATGAAGGTCCAGACGGCTGTTACCAGTTGGGAGTGTGTCCCTGCACAGTCCGACATTGGCAGTACTCATTGGATAGTGTCAGACCGTGCAGGGACACACCCACAACTGGTAACACCCATCTGGACCTTCATTACAAGCTACCAGAAATTCATAACTAATAGTATATGGTACATCATAGAGCCACAAGAATAGATGCTCCAGAATTGTTATTACATGGGGAACGCAAGTAGTTACTAAAACAGACATGTCAGGAGAGGTGGCGGGTCCTCTTTGGTTAATAGTTATATACCATCCAGCTGAATCTGCTTTAAAACATGAGGACAACTCCCTCTATGTGAAGTGGAGCTCCTCCTGAACTAAGGATTAGTGGGCGATACATCCAGTCTTCATGGCACGCACTAGTCTGACATTTTATCGGATGCATATTTTACTGATAAACTGCATTGCACACTTACCTAATTGTATGTGTATTCCTTTTGTGAAAAATCAGAATAATTCCCTGCACGGGCATTATGGAAACCCACAGGGATGCAATCCAATTTTTGGAGGAAAAAAAAGACATGACTTCATATACGATCACATCATGGACATCTTTGTACATTTACTTTTTACATAAATCTAATAGACAGAATGGGAATAGCCAAATATTAACTAGAATGAACATTTACCAATAAATAGCAAAAAAAAAAAAAACATAAAAAAGTTAAAAGCAAAATTACAATCCTCGAATGTAACATGAGCAAAAATCAACTTTCCTGGCCATGTTTCCCCTGAATGTCATCCAAATTTATGTTCTATGTCTAACTTTCTGCACATGTAAATGATTACTATTGAAAATACAAGTCTTTGTGCCGCGGCTAAGCCCTCTGCCTTTCACTGCATTCTCCTCTAACCTCATAATCATGGTGCAAGTAAGACAGATTAAGCCGCACACAACACCCCACTGACCGTGTGCTGCTGGCAAATTAGAAAATGAGGCCTGGCAGGACAGCTGCACACATGTCACCGAGAGGATCATTTACAAGGGACTTTATTATATCCTGGTGACAAATAATTTGCCGGCGCAGGGTCAGTGGCCTACATCTGAATGCGGCTTAGCAGCAAATGAACTGAAGGAGGTCATCGAGGCACAGTGACCCACAATCCTGGGAGGCGAGCAGGGCATCTTAGGTTTTCACAGCTGTAACTGGTTCAAATGACCAGGATGAACTCTCAAGACAGGAAACGAACGTTAATTTTCCGTATAAGCAGAAATGACCCGCAGCACTGGTGTGCCGGTTACGTGGGGTGCCTGATCAAGCGCAGATGTGAATGAAATGCATCAATGGTAAATAAACTCATGAATTTCTACAGGAAAAGAAAAATAAGAATTTAGCGATTTGTCAAATTCAAGATCTGCAGGATCAGAATTTTACTGTTATTTGACATAAAGTGATTTCATTTAAATGGCTTTTTCAAGACTTTATCAGTATTTGATTGGTGGCGGTCCAATACGCCGGACCCCCGCTGATCAGTTGTTTGAGAAGGCACCAGAGCTCACAATAGAGTCACGGCCTTCTCACAGTTTAGCCTTGGCCATGTGACATCACGTTCATTGGTGGCATGGCCTAGGTGCAGCTCAACCCCATTAAAGTGAATCGTAACGCGGTACCAAACACAGCCGCTATACAATGTATGGTACTGTGCTTGGATAGCTGAGAGAAGGCCGTGACATGACTGCGTGCACCGGTGCCTTCTCAAACAGCTGAATGGCAGGGTTCCTGGGTGTCAGACCCCAACAATCATATACTGATGACCTATCCTCAGTATAAAAGTCTTAGAAAACCCCTTATGTTAACCTTTTTAGAGTATGCACTTTCTGCATTAGTTTATCACTTTGAATGCCACAGACCCACTTGCAGAAGGAACAGGTCCTTCCTTAGTGTGGTCATGGCTTTAAACCGCTGGCCAAGTGACCTCCAGCCCTGTTTCCCACTACAGTCACTGGTAGCCAGGCACCAGGTTCTGGCGCCTGTGTAGAATATACCCTCTAGTGGGCAGAATTGTTCTGCGCATGCGCCAGAAGAGTAGGACACGGCACTTGTGCATGATTTGCCCCAGATCTACTTATCTTATAAATGGCATAAATGTAGACAGGCTGTCTAGACCTGCACCAGATTTATCACTGTGGGTCCGGCTGAATAATAAATCTGGCGCAGGGATAGACATTTTTGACTCTCTACCAACTACTAGGTTAGGGCTCATGCACCTGACCGTGGGGGTGCCGTGCCCATACTGCAGAACACAAATCTTGGGTCTGCAAAACACGGGCATCGGATATGTGCATTCTGCTTCGCTGTGTGGAACAATTCACTTCAATGTGTCCGCGATCTGCAAGATGCGGCAAAAGATAGCATAGGACATGTCTTTGGCAGTGTGGAAGCACAGACTCAGAAGCCCATGGAAGTCCTTCTGTGGGCTTACGGGTCTGTGCCTCTGCAACGCAAAAAGTAGAACATGTCCTACCTGTTGTCGCACCTGGCGGATTGCGGTTCCATTGGAGCGTACCCAGCCGATGCCCATGTTTGTGGTCCACACCATGGGCACGACGGCCCCACGTTCATATGCATGAGGTCTTACGCTTAGGCTACCTGCACATGATTGCGGGAAAACTTGAAGAATATCTGCACAAACCGCTGTGCACCAAATCCGCACCTAAATCCTTATGTGTAACTTGCGTTTTTTGGTGTGGACGTGATGAAGATTTTCTGCAGATCTCACCCTTGCATTGAAAAGGTTGAAATCTGCAAACAAAAGAAAAAAAAACGGAAACACAATTGACATGCTGAGGATTTCGAAATTCCGCACATCAGGTCAATTTTCACATGGAGAAAAAGCAAAGTGTACAGGAGATTCGTCTGGTACTGTATTATACTGCGGTTTTTCCACACAAGAATCCGCGCTGAAAAACCACATGTGAACCGCAAAGAGTGCAGGTTTCCTAAAAGAGAATATTACTCAGTATTGTTGAGCAATTTTGGCACAAAATGGTGCATCCTAGGCCAGGCCCCCTCTTCTGTGAGGATCCTTACCACCAAGCCATTTTCGAGCAACACGGACAAAAAGTGTAGATACCCTAGTTGCGCCAAACTGCACCGATTTGCACCAGATTTTAGGTGCAGATACATTGCTAAATCTCGGCCACGGTTTTCATACCGGAATATTATAGTGACCACTAGAGAGCCAGCAGAGATGCTGCAGTGTTCTTACAAAGGTTAGCTTTAATCATTTGCCGACAGATGGTTCGCAAGAATGATAATGAGCATTAATACTCTGGACGCAAGGCACAGCATTAATCCCTTACCTATCGTGTCGTTGACAATGTGCGGATATGAATTAAATGAGGACCCCTCACCTTTCAGCTTTTCCGGTTGGCCCCCAATATTACATAAAGCAAGTAAATCTTTACAATCAGATAAACCATCTAAATTTGCTTTCCAAGGCTATTATTATAATAAAGGTCATGATTTCAGAAGAGTGTTCACATGGCAACTGCTGCAGCTTATTCACACAGTACACCGCCTGGTAGGTTCTCATGCAGTGGTTATATGGTTTGCTCAAAAATTTAAGAATCATCAGGTATCATCTGGTTTATGGTCACTGTGTAAGGGTGGGTTAACATCACGTTTATCCCTCCATTTGATGTATGCAAAAACACTGCACACCACATTCTTGTATCCTACACAGTCTGTTAAAAAAAAGTATACTTTTTTTTACAATGGTAAAGTATAGGTTTTTGTTTTTTTTACAATGTAAGTCTATGGTGAACGGATGACATCAGTCTGAGGCATCCATACATTTTTTGTATACGTTAAAAGGATGGGAAAAACGTGATGTGAACCCACCCTGGCCACCTCATGATGGGAACTGTATTGCTTTGCATTCTTTATGTCATGGTTGCGCTGTTCTGTGTGCACGGATGCGCTGTGCCACATATGTGGAAGGGGCAAGCCTTTTTATGGCGGGCATCTGTCTGCCTGCCTAAGTTCAGACCCTGCAAGCTAAACAGAGTCTGGTATTAAATTGCATACAGCTGCAATACCAGATACAATCTGTAAAAAAGAGTGGCGCTGTTTCAGGGGTGGGGGATGCTTTTGTATCTAATATTACAGGATTACATAGACTGCATTTTAGCAAATCCTCCATGCCCCATTCAGAGTCCTTTGCAGGCAGATTTTTAGACAGACTCAATAAGAGGTCACGCTGAATGATGCAGTCACACTACTTCAACCCATTGACTTCAATTGGTCTTCGATCCACAGGATACAGCAAAAGATAGGACATGTCCTATCTGTTGCGAGAGCAGAGGAACGGAAGCCCACAAACACACTCAGAGGACCTTCCGTGGTCTTTCCGGTCCGTGCCTCTGCACCACAAAAGATACAACATGTTCTATCTTTTGTCGTATCTTGTGGATCACGGACCCATTCAAGTCAACGGGTCCACACCACAGCAATGAGCTCACACGTCTGGTGCCCATGTTTTGTAGACCACTATTTATGGTCTACAACATGAGCACATGGATCATATTGTCGTGTGAATGAGCCCTTACACAGAGAACGCTATAAATCACTGATAACACCTCCTCTGTGTACAGTTATCTCTGTATACACACTTACACAGGGAATGCTATCACTAATAACACCTCCTCTGTGTACGGCTATCAGTGACTGACAGCTATCTATGTGTACACACTTACACAGAGAATCCTATCACTAATAACAACTCCTCCATGTACGGCTATCCGTGACTGACAACTATCTATGTGTACACACTTACACAGAGAATCCTATCACTAATAACACCTCCTCTGTGTACGGCTATCAGTGACTGACAGCTATCTATGTGTACACACTTACACAGAGAATCCTATCACTAATAACAACTCCTCCATGTACGGCTATCCGTGACCGACAACTATCTCTGTATACATACTTACACAGAGAATGCTATCAATAACTGCTAACACCTCCCCTGTGTATAACTATCAGTAACTGACAGTTATTTATGTATACACACTTACATGGAGAATGCCATCATTAATAACACTTATTTATATACAATTATCAGTGACTAACAGCTATCTCTCTATACATGCTTACACAGAGAATACTATCAATCACTAATAACACCTCCCCCATGTACAGCTATCAGTGACTGACAGCTATCTATGTGTACACACTTAGGGCATCGTGTGAATGGGTCCGCATCTATTCCGCAATTTTGCAGAATAGATGCGGCCCCATTCACTTCAATGAGAGCGGGCAGCCGCGGCACGGAACCGTGTCTGCAGCTCTGCACAAAAAAAAAAAAATAGAACATGTCCTATTGTTGTCCACAATAGCGGACAAGAATAGGCATTTTGAATGGGGCACCTGGTCGTGTGTTCCGCAAATTGCGTAACACATGCCGGGCGACATCAGTGGTATTGCGGATCCGCATTTTTATGGACCCGCAATACCACGGCCGTCTGAACGGCCCCTTATACAGAAAATACTATCAATCACTGATAATAATACCTCCCCTGTGTACAACTATCAGTAACTAACAGCGTTTTATGTATACACACTTACACAGAGAACGCCATAAATTATTGATAACACCTCTTCATATACAATTATCAGTGTCTGACAGCTATCTATACACACACACAATACTATCAATCACTGATAACTTCCCTGTGTACAGCTATCAGTGACTGGCAGCTATCTCTGTATACACACTAAGGGTTCATGCACACGGCCGATGCCCAGCCGTGGCCGTATTGCACCCCGCATCACGGATCGCAGACCCATTCACTTGAATGGGTCCGCAATCTTGGAGATGCGGAACGGAGGCACGGATCGGAACACCACGGAAGGACTACAGAGTGCCCGTGCATTGCGGACCGCAATTTGCCCTTACACAGAGTACTATCAATCACTGATAACACCTCTCCTGTGTACAACTGAGCTCAGCTTCTTCTGCTCTATAACATGCTTCCTGGAGATCACACTGCATTTTGTGGTGACAGTTCCTCTTTAAATCTTGGTGATACATGTCCATTATCACTACAATCTGCTATGAGAAAACCTTGCTATAACACTGAATCGTTGTACCACTAACGACTTGGATTTCAGAAGAACGGCTCAATGTACAGATATTTATGGAGACATTTGTATTTCTCATACATAAAACAGGCAAGACAAAAAAAGGTGCAAGTGAAGATATCCTCAAGGCCAGGTGTATTAACATCTACATTCAAGAAAAGAAAAAAAAAAAAGATGACTTCTTGTAATCCGCAAATTAACGGAATGCTGTTCAGGAAATGCAATCTGCCTCGGGGCGGGGATGGCACGGGGCTGAACGCTCACCCCTGAGCTGGTTATGCGGCCACCTTTACATGATTAGCCTGTTTGGAATGTGGAATCAGAAAGCAAACCTCCGAAATGTAAAACATATGGAATTATTTGGGGAGGTTATACAACATGTCAAGACAGACCAATGTTCTTCTTGCATATTTCCAGCAGAATAATAAACATACGAGGAGATATCTGGAGAAAGACTCCTGTTTCCAAACTAAGGAAATCCGAAATATCGGGTATGAAATAATTGCGAAATTCTTTTTTTTTTTTTTGTTTCAGTCCAATTTCTGATGTGGAAAGACTGGTTTCTACTCATGTATCAGAGAGCTTATGAAAACTGAGGCATACAGGCAGAATTCACTGCCAAAAGCACAATGGGGGTTCATTTATACACTGCCACAGTCTGGTGAACTAATGACATACCACAGTAGTGGTCAATCAGGTTGTCTGGTGGCCATAAACATCTGTCTTGACTTCATCCATGGCTCAAATATCACACTCACCTAAAGTTAGGTTGCTAGGTGTGTATGGAAGCGTTAAAGGGGTTTTCCCATCACATACAATGGGGGTATATCGCTAGGATTCGCCATAGGTGGGACCCGCACCTACAACAAGAATGGAGCAAGAAAATGAATGGAGGGCGCACTGCACATGCACAGCCGCCATCCAATTACTTCAATGGGGCCGCCGAAAATAGCCGACCGCTGGCTCAGCTATTTCCGTCTGCCCTATAGAAATGAATGGCAGGGGGGGTCACGTGTGCGCGGTGCACTCCCATTCACTTGTATGGGAGCAGCACTTGGTGGTGGACGGACCCCGGGAAACTCTGTGTCCTCCAGCCACCACTCTCCCTGCTCCATTCTCCTTGTAGGAGCGGGTGGGACCCACAGCTATCAGACAATGGGGGCATATCCTAACAATATGCCCCCATTGTCTGTGATGGGAATACCCCTTTAATTTAATGGTTCTTCTATTTTAAAGGACTCTTTACACGTGCCGAGAATCAGCCAGATAATCTCTAACAAGCGTTTATAGGTACCACTGATTACCCGGTGAACGAGTGAAACATCGTTTGTGCAGTCACCTAAATCGTTGTTTGCCGGCAGCAGATCGTGTCTAAGCAGCACTCTGCTGCCGGCTCAAAATGATTCTGTATGGGGAAGAGTGATGACATTAGTGATCGCTCCTCCGAATACTGTGGAGGAGATCGCCGCTTCCTTCCTGACAATCGCCTGATAAATTGTTCCGTGTAAAGGGACCTTTAGACTATTCCACTTTAAGACTATTTAAAGAAAACTTGAACCAAACACAAATCTAAACTATACCACATTCCTAACTGATTCGTTTACAACATGCGCGCTGTACAACCACTTGCTAAGCAGTTCTTTGCAATATTCTGTGCCCATCCCAGTGTGGACAATAAGGGGGAGATTTAAAATACACAGATGGAAAAATGTTGTTTGCAATTTTTTTCTGCCAGAAAACTAATGATATAAATACCCTTGGGGCGTAGCTATAGCGGTCATAACTGTGACCAGGCCCCTAAACCAGGGGGGCACCAACAATTACCATATTGTTCACTGTACAAGATGCACTTTTTTCCACCAAAAGTGTGTGTTTGGGGGCCGGGGGAATGTCAGTGCACCTTATAAAGGGAATACTAGTGAGCGCTTCCATTATGGAGGTGCTCACTAGTATGCAGGTGGTCTGATATGGGGGGGGTCTTACATGTAGGACTGATGGGGGTCACATCTGAGGTTTGCTATGGGGGTTTGATGTGAGGATCTGATATGGGATTCTGCTTTGAGGTCACATATGGGGTTCTGATTTGAAATCTGATTTGGGGTTTTGATTTGATATGGGAGTCTGATCTGAGGATCTGATATAGGGGTCGGATATGAGGTGTGATATGGGATCTCATCTGAGAATCTGATTTGAAAGGTAAAGGGGTGTATAAGGGGATATTTTTTGGACTGACTCACATTTTTCTACTGGCACACATTATAAGGGGGTATTTTTGTACTGGCACACATTGGGGTAGGGAGAATTGTTACTACTGTGGGACTATGGGAACATGATTACTAGCATGGGCACAATGGGGTAATTATTATTATTATTAGGGGCACTGTTAACACTATGTACTCCGGCAAATAATTATGAACAAGGTACACATCTGATAACATTCACTCTATTTTTCCAATTTTTATTAATGTACCCGAATGTCTTACAATTATGCTGTGATTAAAACTGGAACACTGCTAGAATCATGGTTTATCCCTAAAGGGGTTAATAAAATATTTTTTTCCTGTTGCTCATATGTGATATTGGAAACAAGCTATTTTTATAGATAAAAGTTTGTTATGTGTGAACGAGGAAAATTGCTTTCTACACATTCTTTCAGGCTATTGTAATATTACTGCTTTTATACTTGCAATTTCTCAGCAGTGACATCAGTTAATTACAGAGGTGTAGCTTGTCTTACCACCAGCGCCTCAGGTTCCAGGGCTTGGGGTTTTTAATTCAATAGACAGCAGTTTGTGTAATAAATTTAACCTGCTCAATACTTGACAAGTTCTTTTTCTCTCCCTTCATATTTTTGTGCTAAAAGTTAAAGGGGTTGTCCGGGCTTTTACTATTGATGACCTATCCGCAGGATAGGTCATCAATAGAGATGAGCAAGCATGCTTGGCCGAGCATGCTCGAGTGCCATTTTTGCGTATTTGCATACGCATTTTAAAATTCGTACGCTATTCATACACATATTTTAATCTATATGCAAATGCGTACGAATAACGTACGAATAGCGTACAAATTCAATTTGTACGCTATTCGTACGCTATTCGTACGCATTTGCGTATAGATTAAAATATGCGTATGATTAGCGTATGAATTTTAAAATGCGTACGCAAATACGCAAAAATGGCACTCGAGCATGCTCAGCCGAGCATGCTCACTCATCTCTAGTCATCAATATCAGATCGGCGGGGGTCCGAAAACCCTGCTGATCAGCTGTATGAGGAGACAGCACGCGCAGTGTGCATGTACCATCTCCCGTCTCTCTTCCTGTCCACCGCTGCTGTCCATGGTCTTTGCCATAAACAGCAGCAGTGAACAGGAAGAGAGATGGGGGACGGCATGTTTACACTGCGTGTGCAGTCTCCTCATACAGCTGATCGGCGGGGGTGCCAGGTGTCGGACATCCGCCAATCTGATATTGATGACCTGTCCTGAGGATAGGTCATAAATAGTAAAAGATTGGACAACTCCTTTAAAGGGGATGTCCCATGAAAAATATTCTACAGTTTTCAAACCAGCAAAACTGGATCTGAATAATTTTGTTACTGCATATAATTAAAAATGTAGCATAGCCACTGAGTTATTCAATAAAATGTATCTGTATAGCACCACCAGCTGTTTGTTTTTATTCTTATTTCTTTGACCTGCTCACTGAGAAGACCGAACATGCTCAGTTTCATCCTCCAACTGCCTCCTGAGCTGTGATAGGGAGAGCATGGACACGCCCCCTGAGCTGCAGTAGAAAAGACACTCCCCTTGAGCTGTCAGCTTGATATAAATCTATCAGAGCAATGAATGTGGAGATCTCTGGATCCATGTGATGTAGAGGGCTGGTTCTAGCTTTGTTAGAAAGAGATTGTCATGTGCTATATGATGTCTGATGTTCATTTTTTTCATAAGGCATGGGATAACCCCTTTAAGTAATCGGTCATTATTTGGAAGTGGCTGTTTTTAGAAGAGTACTGTGAATATCGCTGAATGGCCCATAAAGATGTAATCCCATGATTAATGTAAAAAAATGAATGAAAATCAGACATCATAACGTACATGACAATTTCTTTGTCACAAAGCTAGAAACAGCCCTGTACCTCACATGGATTCAGAGATCTCGTTAATTGCTCTGCTAGATTTATGTCAAGTGGCAGCTCAGAGGGTCCTTTCTGCTGGCAGCTGAAGGATTGAACTGAGCATGTGTGTCCACCTCAGTGAGGACAACAGAGAAATGTGGAAAAGGACAAACAGAAGGAGGCGCTATACAGATACATTTCATTGAATAACTCAGTGGCTATACTATTACAAAAGTATTCAGATCCAGGTGCTGGTTTGAAATGCGTAGAATATTTTTTCCTGGGACAACTCCTTTAACCCCTTCCCGACCAGCGCCGCACTAGTACGGTGCTGGTTGGGTCTTTAAAGATGGCGCCCGCTCCTGAGGAGAGCGGGCGTCATGGCCACAGGTGAACTCCTGTTTCCTGTAACAGACACCTGCGGCTCATGTCCGCGACCGGCAGTAATGCCAATCGCGGACATTTAACACCTTGGATGCCGCTGTCAATCCTGACCACGGCACCTGAAGGCATCAAACACCGGAAGCGCGCGCTTCCGGTGTTGCTCCGGCTCCCCCGTGTGGCGATCGGAGGAGCCGGAGCGTGCCTGCAGCAGCCCCTGTCATAGTGAATGACAGGAGGCTGCTGCATAGGCTTTCCTATGGAGCCCTTCTGTGTAGTAGGGCTTCGTAGGAAAGCATTGAAATCCTCATAGGCTCCAATGCTAATGCATTGGAGTCTATGATATAAGCAATCAAATGATTGCTTGTTATAGTTCCCTATGGGAACTATAAAAAAGTGTAAAAAAATTAAATTAATAAAGTTTTTTTTTAAAAGAAAATTTAAAAAAACGTTACAGTTCAAATCACCCCCCTTTCCCGAAAATAAAAATATAAGTATTAAAAAAATAAAAAAATACACATCATGGGTATCGCCATGTGCGAAAACGCCAATATTATAAAAATGTAAAAATGTATTTACCATACGGAAAACAGCAAAACGGAAAAAAGCTTCAAAATGGCCGATTCGCCATTTTTTTGGCGCTTTTTAAAAAAAAAAAATTAAATAAAAAGCGATCAAAAAGTCATACGCACCCCAGAATGGTATCAATAAAAAGTTCAGATCTCCCCCATACAGCTCCATACACATAAATACTAAAAAGTTATAGGGGCCAGGATATGACAAAAAAAAATTTCCAACTTCATAATTATTTTATCACTATCAAAACGCAAGAAAAACTATACATATTAGGTATCGCCAGATTCGTACTGACCAGTAGAATGAAAGTAACTGGTCAGTTTTAATTAACATCGAGCGCCGTAAATAAAAAAAAAGTAAAACTGTGGCGGAATTGCGTTTTTTTTTGCAATTTCACCCAATTTGGATTTTTTTTCCCGCTTGCCACTACATCATATGCAATAGTAAATGGTGGCGTTGGAAAGTACAACTTGTCCCGCAAAAAAAAAAAGCCCTCATACAGCTATGTGAACAGAAAAATAAAAAAAAGTTATGGCTGTATGAAGGCAGGGAGCGCAAAACGAAAACGGAAAGGAAAAAACCTCCGGGGTAGAAAGGTTTAAAGAAGTTGTCTGGAAATTTAAGAAACCAATGATTTTGTTATCCCCACTAACAATGCTTTCACCCAATGAACAGGCGTTTGCTCATTCATCGGGTGATCTACAGCACCTTTATATGGGCCAATTATCAGGAATGAGGGTTCCAGGAAATGCTTCTTCCCAATAATTGCTCCCATCGTCTGGCCATATAAAGGAACCTTGAGCCTTTTTCTCCTGAATAGAAGTTGTAATCTGCATAGGAAGTAACACTCTGGACTGGGAATAACTTTCTACTTTCATGCATTTAGAGTCCTACAGATTGGACTATAACTGCCAAACAGGAAAGAACTTGAGACTTTCACAAGAGGTATTTCAAGGTGTGATGCTGGTGTAACTTGTTCTATCACTTGTGCAACAATATCAATTTCTAAGAACTTAAAGGCTATGTACACCTTTGGGGGCAATTTTATTTATTACTGTATTGTACTGCATTACTGCATTGTATACTGAGCTTTATTAAAAATATGGAATCCTTTTTTCTGGACATAGCTGAGATGCTCTAGTAGCAGCCTGTGGACTTTTTGTCTTTTCCGTCATCTGGGAAGATAATGGACTCCTTATCTCTGCTCTCCGACTTTATAAACACTCATTATAGCTCAGTTCTTATCTCACTGATAAAAATGTGGCTTAAATAAGTGTTTATGACCTCTTAGTAGTTTAGAGATAAGGCTTATTAGATGAGCGGCACAAGGTGAAAGTACCAGTCACACAGCTAGAAAAACAGTTAACCCTTTGTAACAGAATGGCTAAATATTTTTAATAAAGGCCAATTGAAAATAGGATTTTTAGCAAAAAAATGAGTAAAATACAATCAAACTAAAAAATGCCACCAAAGGTGTACATCGCCTTTAATCTTACTTATGCCTCATGCACACAACGGTATGTGTTTTGCAGACCGTGGATCCGTCCGTGTTACATGTTATTTTTTGGCAGACCTATTGACTTCAATGGGTCTACAGTCTAAATTTTATTGCCAAGAATACAACAGATTGTATCTTTTGTGGAATGGACATACAGAAGGCACACGAAAAAGCCGATTCTCATAAAATAGGCAAAAGGCACAATACTTTCTGTGAGGTCTGGCGCAGTGGACCTGGCATCATAATATTCTACCATTAATCAGGAAAGCGCATTTTAATAATATTGATGACCTATCCACATGGTATTTCATCGTTATCACATTGGCGGGGTTCCCAGTCCCAGCAACCCTAGCTGTTAAGCTGTTGTGAGAATCTGTGGTGCCGTACATTGTATAGCAGCTGTGTTTGGTATTGACTTGAATGCGGCTGAACTGCAACTAGGTCATGTGATTGATGTATGATGGACGATGCATGGCCTAGGACAGTGATGGCTAACCTCCGGCACTCCAGGTTTGGTTAAACTACGACTCCCAGCATGCTCCATTCATTTCTACGGAGTTCTGAGAACAGCCAAGCAAGTGTGCATCTTGGCAGTCTTAGTTTTACCACAGCTGGAGTGCCGGAGGTTAGTCATCACAGACCTAGGAAGAGGCCGCCTAGCCTCTTCTAATGGCTGATGGGTGGGGATTCCTGTGTCTGAAGCCTGCTAATCTGATATTGATGACCTATCCTGAGGTCTTCAATATTAATTCCCGGATGACCCCTTTAGTGCCAGATTTCATGTAATGTAAAATGTTAAGACAAACAGAAACAAAAAGAGAAGAAGAATAAAAAATGTTTTTTTGTTTTTTTTTATATAAATGTCTATGTGATCAGTGAAGCATTAATCCCTGCGAATACAAAACCAGCACCAGAATAGTCTAGCATTGGCAAGCGTGGCCAGCTCATATTCTATACTCCGCTGCCCTGTTAAGTCTGGATCTCATGGCCTTAACGACACTTTAATATAATCGACTCGAACAAGGGTCCAATCTAAAAGGGCTCAACATATAATTTCATGGACAGCAAAAAAAATAAAAACCACAAAATCCTCAAAATGCAGCTATCAAAGTGATTTCAAGCCAATGATCCAGTACAAAGTCAAAAGATGTAAGCTGTTCTAATCCAGTGCTCTCAGCTGCTTAAGATCCAGCCTCCACTGCTAGTTGCCAGGACCCAGCTGACATGTTCTTCAAAGACGTCGAGCAGCCCAGCTCAGCAATGCCTGTCGACTGGGACTCTTCAGAGGTTTTCAAACTGACAGCTGTTTGCTTTGGGTTTAGATACTACAAAAACAAGTCGGGAGGCGGATGACATAAGCGGCACCGTGTTCCACTCCAAGGCGTTTTATTACAATGAGTTTCGCTCTGGGCGAGCTGCAGCAATCAGCACATTTTGACAGGACATTCAGACTATGAGGCTATTTTCCTAAATAGTCCCTACTTCTCTGGAGGAAGATTTATGGCGTACCTGTAGAAGTCCTCTTGCCAGGGGCAAGGAGGGGGGAGGAAGGGGACATTATTCCTTATTTCCTTCACTCTCTCTCTTTCTTGGTAATTAACAACAAATTGTTTGCCTTAGAGATTTTTTTTCAATGTCTGCTAGAGGGAACCAGGACATGCTGCACATGAATTATACTCAACTTTTCAATTTAACTTACTAGTAAATCAATTTCTTTATAGCACAGCTAGAAAAGATGCCTCTAACATATCCAATTTCCTTTGCCTTTTCCAGCTATTATGTAACACAAAATGGGCTTCTACGCAAATCTATGTACCCATGCCATGATGTTTGCCACAGATTTCAGTTTAGCCGCACAGACTGCTGAAGGGTGTGACTCATTTATGATGAGGCGCTACACAGGGGATATCAAGACCAACTTCGAAAACGACGGTCTCGATAAATCTTCCCCAGAGCGTTAACAAGATATAAGTTCATTGTCGGACACAGCATAAAAAACTCCATGTGAACAACTACAGTTTTTGATGCAGTTTTTTTTATTTAATTTTCCATATGATGTAGTGGGAAGCTGGAAAAAAATTCTAAATTGGATGAAATTGGAAAAAAAAAACGGAATTCCGCCATAACTTTAAGGATTTCGTTTTTATGGCATTCCCTAAAAAATGACTTGTTTACTTCATTCTGCGGGTCAGTACAATTACAGTGATGCCACATTTTCATAGTTTTTCTAGTGCAGTGATGGCTAACCTCCAGCGCTCCAGCATGCTCCATTCATTTCTGTGGAGTTCTGAGAACAGCCAAGCAAGTGTTCATCTTGGGAGTTGTGGTTTGACCACAGCTGGACCGCCGAAGGTTAGCCATCGCAGGCCTAGTGTCTTAATACTTAAAAAAATAATAATAATTTGAAAACTTTTTTTTTTCCTATGCATCACCATATCCTGACATCCTCAACCTCTTTATATTCATGTCTTCGGAGCGGTGTGTGGGCTCATTTTTTTTGGCGTGGCGATCTGTATTTTGGATTGATACCATATGGGGGGCTGTAAAACTTTTTGATGACTTTTCATTCAATATAATTTTTTTTTTGTTTTTTGCATTACGTTGTTCACCATACAAATAAATAGGATGTGGTGATACCAATGATCATTATACTGTATTGAGTCCCTCTAGGGAACTTTAACTTGCGATCCTCTGATTGCTTCTCCAATAGACTGCAATGAGTTAATGCAATGAGAATTGCTACTCTCTTATCAAGCCCTGATAGAACTTCAATATGGAAGACCTCAAAGACTTCAGAAGGCCTGAAGCTGACAAAGCAACTGAACGGCTCACACAATCCAGTCACAGAGGAGCAGTACAGTCATTGGTAGCACAGTGCTCCCAGTAATTTCTCTCTCATAAGCTGTGGTCACAACTGACCATGGTACCTGAGAGATTAAAAGTCCGTGATTGGTGTTATCGCCAATCACCAACTCTGTCATCGAGTGTCTGCTGTGTAAAACAGCAGGCCCCCGGTGGCTATGGCGCCCACTCAACTCCTGAGTGGGCACCATTTTAAAAGACCTGCCCTCTGCTATACATGTATGGGATATCTCAGGAAGAGGTTATTTAAAAAAAATTAAAATAACACAGTGAAACTACTAACAATGGAAAAAAAGGGATCACCATATTGGATTTAAATAAGCCTGATCCCCTGCTGATCCAACTGTGCAGGTTTATGGGCCTAACAGGAAGCTTTCAACTAACTTAAGACAAACCCCTTTTCCCAACTAGATAGGAACAATTTAATAAGTCCTCAATACTATAATAGTCAAATAATTTAACTCAACAGCTGCAGCCAGAAGAAACTGTAGTTGGGCAATTATGTCCAGTAAATTCATGTCTATAGTCCATAATGTTCATGGGTTAATTGCCTGTGCAATAGGTTCCTGAATCAAAAACTAGAGAGTAGTATATTATCAGAAATTTTAGTCAATGTAACGGTTATATTTTAATAATAGATAATATTATTTCCAATTGTAGCACCTGCATATTCTGCAGATTTGTACATTTCCTCATACACATATATTTGAGCCACAGAATACTGGAAGAGAAAAAAACATATCTAATGGTAGCGTAAGATCAACGCTCAGCTCCATTAATAGAACAAGTAAAATACGCAAGTGGACTAAGTGGGCATCAGCTATCAGCAACTTATGTGTGCTTGACTATACAAGATAGCAAAGTGGCAGCTACTAGGCGTTATCTCCCCAGTTCCTAAATCCCTCATACCCACATTTTTTGGGCATTAACTGTTGTTGCTATATATAGCTGCCATGGAAAACTGTAAGAAGGGACTTGGAGCCAGATAGCTCATAACTTTGGGTCTAAAGCTGTTTGATATAGCTCTAAAGGTAGAGAAAACTATATCGAGTTTTTGAAGGTTACACAGCTGTGCGCAAGACATGGAGCAAGTTATGTTAACATTTCCTCAATCTAGATTAACTTGAATTAGTCTTCAGAATGAAACATCCATTTTCCTATTGTTTTCTCCTCATTTATGAAGAGGTGCTAGTAGTCACACTTTTCTTCCACCATTACATCATGAAACAATATATCCTAAATCAAGAAGAGTCAAGAATGGTGGAGGCCATAACCTGTCACTGCACAAGCCAAAAAGTACCCATACATATTAGTCTAAAGTTGATCAAAATTTCAACCAAAATGATCATTCATCGGGTAATATTACAATGTAGGATCGTTTTATCAAACCGATGATGAATCATCACTATCTGAGAAGAAGCAAGTCGTGTTTGAAATGTTCATCGAAGAGTTGGAGCTCCCAGAAACATTCTTCATCCTTTTCCCCCCTGAGTCATTGAACACATATGACCAGTATATGAATGACTTGTAAAGGCTGGTATGGACTAAAATGTATACAGCTGTGTCTCCACAACCATCGTTTACCATTTGATCGTTCGTTCAATGTTTCTTCAACCATCAACCTGCTTCCATCTAAGGTGTATGACTATGTTAACATTTGTCTGCTCCCTTCCTCTCTCCCTGACTCTTGCAAAGGGAGCAGGAGAGAAGACCAGCCTTCTGGTGCCCAAACATATAAAATCAAAGTTGACTGAACCTACTAATTTTGCCAGGGATGACCAACTATTTTATGTGTATTCGGGCCTTCCAGCTCTCCCCCAATTATATATATGATATATGATTATTATATCTGGGTGACAGAAGGATCCGGCGTCCCACCCTATGTTTTGACGGGAGATAAGCTGCTGCCAGTATGCTCTAGAAGTGGCTTATTTCCCGCACCCCACTGAGAACAAATCCGTTAGGCCGAGCACATCATGCATGGACATGGGGGTGGGAAATAGCTGTCAAATGAGTCATATATCATAAGTGAGTGTTCAGATGATAGTTATTAAAGGTGTATGGGCACCTTTAGAGCTGTACAGTAACTAGTCATCACAGAAAGGAGGGGGGGAGTACTGCTCCCAGAGAGATTGAGACAGAACGGCAATAGAAGCCGAACTTCCGGGAATGGGGGAGTGATATCTGTGCTCACAAAAGCAGTGCTTTAGGAGAAAAAAGAATATTAGTAAGTTATTAGCTTTTGTTCGATAAAAATACTGAAGAAGATGTCAGCGCTGTACAAATAAAAAAAGATTATTATGAACACTTTCTTTCGTCAGACACATTACGGATGGAAAAATTCACTGATCTAGGCCACGCTCTGACAGTTTTACAAACCTTTCCTTTGCAATAAGGCCGTGTTCATACAGCCATTAGAGTGTGCATTCAGCGCATATGTCAGGAGATAGTCAATGCATGTATATCTATATGTCAGAGCAGGTAATAATAGTATGCGTTTTTATTTTTAAAGAGGACCTTCCATATGTTTGTACTTTCTAAAATATAGGCCAAGATTAGGAGATGCCATTGCGCCATTTTTCTTATTGATACGCTGCTCTGCTGCCCTGATTCTGTTTTGGAGCCCTGTATGCTAATCAATAGCATCCGTGCAGGGTGGAGGAGACGGACGCGTTTTTTTTTGGGGGGGGGACCTCCTTCTCCCTGGCTGTGACGTGCTTGGCCACGACTGGAGAACTCACAGGGAGAAGGAGACACCCCCTTGAGAACAAAGCAGTTTCCTCCTTTCTGTACCGATGCTTTTTGATTAACATACAGGACGCCAAAACAGTATGGAGGGTACACCGGGGCAGCGTATCAGTAAGAAAAATAGCACAATGACGTCTCCTAATCTTGGCCTACAACGTGAGGTATTGATCTTAGAAAGTACAAACTGACAAAAGGGCCTCTTTAATTATATTGTAAAACATAGTTGGCTATTATTTTCACTACAGAGTTATCTATATTGAAAACTATTGCGAGATAATTTTTTATTTTTTTTGTTTACATTGAGCATTGGTAGTAGACGTAGACACGTGTGAACTTGACCATAACCAAGGTGCAGTTATATTTTTGTATAATGTTCCGTTTTGGCAGCCGTTTTCTTTTTATTAATGACCTTTGTACATGTAATAGAGGAGAGGCGTAGAGTAGATTCCTTGAACCTCAGTCTCCAATGTCTGAACTGAACGATTGCACTCCTAAGAAAATGAAAGCATTGTTCTGCTAGGCGGTCGTCTTTGGTTAACATTTTCTCCAATGACTTATTTATTAGTTTTATGTAGCGCCTTCATTCTAGCAGCAAACACTTCATGAAATAATAATTGTTCGGAAATCTAACCAGGAATGAACAACACTTTAATTAAATGAATCCTGCCTGATTCACCGCCACTGTCATTATCATCAAGGAACGGAAATTAACTTCTTTACAGATAGTCTTTTTGGGCTCCTGTACTTGTGCACTGATGACATTTGTGACTCTGACTTGAGATTTTGGTTGTAAGTCAAACTTCATGGATGTAATGAAACTGAATGGATCTAAATCAAAGGTGGCCACACACATTAATGTCGGAAGAATCCGACTGATACTTCTGCCGTACACATGCATAAGAACTAAAGTGTGATGATAAAGTCAGAATCTAAGCTAGGTGAAACTCAGTCAGCAAAGTATGATTTATTATTTCTCAGCCGTATTACTATTGGTGTTAAAGAGGGACTATCAGCTCTCCTGTTGTTATTCCTACTGCAAATGAATGGGGGCAAATGACAACTGGATGGTACCATTCCTCTTGTCAATAGGATGTTTGCCTATTCAGTCTGTCACTGTAAATACTGAATATACATTGACAAGGATAAGGGCTCATGCACACGACCGTATGTATTTTGCAGTCCACATAACACAGGTCCGAAAAAAATACGGATGACGTCCATGTGCATTCCATATTTTGCGGAATGGAACAGCCGGCCCCTAATCGAACAGTTGTATCCTTGTCCATAACGTGGACAATAATAAGACATGTTATTTGTTTGCGGAACAGACATATGGAAACAGAATGCACACGGAGTAACTTCCGTTTTTTTCTGCGGACCCAATGAAATGAATGGTTCTGCATATGGTCTGCAAAAAAACGGAACGGTTACGGAAAGAAAATACGTTCATGTGCATGAGCCCTAATGGTGATACCATGTTTTCAATTTATTCATACATTTCCAGAAGAATGCCACAATGCAGAGTTCTACGAAAAAATGCTCCAGAATTTTGACAGAAAATGCAAGAATCTTTCTCACAAAATATTCTACATTTTTTCAACCCAGTACCAGGATCTGAATACTTTAGTAATTGCATGTAAATAAAAATGTAGTATAGCCACTGAGTTAGGCCCCATTCACACGTCCGTATAATGTGTCCGCATCCTGTCCGCATCCGTTTCCGCAATTGCGGACAATTATGCGGATAGGATGCGGATCCATTCATTTCAATGGGTCCCGAAAAAATGCGGACAGTACACCGTATGTTGTCCGCATCCGTTAATCTGTTCCGTTCCGTTTGTGGATCCGCAATCAGAAATTCTCCTGTCCTACTTTTCCTCCTGTTTTGCGGTCCGTAGCCCAATACAAGTCTATGGGACGTCCGTAAATGCGGAAGACATGCGGAAAGCCATCCGCATGTCATCCGTATTTGCAGATTCCGTTCCAGGAGATGTTATTCATCCTTCCGTTTTTTACGGATCCGCAAAAAAAACAGATGACATATGGATACATCCTTTCCATTTTTTACAGGAAGACGGAACGGATGTCCTGGAAAAACAGAGTTTTCTGCGGAACTGATCCGCAAAAAACTGACCGTTTTCCAGGATGTGCACACATACGGACGTGTGAATGAAGCCTTATTCAATAAAATCTAATTGTATAGCGCCACCCGCTGTTTCTTTTTTCCTCATTTCTCCACCCACCTCAGGGAAATCTGAGCCACTGAAGTGGACGCCCATGCTCAGTTCTCCCCCTGACTATATCACCTCACTAATCTCCAGATAACACTCAACCTCCTCTACGCTATTACTCAAAGCTCCTCCTCATACTCTAATGACTAGGATGGCTTCCACTATTTTTGGTAAATTTCCTCCCACAAGTTATTTGTCACTCGTCATCTTAATGTACTATGAAAACTCAACTACTGCCCCAATACAGCTTTCTTATTGTTTTTAAAATGCAAGCTCACGTGAGCAGAGCAGTCACTGAATGTAGCCAGCCTGCAAGTACTATGATAAATGGATTATGGTCGATAATAGGTTAGAAGGTTATTATGGAAAGATGATAAGTTTATAAGTTAATAAGTTACTATGATACGGAATGGCGGTGTCAACAAGTACAAATGACTCAGAAAGCGGAGACAAGCAATAGCGTTACCATCAGAAAAAATACTTGATTTAAAGGGCTCTAAATAATAATCTGTGACGTACTAATAACAAATCTTATGGGTACAAGATGGATGGCTGACAGGGGTCACCTTTTCCGAATAGCACCATCTACAATTAGGCCTAGTTCACACTTCAGTGATTTGGTCAGTTATTTCCACCAGTTAGGGCTCATGTTTTTGACACGACCATTGGTGTTTTTTGCAGATCCACAAAACACAGATCCTGCTGCGTGTGTTCCGCATTTTGCAGAACGGAACATCCAGCCCATAATAGATCTGTACTATCATTGTCCGTAATACAGACAAGAATAGGACGCGTTCTATTTCTTTTTTGCGGGTGCCGCAGAACAGACATACGGATGTGTCCACATCTTTTGCGGCCCCATTAAAGTGAATGGGTCCATCTCCGACCTGCACAAAATGCGGATTGGATGCCGACAAAAAAAATACGGTTTTGTGCATTAGCCCTTATTGTGAGCAAAAATTTGTAATAACCCCTACACAGAGAAGGTGTAATGGAAAGATCTGCTCCTGCTCTGTGTTTTTGACCTGGACTTGGTTTTGGTTCACAATCACTGATGGAAATCACTGACCAAATCACTGTAGTGTGAACTAGGTCTTACTAGGACATCCTACAGATGTAATTCATTTAAATTGACCAGTTTTGAATGACCTTTTTATGGAAACCTTTTTATTCATCCATGTGGTTGTAGAGATTTAGTGGTTGGACATTGTGGACAAACCACGCATCCATAAAAGTTAGAAGACTCTCTAAGGGCTGTATTACACCAACAGATGATCTGACAGATTTTCTGACCAGGCATTGGTCAGATGGCCAATTACACACACAGATCTTTGTTATACACACCAAATATTGGTCTGATTGGACAGAAATTGGTCAGATAAGCCGTCGGTGTAATACAGCTCTAAGGATCTTTTGGCCACTGATTAACTATCCACAGTGAGGCAGTGAAAAAGGAATATTCCAGAACAAGATAATTAGCTGAAGTGAATGTTTTCTGCCTCATTTTCCCTGGGCTACAATTACCGTTTACATTCACACCACAGTCATTTGTTCAAAGAACAGATTAGAGGAACTATACAAAATTCTTAAAAATCTGGTCCCCATGCATTAAATACTTCCTGGAAATTACTTATGAAACACCAAACAGGACACTATAGGTATGGACACTTGTAAGCCAAATCTTTTTATTGCACTGGCTGTATTATAGGATAGATACATATTTGCCTTTTGTTATTTTGCTCCAGTAGGCTTCTGCAGCTTGCATGTATTCTAATATATAGCAAGTTGCAGAATAGCATTCTTTGCTAACACCACCACCCCGGCTTCTCCATAGCGCTCATCTAAGCTGAAATTTGATCAAATCAAAATCTATCAACTTTCATTTTATTAGAAATCAGTTTAGAACATCATTCAAGAGAAGAAAGAGGGGCTGAAGACTGAGCTGTCAGAGAACAGGTATCCACAGCCAAAGGGGTTAGCTTATGAAACACATTTAACACCTACCTACAAGACAGGTCAGAAGTATTTGGTCATTAATGAGGTGGGGTCTGACTGTGGAGACCCGAACAATCATAGAAAAAGGGCTCCCCTGAGTCCACTATGTGAAAATAACGATAGTGCACAAGTGTGGCCACTGCTCCATGCACTTCTATGGGACTGCTGAGTACAGAGCTCAGCTATCTCTGGCAGTCCCATATTAGTGAATACAGTGGTGGCCAAAATGCGCCCTACTACTCCATTCACACGGTGGACTCAAGGATTCCTGTTCTCATGACTGGTGTTTCTCCCAGTGGTCAGACCCTCTGTGATCAAACATTTTATCACCTGTCCATGTGTTTGGTGAGCCAACTCCAAAGAGAAACCATGATCTACACCCACAAGACCAAGACTCCAAACTATAAACTTGAGGATTGCACCCTTCTTGGTTTTCAGCTGTCTATCGTAAATAAAGGCTTCCTACCACCGGCCATTAGAGCTATACTTTACAAGGTTCTTTTCCATGATTTAGTAACTTCTTAGTACAGAGGAAGGACTGTTAGGGAAGTCATTGTTTCTGTACCATGTTCTTATTTCTAAACCTAGGGGAATAATAAGCTTCCTGCATAGACTTTGCACGCTCCATCATCATCAAGAGGCTTCTGTAGTCACAGTCCAGTCTATTTTCGTCAAGTTGTGTGACTATAACCCAATTAGAAACCATTAGCTTCTCATATTCTAATTTCCAGAAAATCTTCTGAGGAACTTCCATCCTGTGCTTGCTGTAATCATAATGAAATGCTCATTACTTGGAACATAACGAGGTTTGTTTTCTGGAATTGGCAGCAATCTTTCAAGGAAATAAAGCTGCAGTCACTCAACATACACACAAGTACTAGTAGGACGAGGTTAACTAAAGGAGCCAATTACTGATACTTGCCATTTCAAAAAAATATACTTGTATAATTGTAAAAAATATAATTGTAAGGGCGCAGATCTTCAGCAATTTTCTACTTAAATAGAGAATAGATATTAGCTGGTTGTTGCAATGGCCTTGGTGCGTTAACAATGTGGGGAGAACATACAATGTGCACATTGTACATCTATGTAGAAGGAAATCTAAAGAATTCTATGCATATTCACTAAACTATGGGAAGGTAACCTTAAATAATCAAGAGTTGTGTCATTGTTTGATTGTATAAACCCAAGAAGAAAATGTATGACTATGTGGCGGTCTTCCTAAAGCAACAGAATAAAATGTAATATTAATTCAATTAAAAAGAAAGCGCAATACAAATAAGTATGATGATGTAATTTACATAGACGATGTGTCTAAAGCTGATCGTACACATTAGAAGCATGTAGGCAAAGGCAGGACCTGACTAACATCTAATGTGTATAAAGGCCTCCTGACTCATGAAGGAAGATGTTGGGGAAGAGATCCGGCATGCTGGAATTCAACTACTGGGATATAAGCCTCTGTTAGAGGATTTTGGTGGTGGCTTCCACTCCCTCTTCTTCCCGATATCACATTAGGTCGAGCTGAGCAAAAATGTGTATGAAGGGATCAGGAGTCATAGCTGTCAGCCAATAGATATCTTATGTGTATGGCAGGCCTTAGGTGTTAAAGAGGTTGCCTTGTTTCAGGAGGAAACTGGACAATCCTCTGGATTCTGCTGCAGTAAAGAACTGGTAAGTACTCACCTAACAGATCTCGTGTCGCTGCTCCTGTCCTCCTGGCCAGGCTCTATTTACCCAGTCGCAGCGGTGATGTCATGTCTACAACAAGCAACTGCTGCAGGTAAATAAAGCTTGGCCATGAGTACCAGAGTACTGGTTATTTACTGCAGGCAGATCCCAAGGGCTGTCCAGTTTCCCCCTGAACCCAGACAATCCCACAGCAGTGTTTTACAATACTAGCTCCAGTAACATGGATATGGGCATTTATTAAAGGAAATATGTCAGACCAATTTCACCCTCCAAACCCCCTGAATACCTTTGTAATAGAGTCATTTGGTCGCCAGTAGTGTTCTCATATGCTTTTTGCAGTAAAATTTATCTATATTCTGTCCTGCCGTCATAAGCTAATAAGCACTTTGAAGTCAAGACAACTTGTCCATGAAAGTCACCTGGTCCAAATTCTGCCCCTTCTCTGGCTATTGGAGTTCCCAGAGCTGGAAACGTCATTACAGGGGAGGCCAGAACTGATGTCTTCAATCACATGGGGCAAGGTTTGGATGGCTTCCTTGACTTCAATCATTAGCATAGGGTGGGCTGAAAGGTTCTCGTTAAAAGAAAAAATTATATAGACCTTATTTGATTAGTCAGTTCAGTTGCAATTTTTAGGTAGTTCTGTCTTAGGTTGTAAATCTGAGCCCAAGTGAAGCCGGCCATGTACCTCAGACAGCTGTTGACTAAACATGCATTCGACAGCTATCTCTCCCAACACCTCTACACATGTGAACCCTGACAGAGAGCATTTGTTCTTAATTGTGAAAAGGTAATAATCCACGGTTAAGACCTTATAATATACTGCACGATTTTCAGGCTAATTATCGGGAACAAGCATTCATGCTTTACCAATGATCGGCCCATATAATCGAGTAGCCGATCAGCCGATGAATGAGAAACCGCTTGTTCCTCGGCTGATGAGCATCTTTCATCCTGATGAACTGACTATCGGCAGCACATTTCCCTGTGTAATCAGGCATGTGCTGCCGATAATGAATAGAATAGAAAGAGGGAGGAACGACTGCGGTAGTAATCGTTCCTCCCCCAATCAGTTTGCCTGTGTAAAAGAGCACCAATGGATGTGCTATCATCCACTGGCGCTCGCACTGCCCTATCATCAGGCAGTGTAATAGGACCCTTAGACACCTCTAGAGGCACCTTATCTCCCTTGAGGACAAAAGGATCAGCCAGGTTGAGATCCAACATTCTCAACCCTTTTTTCCCCTAAAATAGCAATCGGGGACAGTCAGGAGGCCCACATACACATTAGATGGTTGGTAGGTTTAGTCAATATTTGGCTAATGTTCTTTTACTCCTTCATTCAGAAGTATGGTGAAAGGTAAAAAGGCGGTTTTCCTGTGCTTTTGGATGCCAGTGCTCAGGCTAGAGAGTTTTGCAAACAGGCCTGTAGCTCACTTTTAGCTAATTTGCATTTAGCTTAGAATAAAATGAATCTGCACACTTATATTCAATATTCTATAACTGAACTAATTAAAGGTACTGTTTCACAATGAAATCATTATTATTATTAATAAATAGCGTCATTTTCAGCCAGAAGTTCACTTAAGGTAAATGTTTCACTTAGGGGGTGTCACGAGTGGGCTTGCGTCTGGTATCAGACGTTCTACGCGACTTTCAAAAGTGACATAATTTGACATGTTTTCCCCTTGGTTTGGTTTCTGGTTACCACACCCCTGGTTACCCACAGCTGTTGTAGGTGTGGTAATTTTCTCTCCTCTATTTATTCCTTCATTTCCCATTATTCACTACGGTTTATACTTTCTGCCTACTTTGTAGTGTGTGGTGTGGATCTCGGCTGAGATCCGGTTGCTGCGATATCTGCTTTAAGATAAGTGACATTTTCCCTTTTGTGGTTTTCCTTCTGGAGTCTCCTGTTCGTCCTTACTCTTGGAGGAACGGGTTGACTCTTTCCTGTGTCACTAGCTACAGGGTTCTTTAGGGTGAATTTATTATTAGGTTCCTGTGTATGAACTCTCCTACCACTAAGGCTTGTTCATACTGGTAGTCAGTCAGGGCCTAGTTTCAGGGTTCCCTGCAGGAGGTGACCGTTTCCCTGGTTTTGGTCTTTTCCCTTCCCTCGTACGCTCGGTGTGGCTATTCCCTCCACACCAGAGCATGACAGGGGGTCATTTATTAAGACCGGCGTTTTAGACGGCGGTCTTAATATCCCCTATAGCTGGTGGTGGATCCACTGGAGTTAAGTAGAGGCGGCGGCCTTTACATAACTTCGGCGAATCCACCGCCACTTGTAATTGTAGGACAGCTACAGGACCAGGGAAAAGTTGCAGATTGCAGTGCAAAGGGCTTTTGTGCAGTGACCTGCACCAGAAATACGCCTATATTAGTAAATTATATTTAACTTTGCCTTTTATTTCCTATGAGCTAGACAGACCAGACTCCTTTACTAAAGTTCGTTCCTGATAATCTGCCCGACAATTGCCCCAAATGACTGAATGATGAGAATGCAACAACTGACTAGCCTGTTACCATGGATCAGATCTGATCTGTAGGTACATAGTTATAGGATACTTTTAATGAAAGAAATTGACAAGGATTAGAAAAACATGGCTGCTTTCTTGGGGTTGTGTCTGATATTGTAGCTCTGCTCTATTGAAGTCAACAGGGATGAGCTACAATATCATGCACAAAGCGTGGAAGAAAGCAGCCATGTTATTAAAGTTGCTTCATTTTTAAGTTATGAAGTGTTGGAACAATAGATTTCTACATAACAGAAGAACTTCATTTTAGTGTTATAAATCTAGAAACAACCCTGTGACTTGAACCCCATCCCATTTTGCCGACAGTAAAATGAAAGAATATGGACGACATTACATCTATCTACAGACTGTCCTGAAACAGTCATTGACACCTGCATTATAAGTGGAATATTGTTAGGCGCATATTCTCTAATGCTTTATGCATTGCCAACATTTCCAGTCACATCTAAATGGGCATTGATTTATGAGTATCTAAATGGAAAATGTCCATCACTTTTATAAAATCTATAAACTACTTGTCAAGCACTTGGGAAACAGAGCGTTGGAATACTCGCATGTACTTGTATGGCACTGAGAATAAATGCGATATGATACATGAATGGGTCTGAATAAATATCTTTTCAAATAATTACATTTTCCCCTCAAAGTTACTTTTGTCTTTTATTCACAAGAGAAACCGCAGTAATTAATATGCAGAAAGACAGATCCAGCTGCACTGAATGGAAAATGGATAGATCTATTAAAGTGCCCAAACTGAATGTTTTTCATGTGCTCCATTAAAGGGTTTATCAGGGAAAAGATATTTATAAGCTATCCTCAGCACAGATCATTAATATCAGATCAGTGGGGGTCCAACACCTGGGACCCACACGATCAGCTGTTAGAAGAGGCCAGCACTCCATGAATGCCGTGGCCTTCTGGTAGGCCAGTGACGTCACCGTACACTACGTGGCCTAGTTGCAGCTCAACCACAATTAATAATAGGGCTGAGCTGCAATACCAAGCACAACCACTATGCGATGTAGGGTGCTGTGCTTGGTAAGCTGCTGGGAGCCAGCCATGCTCACCAGAGCTCTGGCGAGTGTAGCAGCTCTGGTGCCAGGATTCAAACCCCCGCTGATGTTATAACGATGACCTATCCTAAGGATAGGTCATCATTATCTTTTCCAGGATAACCCCTTGAGGGAATTCCAGGTGTCCCACTCATACATGCTGCTTCTAGCAGCATGTATGAGTGGGCAATGCCCCCACTCTGGGGCTATGATTAGTGTTCAACAAATTGAGCTTCAGATCATAGTTCCGAAGTTGATTCGCTCAAAACTTTGTTTGAAGGCTGTACGAGATTCCTCTCCGTACAGCATTCTCATGTATGGGCTCCAGGGAGGGAGATTTGTTATCAACGAAGTCTCGTGGGACTTCGGTGAATACCTTCAGACTTCGATATTAGAACTTAATACTGTAAACCATTTCAAAAGGTGGATCTGAAGTCGGTTTTGGTACTGAAGTACCAGCAGGTACCAAAGCCGACTTCAGATTCCAGTTTTAAAATGGTTTTCAAGTTTAAAAATCCAATGCTGAAGTCTCGCGAGACACTGGTGATAATGAATTTCACCTAGCTAAAGGCCATACATTTTAATGCTGTATGGAGACGGGTCTCCGTACAGTATTAAAATGAAGTTTGGAGCGAATCGACTTCAGATCTTGAATCCAGCGCTCAATTCCCTCAACGCTAGCTATGATGAAAAACTGTGCTTCCACTTGAGGTATAAAAATGATATAAAAATATAGTAAAGGGGTTTTCGCATTAACATTTATCACCTATCCACAGGATAGGTAATATAAATGTATTATGGGTGGGGGTTCAACAGCTAGGACCGCCACAATCATGAAAACGAGGGTCCCCTAAGCGAATGGTGTGGTGGTGCGCATATGTGACCATCAATCCATTAAGTTCTATGGGACTGGCAGGGATATACAAGCGCTGTAATCAGCAATCCCATGAAGGGACCCCTGGTCTCGTGATCTCTGGATGTCCCAGTGGTTGGACCCCACCAATTATACATTTAAAACCTATACTGTGGATAAATGTGATGATAAATGTTCTTAATGGGAAAACCTCAAGATTACTAAATGGAAACCTGTCCAGTTTGGCTAGAAGTGACCTGATTACAGCCCCTTTGGATCCCCAAAACAGATGACAGGATCATACCATAACCATGCTGTTTTTCCCACCATGCTTGAAAATCTCTGTAGACACTAAAGCTAGCCATATGCTCATTCAGCCAACAGTTATTGCTCCATAACCCCATCCACGTGCATGCTTATCCAAGTATTTTGAATGGAATTTTTCCAGACACATCTGACAGTAGCTTATCTCCCTCCCTCATCATCTGTTATCAAGGGAAACTTAGGGTGCCCCCATAGACATTAGAAAGTTGGCCGGCCCTGCCGAAATCAGCAGGTAAGTTCTTCTGACATTAACGTGTATGTCCACCATTAATATTCCTTTTTCTGTTCGGGAATGCAGGGATGAGGCTCCCCACCCAGGATCCATTAGTGTGAATGAGGAGATCTTGATGGTGTCTCATGGGCTGTTGGTCACAGTGAGTAGAAATAGCAAGGTAATCCTCACAATCCACAATTTCATTCTAAATTTGCTTTCTATTGGAAAACAGCAGGGAATCAATTTCACATGTGTGGCATTCACATTTGACAAATTAAAAAGAATATTTGGTAAATCATTTAGCATTTGTTTTCTATGGGCTGGCAGATTGGGTTGGATTGGTAGATCAATTCACATTAGTCAGATGGCGTCTCAGCACTTTAGAACCAAACTGTTAATTCTTTTTTTTTAATGGGGCCTCACATTATTACTTTTATGTAATAAATGTGTATACTACCTCCTACCTATAATAACTATAACTTCTAAAATGCTGTTTCTCAGGAATTATTTGGAATGCTGTCAAGAAGACATCACTTGGAACTTGATGAAGGAGTGGTAACCCCAAAATGTAGTTAATAATAATCTAAAGGTATTCCGGTTATATAAAGTTATCCCCTATCTACAGGACCCCCAATTGATCACAAGTACCAGGGCCCTGTACCCCGTGGAGCCCCCTGAAATGCATGGAGCTGTACTCAGCTATCTCCAGAACTTCCATAGAAATGAATAGAGCAGCTGCACGCATGCCCAGCAGGCCACTCTATTCATTTTGAGGGTCTCCACCAGGGCCACCAATATAATAGTTATCAATAACTTTACATAACCAGAAAACCCCTTTAAAATTGCTTTCAGATACTTTCTCCCAGTGTCGTATTCACAACAGGTTAGTGCAAAATTTTTGCCAAAGCACTTCAAAACTGATTTTGGCTTTCCATTCTGCCAATTTTGTCAGTGGTACAGTTCTTAGAGAACGTAGTTAGAAAAACATGTCTGCTTTCTTTCAAAAACAGCGCCACACTTGTTCACAGGGTGTGTGCGATACTGCAGCCCATCCCCATTCATTTCAGTGCAATACCAGGCATAGGATGGACAGGTACAGTGTTTTGTTTTTTTTTAAAGAAAGTAGTCATGTTTTAAGATCATGTAAAATCAATTAAGAACATTAAAGGCTATGTACACCTTTGGCAGCCATTTTTTTACTATGGCATTTTACTCATTTTAGGCTAAAAATAATTTTTTCAATTGGTCTTTATTAAAAACATTCAACTCCTCTGTCACAAAGGGTTGACTCTTTGTCTAGCTTTGTGAATCACACTTTTTTGCCATAAAACCTTTATCTCTAAATTACTAACAAAACAAAAACACCTTTTTTGGGCCACATACTTATCAGTAACATAAGAATTGAGCTATAATGAAGATTTAGAAGGTCAGAGATCATAAATAAGGAGCTGTCAGCTGAGCTCACAGCAAACATTCAGAGCCTGCTACTAGAGATTCTCGAGGCTCAAAATTTTCAATAGACCAATTGAAAAAAATATTTTCAGCTCAAAATGAGTTCAATGCAGTAATAATAATAAAATAAATGCCCTCAAAGGTGTACATAGCCTTTAAGGCTCTATAGAAATAACATGCCAGTTTATTGTTAAAGCGGTCCATAGCACTGAGCTTCAGCAGTAGGTAGAGCCACAAATACAGACAAGCCACTGTACCAGAGGAAGGTTTAAAACTTGCAGGTTAATATGCGGAATGACTATGAGGTCATGGTGGTCCAATCCCAAGGATAGGCCATCAGTATTTAAAGGCAATCTGTCGGTACTTTTGATGCTTGTCAAACCTAACATGAAAATAAACTTAAAGGGAATCTGTCATCTCCGAAACACCCCCTGAACTAGAGTAAGCGGTGTATAGTGTAAGTGATGCTGAATCCGAACATGTAATTTTTATCTTTGTACTCATTTGCATTCTGATGCTGTGCTCTGACAAACCAGCAGTAAAATGCACTCACTGGACTCCAATGCTCACTCACATAATGGAGGGGACTCAAAGAAGAGTCCAGTGAGTGCATTTTACTGCAGGTTTGTGGGAGCACAGCCTTGGAATGGAAGCGAGTATGAAGATAAAACTTACATATTTGGATTCAGCATCACTTACACTATACAATGCTTACTCTAGTTCAAGGGGTGTTTCGGTGATGACAGGTTCCCTTTAAACACCCATATTGATATCCATAGTGGTATCTGAACTTGGAAAAAAAATATAATCACTTATGCACTCTATGCTAATTTGATGCCACCTGTCTGCTGGGTGCTTCTTAACCAGAGACATGCCCAGAGCTTTCGACAGTAAACCCCTCACTTCACAGGTCTAACATGTCTTGTGACACAGGAGACTGCAAGAGCTGTCACTCAAGAACAGAGAGGAGGGCAGGGGCGTAACTACAATAGAGGCAGACCATGTGACTGCTATGGAGACCAGTGCAAGAGGGGGCCAAGTCTTAGTTGGGATTATCTCCTCTTCTATTGGAGGTGAAAACTTGGCCAGGACTCTACCCTCTAAAGCAGTGATTTTCAACCAGTGTGCCTCCAGCTGTTGCAAAACTACAACTCCCACCATGCCCTTCTGTAGGCTGATAGCTGTAGGCTGCCTGGGCATGATGGGAGTTGTAGTTTTGCAATAGCTGGAGGCACACTGGTTGAAAATCACTGCTCTAAAGGAACAACTTTTAGCAAATGAGGCCGTGGAAAAATGGCCCAAGGGTCATTGAAAAGGGTTTAGGTAGAAACCCTTCTATCCTGTGTGGCGGGCCTGGTTTGATCCTTGATATGAGGCCATTACTTCTCTATGTACGCCAATGGGGGAGGGGTTTAAGATGGTTTACTTCCAAAAGCTTAAAATACTTGCCTGGTTAAAGAACATCCAGCAGACACTTTCTTTAATCGGTCATGTGCCATAAGCCAAGTTATTCTACTATTATTGACGTCAACATAGGTATATTTGAACATATTTCCATGTTGCTTATCTCTCACTGTCAAGTAGTTTGGGGAGTCAAAAGCACAGACAAGTTTCCTTTAATTCCCAGAACCCCTTTAAAATCAGATTTTGGGAAGCTGTCTCAATAGTTATCTTGTATAAATGGCCAGCTTCCCAATATGCCTGTGCCATCTACTGATAGACAGTGGGTTGGCATCACCATCTTTCTTTTTTAATGTCAAACCTTCACATATAAAAAGATGTGTTACTAGTGCTGCCCTGTGTTATGTCCTAAAGACGCTCAGATATAGAGAATGCAGTGTGTATGCCACCAACTGTTCAGACATGGAGAAACAAAACCTACTTGAGGAGCTGAAGTCAAGCTTCCCCTGATTTCTGCTGAAGGCCTTGTGAGAACATTGTAATTAGATTGCTAAAGCCTAGGATTCCAAGCTGTTCTGAAAATCACTTTTCAAACTCTATTCATCTATCGTGCTTTATATTTCTCGCCAGCCACTGAGCTCTATAAAAATCAACTATGGAAGGACAAACCGCTCATGCCAAGCTTCTGCCTGTGAACGCATATGGACGACGGAGGCAAGCAGTTCCCAAGGAAGGGCTGAGGGAAATTGGTTTCATGATAAGCAATAGAACAGTTTTATGGTGATGTGTTCCTAATTATTCCTTCTTTCCCTGTATGTAGCAATAATCCCGGTGTTCACTTGTTTTATTATTCCAGTGTGCCTTAATAAAGGCCTAAACAGTAAAGGTAAAAGTGAACCCTAAGGGTAGGACCACACGGCGTGGTCGTGATCCGTTTGGGTCGCGACAAGCTGCAGTCAAGAACTGTGCAGCCTGATATTTAACTAATGAATACCGCATAGGCAGCTTGAATTCTTAAAGAGGTGTTCCGGTTTTAATGATTACATTTATTTGTTTAGAGAATTAGCAGTTATACAGTTTTCTAATATACATGTTTTTAATTTTTTTTTTAATTTACTTTATTATATTTGCACAATAACCACTCTCTAAAGAAAAAAAAATGGTATGGCCCATTTGTGTCCTGTAAAATGCATCCACAGAAAATCTGAAAAAGGACTAAAGATGGTGTCAGTCATGTGAACCTCAAGCCTGACATGTGACCTCTGGCATTTAGTTAACTGTCCAGATATCTAACAGGTGAATAGTACTTCACTGAGATGCAGCAAATATGTGTACAGTATATACTGCATTACTGCCCGCAGCAGCATCTTATGATGACTTTTAGTGTAGAAGCACATTCAAAATTGTTCTCCCTGTCTCCCCTATATGTGTTGTGTTTGTTATTTTTTTATAGTTAACTTTATTAACAACACCTAGAGACAGGCAGCCATTTTACAAATCACCTGGAAACAGGCAGCCATGTAAATACACATACAGTGAAGTAGTTGTAATAGCCGCAATGGTTACTACTATTAGTCACATGTATTTTTCTATGTGTCCTGTGTGCAGACCCGGCACATGTCATGCAACACTGTTGCTTACAGAACGCCATTGGGAGGTCACATAACTAATGTCATGTTTCAGTTAGGCCATGGATGCATTAAACAGGACTGACATTCATTGGCTGCAACATTCTACTGTGCAAATAGGGGTCAACAACCTGATATAAACAAGATATGCTCATTCGGTGGAGGTCCGACACCCAGGATCCCCGCCAATCAGCTGTCCAAGAAGGCACCAAGGCAAGCAACAGTGCCGCAGGCTTCCCTCTGTTCACCAAGCACAACGCCGTACATTGTATAGCGGCTATGCTTGGTATCACAGCTCAGGCCTATTCACTTCAGCGGGGTGGAGCTGCGCCTAGGCCACATTATGAATAAACATGACGTCACATGGCCTAGACAAAACTGTGAGAAGGCCGTGGTGCAACAACGAGCGCAGATGCCTTCTCAAACAGGTGATTGGCAGGGGTCCTGGGTGTCAGACAGCCACGGATAAGAAACTGATGACCTATCCGGAAAACTCTTTTAGTCAATGACTAACATGTAGCTCCTACCTCTTCAAAAAGAGGCTCAGTGTCAGCTTGGATAATAAGTACCCCGTCATCAACTCTCAGAATGCTCGAAGTCACAGAGGACTTCTGACAGAGGCCAGATGAATGCACAATGCCACAGGACAGGAGTTATTACACATCACCGAACCCCAAGTGGACTTAATATACAGTAGAAATGCATCTGCAAATCTCATCTATAAATCAAACAATAGTTGAAAAGCAATTCTTTCTATGAACAGGTGCTCTCCAAGCAGGTGAAACCCTACAGAGATTGCCACATAACCTTTTCTAGTCTTCTCAAACTACACCTCTTGTGGTCTAGATATCATCCAAAATTATCTTTCATCACCAAAACTCTTTGACATGGATGTTACACTTCTGGTCTTCAGCAGCCATCATTTAAATACTGTAAAACACTTGCATTGTAGCTCTGAAGGGTCTCGGTCAATAATTTATGTGTTTATTTGCTAAGGACATTCATGCCACAAAGCACTTAAAGTGGAGAGTGCAAACATAGTCATAAATTATCCCATAGACAAAATAAACACCCCCGAGAACCAGGGCCGTAGCTGCGCCATTTGCTGGATTATAATTAGGCTCTGGCAGGGTTTACCGGGCAAGAATAAATTGGGCACAGTGTTGTTTGTTCAGCACTACACCACTCGAGGCTGGTGGCCAAGTCCTTTTGTAGAGGATATCAAAAAGTGAAGGATGTCAAAGCCGACATCCTAGACAATCATCTTTTCAAACAGAATTCTTGCATGTCACTGAGAAATCTGGTAAGCCGAAAACAATATAGTGTAAATTACATATCCATCAATGGGGGTAATGGGAATTAAAAAGATGGCCTCTTTCTTATTGCATACAATAGTCTTCTGTCCTTCAGGTTACACAGCAATGACAATGGTTTTCGCTGCCTGGGAACTTTACTTTCTGTGCATTTTTCCATTTTTCTTTACAGAAAAACTATCCTGCCATGGATAATTTGGTTACTAATAGGTTATATTCAGTAATGGGTTACAATATTAGATCAATACTTTCTGCAGTTTGTTGGACCCCTCATGAATATTAAACATTTGTTCATATCGTATTGCGTATAAAAATAAAGTACAGTCTCACGTGAGAGAAATGTGGCATGAAGCAGATCCATACTTGCTTTTATACTGAGTGCAGAGACCTCACTCATCCCTGGTGTCCTTATGGAGACGGAGGCGCTGGTTCTATTGGAAAAGAGTTCTTGTATATAAAAGTACACATTATCATGCTGTGTCAAGTCACTGAGGACAGCCAAGAAGCATAATAGTGCAGATTGCTTACTAGGGGCTATACTTCAGCATATAGATAGAAACATAGAAGATTGACGGCAGAAAAAGACCACCTGGTCCATCTAGTCTGCCCTTTTATTATCCTTTTATTGTTATCTTAGGATAGATACATGTTTATCCCAGGCATGTTTAAATTACTGTGGATGTATCAACCACCTCTGCTGGAAGTTTGTTCCAAGCTTCTACTACTCTTTCAGTGAAATAATATTTTCTAATGTTGTTCTTGTTAGATGGCTAGAACACTGATTTTTTAGAATGTTTACCAGGGATAAGCAGGCCATACACATTAGATAATCATCAGAAGAGCTTCAGATTTCAGAGGGACCAGCTGGCCATCTAATGTGCATGGTTGTGGCAGATGTTGTTGGAGCAGTTGGATTTTGTTCTTGGGAGATAAGTCACTGCCAAAAATCACTGGCGGCTACTTTCTTCCACTCCTCATTCAGGACACACACGTTTGGTTGAGCCAAGCTTGAATGTGTAAAGGAGGAGTCAGGAGAGACATCCATCTGCCAAATAAGTGTTAAGCCAAAACCATCTAATGAGAATAGTATATAATAGTATAATATCTATTTTGCTGGGGGTCCATCTCACTATGGGTTGAGGGAGAGGCCCTCTTCTAGCACATGGGGGAAGATTTATCAACACTAGCGTAAAGAAAACTGGCTTAGTTAACCATAGCAACCAGATTCCACCTATGATTTTTTCAAAGTTCCTTTGGATGCTATGGGAAGCTAAGCCACTTTTCTTTTACACCGGTTTTGATCAATCTCCATACAATTTTACTAAAGAAATTAATTGACAGGCTTCTGTTGAGACTTGAACCCTAGACCTTCTGTATAGCAGAGAGCAGATTTAACATGACTCTATAGACCAGCCCTATTGGAATGTTAGGATTTTCTGTGCTTAAAAAGCTACTACATAGTATTACTGTCTTCTTCATAGGAATGATAATTATAAAAATAGTACAGAGATGAAGGGGCAGGGGAAATTGTTCCAAATTTTTTTAAAGGCGTTGTCCGGGTTCAGAACTGAATGCGGACATACCCATATTTTCACCCTGGCAGCCTGCCTGACAACAGCATCGGAGCATTTCAAGCTGGATCGCTCAGGGCAAGGGCTCTTTTGTTTACAATAACAGACTGGCAGGCGAAGGCTTCAACCCAGCAGTGTGTTCGGTAACATCACCGGCTCTGATGGGCCGGCTTTAGCGCTGCCCTACCCATTTTACTGGCTAGGGCAGTGCTAAAGCCCGCCCATCAGTGTCAGTGATGTCACCGGGCTCACTGCTGGGCGGAAGCCTCCGCCTGGCAGAGCCTGGTTCGTCACCGGAACTGGGCTAAATGCCTTTGCACTGCTCCTATGCTCTTGTCAGGTAGGCTGCCTGGGTGAAATTAAGGGTATGTCTGGGTTCCACTCTGAACCCGGACAACCCCTTTAATGATCACAATAAATAAAATGCTCAGACAATGGGTCATCAGTAAAAAAAAAAAAAATCACGGAAAAACCCTAATGGTATGTTACGAAAACATTTATTGTAATGATTTTTGAACTATTATTTTTAATTATTTTTGGAAACAGTAACTTTACAAAGAAATGTAACTTAAAATCTTACACGTATAGCAAAATGGCCTGACACAAAAAAAAAAAAAAAGTTATGCCAGGTCCACACTGTTTGCCTGTATGGGGCCCTGAAATTCCTGATGACAGTTCTGTATGGATGAGCTGAGCAGGGGGCACAAATAACTGCCCTTTTGCATAGAGAAGAAGAACCCCCTATATGATGTCCATGTGTCTTAAGAAAGCATACGTACAGTAAAGGGGTTTTCTTTTGGGAGGCTTTTCATTGTCTTAATTTGGTGACTATAAACAAAAAGCAATTTCTTTTGGATGTAACGGGATTGACTATAATGGTTATATTCTTCTTCTTTGAGATGTATTTTCTGCCTATTATGCCCAGAATAACAAATGATTGGGACAGATTTGTTTTCTTATGAGTCTTTGCATTTTATCTGATGCGCTCCTTCAGATTGCCATCTGTAATATGTATATTGCTTTGGCACCATCAAACAACAAGCATCTTGTGTTGCAAAAAGGTGCACTTTAGTTTCATTTGACTCTTCCAGAGATTATCATTTCAATTCCCAATAACGGCGCCTTTGATGACTGAGATAGGACGTGAGCGGCAGATTTTGATAAATGACACAGCTCCATGCACCATTCCAGTTGTCCAATTCAACCCAGTGACACTCCTGAAATTGGAAATTGACATATGGAGGAGACTTAAGTTGACAACTTTAATCCAAAGACACCAGGAAAAATAAGATCACAGGACTCAGTACATCATCTTTATGACAGAAGTCTGTTAGTCGTCGCTCAGTCAATAATGATCGCTCCAGACTGCAGCAGCTATAGCCCTACTTTTAATCCACTTTTGAGTCCAGAAGACAGTGAAGAATGGTAGATATTTAATATATATCAGCAGAGACGTGCTGCACTAAGGAAATTTAATAAAGCATTATATTCTATATATAAAATAGTAATAAAACACATTCGGTTTTCACAACGGGTATTAATACCAATAAAATTTCATGACAAAAACGGCACATCTTGAATGAAATAAATATAAAACTACAGTTCCAGCAGTGCAATGTGCAGCAAATAATGGATAAAAAACTGTAGTGTCTTGCTAGAGTTAAAGGGAACCTATCAGGAGATTTCTACAGGTCTCAGTGTATATGGAGAGACCAGTCAATCAAGCTAAGCTAGGTGGGGAAAGGCCTAAGAGCAGGGACGGACTGGGAACTTAAAGTGGCCCTGGAAGAAATACTAAAAGTGGCCCCATTTTGTAGTCGAAATAGTCCAAATTAATGGAAAGCCGGGCCAACACAAGTAGGTGGGGTGATGAATACCATATTGGGGCATTATACCACCCCAATAGTGCCAAATAACACAGTCCATCACAAAATAATCCCCCAAAATTTCCACTGACCGGCCATGAGGAGGGCTCAGGTGGCTCCTTGGGTCTCAGCCCATCAGGAAATGTCCCATTAAGGTCCCTGTCTAAGAGAACAGCCCGTTGCACACCAATCCCTGTGACACTATGCAGCACACATTACTCAAACCTTCTACTCCAGAATCTTTTTCTTTGGGGGCTGGGAGGGGGATGGGGTTTGTTGAGGGCCGGCGAATGTTATCATTTAAACCAGAAAATTGGTATAAATTATGCTTAAAATCTATACAATTTCAGTTCTGACCCCCTGAAAAACTGAGATATGTCAGAAATTATTAAGGGGACGTGTGTCTCCTAATAAATGTGGCGCATATGAAAACATTGGGCCCCAGATTAAGGCAAGGGTTACACAGCGACACTGGTCACGTGTCACCTGTAGCGGCCAGGACCGCTGAGTAGTGATGATCCCATAGAAAGTATAAGATAAGCTGCTGCCAGAGGAGCTCATTCATTGGATAATAGTTTTGCCGACGGCAGATCGTACTGTGTAATCACGATCTTCTGTAAATAACTAGACAGCATGGGGACGAGCACTGCCATCATGATCACTCCTTCCCATGCTGTGGAGGAGATCACTGCATGCAACAGCAACCGTCTCTGCTGCTAGCAAACAGATGATTGCCAGAAGAAACGCTTACTTCCCAACAATCACCTGCAGAATCTGCTGGTGTAATACAGCTTTATTCTGTGGCTTGTATTCTGCTGATGGTATGAATACCAGACATAGCCTATTTTGTTGAATCTCAGACATTCCCTTTAATTGCCCTCATGCTGCCCTGCTTTGTTACCAACTTGAGCTCAGTCTTAGGCTATCTGCACACTGGCGCTGGCGATCTGGCAGGAAACAGCCTGTTGGATCGCTCTGAATTCCGGCATTGCTGTTAGCTTGTAAGGCTCCATCCGGACCCATTAACTATAATGGGGAACTGCGGAGATCTGGACGCATTCTGGCAAGTATGCTGAGAATCGGCCAGAAGAAAAGCGCTGCATGATGAATGTGTGGTGTTTGTGTTCTCCACAGACATACATACATGAATTTCCATGGTCCGTGGTTACTTCATGGAAGCATGCCCTATGTTTGTCCATGTTCACAGATCCCTTACGCCCATTATAGCCCACGGGTCCATGAAAAAAACACGGACACAACAAGGATGGCATCTGTGTTTCACGGATCATTGCTAGGAGATGCTCTTAAAATTAATTTTCAACTAAGCATTGTCCATGGAATACGGATGACACATGGAAGGTAAAACACATGGTACATGGTGAAAAACACATGGTAAAGTACATGGACCAAATATAGATCCTTCAGACATCTTCACGGATAAACCACTATCTTGTCACCGATATCATCAGGGAAACGGATGTGAAGGCCTTAAAAGGGTTCTCCTACAAAAACATCACCTTTCCACAGGATAGGATTGCTTGCTGTCTGATTTCTAGAACGGGGTCCCTCAACCCCACTTCTCCTTGCTGTATGACTACAGTGAGGAGTAGTTTCAGTGGCACGGTGGTCAGGTATGCCCACTATTCTCCATTCAATGTCTATGTGGCTGTTAGAAAGCATCTGACTACAGCCACTGGAGCGAGGCATGATACCAAGAGGTATATGTATCAAAAAAAATTCCCACTGTCATTTATTCTACAGAATTCATATCCGTTCCAAATGTTCTCTGGACTTCATGCATTTAATTATCAATGAAGAACATAAGTTGAAAGAATTGGAAAAAACAATTCATGATGTGGAATCCTCCTTACAACGTCTTTCAAGTCTGAACACGTACAAAGAAAATAAAGTGAATGACAGTCTCTCAAGTGTGGAGTCATCAATCATGGAAACAAAAAAGAAGAAATATGAATGCAATGCAATGGACTACAGGGACAATAATGTATATAATTGTAAAAGAAGTAAAAAAAACAAACCGATACTCCCAAATCCTTAAGAAAAGAAGTAAGGCGGCATGTCATTTACTTCTTGTGAGGGGGACATTTCAGGTCAGTTCATCTTGATTCTTCCTGCAATTCCAATAATTTTGGCCTTGCATTAAGGTCACATAGTGAAGCTACTTTTATTCCTAAAAACAATTTTTTGTGCGTCATGGGAATGCAGTGAAACAGATCGGAATACATTCTGGTGCACTCTGTTCGTTCAGTTCAGTTTTCTCCCTATTGACAATGAATGGGGACAAAACTGAAGCGTTTTCCCCCGCTATTGAGATCCTATGTCGGATCTCAATAGCGGAAAGGGAAAGCGCAAGTGTGAAAGTAGCCTAAAAAATTGGGTTGTAATATATGCCATGAACAAGAATGCTCTATCTGAAATATGTTGACTGTTTTTTATCATTCAACTATTTTAATGAATTGGATTTTTATTGTGGTTCAGAATTCATCATTTTTCTACGTTTATCTTGGTGAAGCCGACATGTTTTTCCAGCACCTTATGAAATTGTACTGTACAGCTTGGATTTCATATAGAAGTTATAGTCATATAGCTGTTACCTATAGAAATGAGAGGAGCAGCATGACCATGTGTGACCACCGCTTTATTCACCTCTCACTGCAGTAGTAGAGTAAGGCGTGTGACTACGATTTTCTTGCAGCTGTATTATTACATGGCCCAGACTGAAGTGAACAAGGGATCAATGTCACACATTTTCATGCGCAGTCCTCCAGACCATGAACCGATATTTGCATGAGAAATTCCAGACTTGGGTGGGTCAGGATGTGGATGGAGGTAATGGAGAATATGGGACATTTGGACAGGGTTGTTCTAAATGAGCAACAAGTGAGCAAAGATCTTTCCTGAAAAGATTAGGACTTACATCTGCCATAGGCTTTCAGTAACCGTGTGAAAGAGACAGGAGGATAGAAAGCAAAGAAGAAAATGTTTACCTATCTGTGCCAAGACAGAGCGTTAGTATAACTGCAGCTCTCTAAAGAATATCTTGCTTCCAGACCCTGTAGCTAGTCATGAGTTCCCCGTTGAATTGGAGACTTAGTACAATTCAGTGAACGTTCTCATTCAAAATCAGCTTGAGAAGTACATATATAAATCACATTTAACAAAACCAGCATTACAAGAAAAATGTCCAAAGGAGGAGCTGGAAACTGAAAAATCTGCTGGAAAATCTTTGCTAATTTATTGAAAATGGAAAAACTAAAATTTTGCAATGACATACAGTGGGGAAAAAAAGTATTTAGTCAGCCACCAATTGTGCAAGTTCTCCCACTTAAGATGACAGAGGCCTGTAATTGACATCATAGGTAGACCTCAACTATGAGAGACAAAATGAGAAAACAAATCCAGAAAATCACATTGTCTGATTTTTGAAGAATTTATTTGCAAATTATGGTGGAAAATAAGTATTTGGTCACCTACAAACAAGCAAGATTTCTGGCTCTCACAGACTTGTAACTTCTTCTTTAAGAGGCTCCTCTGTCCTCCACTCATTACGTGTAGTAATAGCACCTGTTTGAACTTGTTATCAGTATAAAAGACACCTGTCCACAACCTCAAACAGTCACACTCCAAACTCCACTACGGTGAAGACCAAAGAGCTGTCGAAGGACACCAGAAACAAAATTGTAGACCTGCACCAGGCTGGAAAGACTGAATTTGCAATAGGCAAGCAGCTTGGTGTGAAGAGATCAACGGTGGGAGCAATAATTACAAAATGGAAGACATACAAGACCACTGATAATCTCCCTCGATCAGGGGCTCCACGCAAGATTTTAAACCATTTTCTGCCATTCTTCTCTGCAGATCCTCTCAAGCTCTGTCAGGTTGGATGGGGACCGTCGGTGGGCAGCCATTTTCAGGTCTCTCCAGAGATTTTTGAATGGGTTCAAGTCAGGGTTCTGGCTGGGCCACTCAAGGACATTCACAAAGTCTCCTGTAAACCACTCCTGTGTTGTCTTGGCTTTGTGCTTAGGGTCATTATGCTGTTGAATTGTGAATCTTTGGTCCAGTGTGAAGTCCAGAGAACACTTCATTAAGAATATCTCTGTACTTTTATCCACTCAGCTTTCACTCAACCCTGACCAGTCTTCCTGTTGCAGCCTCTGAAAAAAACCTCCATAGCATGATGCTGCCACCACCATGCTTAACTGTAGTGATGGTATTGGGCAGGTGATGGGCAGTGCCTGGTTTAAAAGTCAGTTTAATAACCATGTTCCTGATTACTGAAGCCCTTTAAGGGTGTAGATACTTTCTCCGCCACACTCAACAAGGGTTTTGTGAGAAGACAAGCATGGCTCAGGGGGAAAGGCTCATCGCAACAATGGCAGCAATGTATGCAATGTAAGCAACTGGGCGCAAAGTAAGGTAACTGATAGGTGATATAAACTTAGACTAGAAAGTCTATAAAACTTTCAAGAAGTTTAGAATTTGGAAATGGTCCTGAAGAGAATTTCCACTAAAAGTAAAACCTATTATCAGTATAGGATTTGTACAAAGGTGGGTAACAGGAAGCAGATTCCAACACATCTTGAACTGGAGGACAATACTATCTGGTATCTACCGGGTCAACCCAGCTCCCCTGAACCGATTGTATCATGGTGTTTTGTGGTGCAGTCAGTCCAAATTTGACTATGGCTCTCTTGTACTAAAACTGTGTACTGACAGACACACAGACAGTGTTTCCCAGACCGATCACAGTCGCGTGCACAAGTCCTTGGTGACGCACACACACCCGCATGACAGTTTAGGGTGGGATAAAGTTATTACAAGATAATGTGGAACAAATCTGTAATTATACACTGCAATACATAAGAAAGGATTTGTATTCAGTCAGGCGTACACTGACAAGCCACTGTTACAACTTATTAAATAGCAGCCATCCAACCAGCAATTTAAGATGGCTTTGGGCTACTAAGAACGAGCAGCTGGCCACAAATGCTGGAATGTATAATCTACTTTTTCTGATTACTAGAGAAGTCACTCACAGATACTTCTATTAGTGCCCTGGGCAGTGTTTCACTAATACCAACAATCTACAAGTAATGTATATACTGCAGTCCCAATGTACATGAAGATGGGAAACTGATGGGAGTAGTGAGCAGCAGACAACGAACAATATGGAATTCTTGTAGCAATTTCTATATGGAGTATAACAGAATGTGTGAACATTTCACATTTAGACTCAAAGTGGTTTTTCACTCTCTTTTATAGTAGACTAAGAGAAGATGAGTTCTCAAGGAATGGGTGGTCATGTATGTAAGGTCACCCTTTCCTGGGCTTGCAAGGTTGTCTTGTGGGCCCAAGTTCTAAAACAATAAATAGCACTAAATGGCCCTTTACACAGGCCAAGAATCATACGCAATGGCATTAGCGATATATCCTCCCCATTGTCTGGAGCATGTCCTTCCCAACTATCTGCTGTAATATCTTCCTGTGTAAAGAGACTTTTGAAATAACAGCCACTATCATCTAGCAGAAGACCATTTTAAATTGTTTTGGAGAAAACAATGTAAATGGGTATTCTTGTTTTAGAAAGTTATCCCCTATCCACAGGGGATAACTATCCGATTGTTGGAGGTCCTACCTCTGGAACCCCTACCAATCACGAAAACGGGGCTCCAAACCTCATGGTCCTGAAAAGGATGAAGCGGCTGTTTGGAAAAATGTGCTGCCCGTAGAAATGAATGGAGCGACGGCACCCTTTTCTGACCAGCCTCTCCGTCCATTTTAAGGGGCTCCATGGGGTATAGGACATCCGTCCTCTTGAATGGTGGTTGTCCTTCAATGGTGGTTGTCCTTCAATGGTGACGCTAGGGAGGCTCGTCCCCATCACTGCCTGCCATTGGCTGTCCCCATCATTGCCTGCCATTGGCTGTCCCCATCATTGCCTGCCATTGGCTGTCCCCATCACTGCCTGCCATTGGCTGCCCCAAGCCCTCCCCCCCCCCCCCCCGACACCAGATTTTTTCATCTGCGCACGAGCAGAAGCAGTGGCGGTCGTGTAGAGTACGTGTGAAGGGCCTAGGCATATAGGGGTCATTTCCAGCCTTGGAAAATCCCTTTAATGTGTCACAGGAAAAACATGATCCCCTGAATCACAAGCTTGTTCATTGGTGGCATGGTGACAAATTTACATAGGACGATTATTGGGGACAAGCATTCCTAGAAAAGTTGGTTCCTGATCATCGGCCCATGCATATGGGCCTTAACATGCTTCTCATGATGATTGTTTATGGGTTGATTCACAAATGACCTACTGACTATTGATGGCCATTGTGTGTAATTATAACAACAAAGTTTATAATGCACGTAATGTGAGTACGGAAATGTTAAGCAGAGATTGCAATGAACTGTAAGGGCCCTCCTACACTGGCACGACGGATCATGCCAATTATATGAATAATGAGTTCATATGAATGCTCATTCCCGTTAACTAGCCCTCATAAATGTGCCAACCAGCTTTATTTGTCAACCTGTACTAATTATGGCCCAGAATGAGGACACGTAAAAGGACCTTTAGAATGATTTCCTCTTACAGGCCTGAGTTACCCCAGTTTGATAGAGTGAATATGTGTAACCAGCAGGATCTCAAAACCTGAAACCAAAACGCATATGTAAAAAGTAGCCTTATTTATGCCAGAAGTTCTCAATCAAGGTCCAGATGGGCGATTCCAATTGGGGGGTATCCCTGCACTGTCTGACCCAAGACTGTTCAACAACACCCCTCAAATGGTAACACCCAGCTGGACCGTCATTGTAAACTGCTAGCAATTCTTTCATAACTTCTAGCAGGAATAATAAAGGAATAATACAACATAGAGCCATAAGAATAGATGTTCCAGAATTGTTATTACAGGAGAGAAGACAGACTCCGTGAAGTGCTAGCACTGCAAAGAAACTATGTATTTCAGGGGGTCACCTGGGCAATCAAAGGCAATATAGGCTTGGCTAATGAACATGCACACGGTTTACCCTTCTTCATTATCCCTGCCATTAATTTTGTGGGCAGGATGATGGAGCTTTTATGACAAAGTAGCTCACGTTTTTGAGGAATTTTTGGAGTAAACCTCAAATAAACAGCAGCCCAGAAAAAACAGAAGTCGATGAAAACCTTATGTTGAGCAGCCTTTCATTACAAAGAAATGCATTTTAACACAATGGTCTTTCTTATTAAGCGAGCATTAATGCACAGACTGTATCAATAAAGGCTAACCACAAGCGCGCGGCTTCAAAAAGGGCAGGAATGTTACTGTATATCAGGTCGATTACGCATTGCAATCATTCTTTAAATAAATTCTGGAAGCAAACACAGAAGAAAAAGCAAACAGCAGTGCTAATAAAAGATGCTTTGTGTCAAACAGTACATGGCAAGAAGGGGGGAAAAAAACCCTGTAAAGGATATAACGGTTGTATAGGCCAAAATTGATGACTGAAATGATAACAGTCCTCATTAATGACATATGTGGTGCTAATACTATGTGTGCAGCATGTCTGTAAAGCTTATGGTTGCCTGTGTTGTTTATGTAGATTTTCATGTGAATTTCGCTGGCTTTCTGTACCACAATCCGCATGTCTTAGGCTACTTTCACACTAGCGTTAATATTTTCCAGTATTGAGTTCCGTCATAGGGTCTCAATACCAGAAAAAAACGCTTCTGTTTTACCACATTCATTGTTAATGGGGACAAAATGTAAGAGTGCTCCAAAATGCATTTCATTCCGTTTGGTTGCGTTCTCATAATGGAGAGCATGCTGCGGTTTTCTTTCCATCATGGGATGCGGAGCAAGATGGATCCGTCATGACCCATAATGCAAGTCAATGGGGACGTTTTCTCTGACACAATAGAAAACGTATGTGTCTCCCACTGACTTTCAAAGGAGTTCATGACGGATCCATCTTGGCAATGTTAAGGATAATACAACCGGATCCGTTCATAACTGATGCAGATGGTTGTATTATCAGTAACGGAAGCTTTTTGCTGAACCCTGGCGGATCCAGCAAAAACTTTAGTAACGGATCCGTCACCATGGACTTACATTGTTTTCAGTGCTGGATCTCTTTTTTTTTTTAGCTTGCAGCGGTTTTGAGTCCGGTCACAAAATGGAATGATGATGGAACAGAAAACATCCTGACTAGAGATGAGCGAACGTGCTCGTTACGAGCACTGTAGCGCTCGGCTCCCATGCGAACAAATGCCCGCAGGCATTGCGGATCCGTCCTCAGCTGCATGTAAGTCAATGGGGACGGATCGTTTGGTATGAGTGTCATACCAAACGATCCGTCCCCATTGACTTACATGCAGCTGAGGACGTAACGAGCACGTTCGCTCATCTCTAATCCTGACGCATCCTGAACAGATCTCTTTCCATTAAGATTCTCTGTCGCATTTCAATATTAGAAAACAACAACGCAAGTGTGAAAGTAGATTTTAAAGGGAACCTGTCATCTTCGAAACACCCCCTGAACTACAGTAAGCGGTGTATAGTGTAAGTGATGCTGAATCCGAATATGTAAGTTTTATCTTCATACTCACTTCCATTCCGACGCTGTGCTCCCACAAACCTGCAGTAAAATGCACTCAGTGGACTCCAGTGCTCACTCACATAATGGAGAGGACTCAAAGAAGAGTCCTGTGAGTGCATTTTACTGCAGGTTTGTGGGAGCACAGCGTCAGAATGGAAGTGAGTATGAAGATAAAACTTACATATTTGGATTCAGCATCACTTACACTATACACCTCTTACTCTAGTTCAGGGGGTGTTTCGGAGATGACAGGTTCCCTTTAATGCCGATTTGTCACCGATTTCACCATTTGCAATGCAAATCTGCACTGAAAGTATGACAAATGACATACTGAAGGTTTCAAATTCCGCGCCGCAGGTCCATATCTGCAGCTCGTGCACCGCAACTACAGATTTCAAAGTCAAATTTTTTTTTGGAAAATCTGCATGAATTAATGCCGGTTTGTTTTACAGATTTCCATGCTGACTCTTTGTTGATTTGCTGTGGAAAGTTTGGCATTTTAGGTCAGAGTGTGCAGGCGCCAAACATTAGTTCATACACCAAATTTACAAAGTTCCCCAAGATTTGTTTTGAAAATTTGGCGCATGTCCAGTAAATTACCCAATATTTAAGGCCAAAAATGGTCTTTTTTATACAGTAAGTGCCGTATTTTAAAACGTAATAATGATTTTCCTCATTGCCATGTGCTTTTCTTGGAAATAAATGCTATTAACTGAGAAACATTTTACAACATAGGGGTTCTGTGCAATGGAGCAGATTCCCATCAGCTGGAGCTGATCATTTTTAGTATCATAGACAAAACAATAATTAATAATTATGTTACGCCTTTATAGAGCTTTATAGTTCTAGGTTCCATTCATAAGAATTCAACCTTTGATTATTCCATACACAAAAATACTAATAAACTCTCCATGTCGGTGCAGTCCCTTTACTAGCATGCCTGGGAACCAGGGGTGCATTTGCCATAGATCCTACAGGGAAATTTCCCGGTGGGCCGGTGCCCCATGGACCACCCAAGTCCTCCTCTCTGCTGCTGACTGGATACATAATGAGCTCTCAACAGTAACTAACGCTGTGAGAATCCGGTACTCATGTATGCAGCCAATGAGCCTCCTGAATTCAACTGCTGTGGCCCACACCTCACCTCCTAAGCCTCCTGCTCCATAGACAACTGGAGGAGGAGGACAGAAGATAATAGCTATTGATGGCCACCACAGAGGGATAGCTTTTGGAGCAGTATATTGTGCTACACTGTGTTATTTGGTTCTGCTGAGATGGTATTTTGCTCTATGGTATTGCCGACCCTGCCTACTTGTGTTGGCCTGCCTTCTGTTAATTTGGACCTGCCTACAAAATGGGGCCACTTTTAAGTTTTTTTTCCAGGGACACTAAGTTCCCAGTCCACCCCTGCTGGGAACACATTGTGTAGAGCCTGTTTACTAGAAATTAGATTCTAAGCTTAGCAAATTTGACCAAAATTTTGTAAAAATTTGAGTGGCATCCGAATCAATTTTTGGTGATTCGATTTAGGCATAATTTGGGTAGAGAAAGAAAAAAAAAAAAAAAACAAGAGACAAAAAGGAGACCTTACAAGTCTTAGGAGTAGTGTTGAGCGAACTTGTGGTTTCAAGTTCGGTGGACAGGGTTCGAGTTATCTAAGAATTCCGTTATGAATTCCGCTACCACAGATCATAAGTTATGGTCCGTAGTAGCAGAATCCATAACGGAATTCTTAGATAACCTGAACCTTGTATTCTGAACTTGAAACCACAAGTTCGCTCAACACTACTTGGAACACAATTGTTTAGGTCAGTTGGAGCAATTTTGAATTGAATTTAGAGTGATTCATTCATTTCTACTCTTAAGCAATGTATGCAGAGAACCAGTGTATGGATAATCATCGACAGAAAACACACAGTACATCATGCAGGACAACAAAGATTTTGGTCATGGTGTGGGTTGTCGGACGCTCTTCATGCCGAAGCGAAGAAAGTTGAGTTTCAGACAATCCCTTTTAAACGCTAATTGAAAATAGAAAAGTGATTCTGTATTCCGTGTCATGTACAAACATTGGAACAGTTGGCAAAGGAACAGATGTTGATTTTAACACATATATCTTTACAGGTACAAAAAAAATAAATGACACCTCTAATGATTTACCCTATGTGCAGCACAAAGTCATGGACAAAATTAATTTGTTTGAATGACAGTGGAAACCAATTAAACAACTTGTCCAATTCCTAACAGGCGTTATTATAGATTTTTAAAATGAATATAGGCTGTGAAGTGTGGACATCCATTATATCCATATATAGAAGAAATTCGGGCTGGACTGGGAATTTAAAGTGGCCCTGGAAAAAATACTAAAAGTGGCCCTGTTTTGTAGTCAGGTCCAAATTGATGGAAGGCAGGATGAGAAATACCATATTGTGGCACATTATACCACCCCACCAGGGCCACATACCACAGTCCTTCACAAAATACTGCCGCCAGCAGATCAAAATACATCTGCAAAAACCTTCAACTGGGCGGCCGTGAGAAGGGTCCCACACAATAGAAAACGATCAGTTCCCCATTGACTTTCATTGGTGTTCATGATGGATCAGTCTTGGCTATGTTAAACATACATACAAAACGGATGCAGATGGTTGTATTATCAGTAATGCAGGGGCGTAGCTATAGGGAAAGCAGGGGAAGCGGCTGCTTTGGGGTCCAGACTCACAAGGGGCCCCCTCAGGAGGAATACTAAAAGATTTTATTGTCAGGGCCCCCTCAATAATACAATGACATTATACACTCACCGGCCACTTTATTAGGTACACCTGTCCAACTGCTCGTTAACACTTAATTTCTAATCAGCCAATCACATGGCGGCAACTCAGTGCATTTAGGCATGTAGACATGGTCAAGACAATCTCCTGCAGTTCAAACCGAGCATCAGTATGGGGAAGAAAGGTGATTTGAGTGCCTTTGAACGTGGCATGGTTGTTGGTGCCAGAAGGGCTGGTCTGAGTATTTCAGAAACTGCTGATCTACTGGGATTTTCACGCACAACCATCTCTAGGGTTTACAGAGAATGGTCCGAAAAAGAAAAAACATCCAGTGAGCGGCAGTTCTGTGGGCGGAAATGCCTTGTTGATGCCAGAGGTCAGAGGAGAATGGGCAGACTGGTTCGAGCTGATAGAAAGGCAACAGTGACTCAAATTGCCACCCATTACAACCAAGGTAGGCAGAAGAGCATCTCTGAACGCACAGTACGTCAAACTTTGAGGCAGATGGGCTACAGCAGCAGAAGACCACACCGGGTGCCACTCCTTTCAGCTAAGAACAGGAAACTGAGGCTACAATTTGCACAAGCTCATCGAAATTGGACAGTAGAAGATTGGAAAAACGTTGCCTGGTCTGATGAGTCTCGATTTCTGCTGCGACATTTGGATGGTAGGGTCAGAATTTGGCGTCAACAACATGAAATCATGGATCCATCCTGCCTTGTATCAACGGTTCAAGCTGGTGGTGGTGGTGTCATGGTGTGGGGAATATTTTCTTGGCACTCTTTGGGCCCCTTGGTACCAATTGAGCATCGTTGCAACGCCACAGCCTACCTGAGTATTGTTGCTGACCATGTCCATCGCTTTATGACCACAATGTACCCAACATCTGATGGCTACCTTCAGCAGGATAATGCGCCATGTCATAAAGCTGGAATCATCTCAGACTGGTTTCTTGAACATGACAATGAGTTCACTGTACTCAAATGGCCTCCACAGTCACCAGATCTCAATCCAATAGAGCATCTTTGGGATGTGGTGGAACGGGAGATTCGCATCATGGATGTGCAGCCGACAAATCTGCGGCAACTGTGTGATGCCATCATGTCAATATGGACCAAAATCTCTGAGGAATGCTTCCAGCACCTTGTTGAATCTATGCCACGAAGAATTGAGGCAGTTCTGAAGGCAAAAGGGGGTCCAACCCGTTACTAGCATGGTGTACCTAATAAAGTGGCCGGTGAGTGTATATAGTATATACGTGTAGGAAATGGACGGAGCGGCTGCTGGGCTTCGTCTGAGAGAGCAGTTTTGACCAGCCACAGGAGTGGGGGATGCGCGAGTTGGAGGTTGAGAAGAAGTTGCTGAGGGGGGGCCCCATTCTAAAATTTGCTGTGGGGCCCGGTCAGTTGTAGTTACGCCACTGCAGTAATAGAAGCGTTTTTGCTGATCTCTGCCTGTGAAAGTAGCTTTAAAAATGCAGATGTGAAAGTAGCCTTATAGAAATAAAATCAATGTTATTTACTATATAATCACACATGTTGAATACCTGAGCTAGGACACTATTACACATAATCCATATTTCTCATATGTGAATTACAAACCCAAAATCAGGGCTGTGGAGAGAATAAGGCAAACTTCCAAAGTTTTAAGACCATATGTAAAGTAGAGTTTGGGCTGAATTACACATCAACGCCCGGAATACAGAGAGCACAACACTTTGAACACACAAAGTATTCCACCAACGCTCCGGCTACTGAGAGCGCTCAGTCGGGAACAAGCGCCAAATTTGGGCTGCAGCCGAGCGCATCCAGACATCACTGAAGACACCTACTGGGAGCGCCGCATCAATCTTCTTGAAGTGAAGGCTAGGAGCTCCGGTGAGACACTCTGAACTCAGCACCAAGGCACGCAGAGAAGCTGGGAACCTACGTGGGACGCCGGCAACCAGCGCTCCGGCGAATACACCGATTGGTAAAGTATAAATTATAAAGTAACATTCCCATAGACTATATTGGTGACCATTGTGCCATTCCAGCTACACAGTTATTTTATGCCATCATGCTGCTTCATCCTATATGACTGGTACATGATAATATACAGCGGATGAATCAAATAAAAAACGGGCCTTAGGATTTCATATTGATTCTGGACTGAAACAGGAAACAGAACTATATTGATTTTATTTTGATTTCATACTTGCTACATTATACCTATCATATTATCCGAGATACATTGTTTTAACATTATTGTTGGATATACTGCTTGACACATGGTCTGATAAACAGAAACAGTGTGGCATAATATATTAAAACTCAGAGAGCAACACAGTGCTCTCTAGAGATATTATATTAATCCATAAACCACATTTCTGTTGTATACACACCAAGTGTTCTTTATATTAACCAGCGCTGTCAAGTACCTTTTATTTATTATTTATTTTATTGCTATTCATTTTTCTTTTTTTTTTTACATGTTTTTCTTCTGTAAGCAATAAATTTAGAATTTTAAAGGGTTTCTGTCACCAGAAATGACCCTATTAAACCAAGTGTCATTTGCAATGAGCAAATGACACTTGATGCCAGTAATGTTACTATTATAGTCCTCAGTAATGCCGTTTTGCTAAAAATTACGATTTTATAATATGCTAATGACCTCCCCTAGGTGCAGTAGGCGTGAACCTGCACCTAGGAGAGGCCGTAATTATGCCTCTTACCACGCCCCCGGTCGCGCTGATTGACAGGGCCGGGCAGCCAGCTCTTTCGGCTCCCGGCCCTGTACGATCCGAAATCCCGCGCCTGCGCAGTAATGAAGCCGGGACCCGGGCGGGCGCCGGCTCTCAACGCACGCTGATCCCGCGCCTGCGCATTGCGATCAGCGCGCCTAGAGAGCCGGCGCCCGCCCGGGTCCCGGCTTCATTACTGCGCAGGCGCGGGATTTCGGATCGTACAGGGCCGGGAGCCGAAAGAGCTGGCTGCCCGGCCCTGTCAATCAGCGCGACCGGGGGCGTGGTAAGAGGCATAATTACGGCCTCTCCTAGGTGCAGGTTCACGCCTACTGCACCTAGGGGAGGTCATTAGCATATTATAAAATCGTAATTTTTAGCAAAACGGCGTTACTGAGGACTATAATAGTAACATTACTGGCATCAAGTGTCATTTGCTCATTGCAAATGACACTTGGTTTAATATGGTCATTTCTGGTGACAGAAACCCTTTAAAATAGAACATACAATCATTTTACTAGCATACCAGTTGTGGAGCGTGCACATTACAATTAATTTTCTGTATAATACTATCTACATATATGGCTTGGGGTGAGCCGGTAGTTTGTAGCACCTCCAATCTATATCCACAGATACGGTGAGCCACTGTAATCTTTATCCTACAAAAACTTCCAACTCTGGCTCTGATCCAAAAAAGAATCATATCTCCAAATATTACGCTTTTAATGTCATCTGAGAAATGTCAATTAAGGGGTTTTGTGGATCCGCCGGCAAAACACGGCAAGGACGTGTGTAAGTAGCCTTAGTTTAATATTTCATCTATCTATACATAGGACTACTTTCACACGTGTGGCACAGCTCTTCAGCAGGCTGTTCCAGCCAAGAATGCCAAAGAATTGGCCAGGTAATAACTGTGGAGCGTTTTTTCTCTGGCTGAATCTCTGGATATTTGCTGGGGAACTGCAGGATCTCAGTCAGGTCCCATTTTAGTCAATGGGGTCCGGCGGGTAGACAGCACTATTTGGCAATGCTGGATCAGGAGGACTCTGACAGGCTGTTCTCTGCCGGAACAGCCTGCTGAAGAGCTATGCCACAGATGTGAAACTAGCCTAAACTTATGTATGAGAATTTTCTCATATTCTGGGCAACACAAGAGCGACCACTTCCAACAATTGCTCCACTGAGATCAAATCACCCTGGGCCAGCATGGCGTGACATACGGTCAGCTTATGACAACGATGCTATCACTTTCACCGGATCAACAGATGAAACATTCAATTCCACTGCAGCAGCAAATTCTATTAACAGTTTTCTACTAAAATGTCATCAATTAAATATAAACCTTGTAGTACTTGTCGTTCTTTCAAGATTGTGATTGACAGAGGGACTGCAATGATACTGATAAATGCAAGAAAGAGAGAAGACAGCTGGAAAACAAACAGAAGGAAATAAAGATGGTGTTTGTACTGTTATATAAAAGTTGAATAGCGCTGAATACTAATGCTCTAATATGTTTTACAGTAAACATCTGTTTCACAAAGTCGGGATGACTCCTTACACTCATTTCTTTCAAGAAACATACAAATGCTATTTAAAGTAGTATTCAAAGTAGTACTGGCATGCACGTCTGTTAATGCTGCAAGCAAAAGGACGTGTAGTAAATTCTAGAAACTCTAGTTATCTAGATATAAGAGCTCTGTGGTGGTGTACAGCGGTACAAATTAAAGAAATGATCATATATCGGCAGGGGTGCACCACCAATGAGGCCAGTTGAGGCAATCGCCTCAGGCAGCACCAGGTAGGGGCAAAAGGGGGGCAGCCAAAGGGTCATGGGCTGAAGGGAAGGGGGTAGGCTAAGAGATTGACATTGGGGAGTGGGGGCACCCTTTCAATTTTTGCCTCAGGCAGCAGAAAGGCTAGGTGCACCCCTGTATATAGGTCAATGAGATTACCTGAACTTACATATGAAGATGTCTCACAACCAATATGGCTCCCATACAGGTTATCACCTGCCACTTATGCAGTGACAGATTTCCCACTTTCATGTTTCTGTCTAACAAGCTAGATTTACATCAACAAGGAATAAACTAGATGACATCATATGTGGGAGCAGGTATGAAGGCCATGGTGGTAACTTCAAAGCTTTTTCTAAAACAGGTTCATGTACAATGTGAAGGCTATGGCTACATGACACATTAAAGGGGTTAATATTGATGGCTTATCATCAGGATAGGCCATCGATATCTGAACGGTGGTGGTCCAACAGCCACGGCTTTCAGCTGTTTCAGGAGGCTGCAGCTCCTTGGTGAGATTTTAGGTCAAGGAATTGGAGCAGTGAGGATGCCTGGCCCTGTCAATCTCACTGGAAGAAGTAGTGTTAATGGAGAGAGGCAGAGGTGAAGCGGTGCTCCTAAGGGCTAGGCCAGCCCCTCGGTGCTCAGAGCACTTCAATTGCATATAACTAAAATGAGAGTTTTGCAGATAGAAATGACTTATTTTAGTCACCATCATCAACCCTAGCAGTTAGTATGCCTGGTTAAATAGGGTTGATCATGTTGAAAGATGTTCTTTAAGCCTAGATAATCAAATGTGATGGTGGTAGAGGGGGTGCATGTGCCAGGAGACGAGCGCCACAAATTAAATAGTTGTCTGCCTCCCCTGATGCAACATGCCTCCTCAGCTGATCAGGCATTTACAACGAAAGAGATGAAAGTGGCTTGTCTCCTTGAAAACAAAAGGACAGGACAGCTGAAATCCAACTGTCCTATCCTCATCTTCCCTGATATTGGCCATAAGGGGGAGAGTCTGGAGGCTGACATGCACATTAAATAGTCAGAATGGCCAAAATTGAGCAGTTAATTACCTTCAGTACAAAAGGATCTGGCATGTGGTTACAGTGGGTTGTGGGAATACCCCCATAGAGATAAGATGGTCATATGGTCCCATAGAAACTGGCAGATTTAGCTGATATTTATTAAATGTGTATGGTCAGCTTTAGGTTAGTTGTACATATATGACTGGGTGTTCTGGCAGAGAATGCTGGGAATCAGCTGGACAAAAACCGCTGTGTGCAGCGTGTTTATCCGGTCGATTTTCAGTCTACTTGCCAGATAATGGCCAAATTTCTGCCAGACCCCATTATAGTCAATAGGTTCCATATCTTTTACATGTGAAAAATGATTTACTGTGCAGAGTTAAAACTGTACAGCACCTTCTGTAGAGTGGTTTTCCCTATAAAATTCAATGGGGTTGTTAGCATGAACAGAAAACCCACTTCAAAAACTGCACAAAAAATTGCCAAAAACTGAGATTGTGTAGATTTCTGTGCTTTTTTAAAATATTTTTTTAATGAGATCTTTGCGCAGATTTTCTGCCTACAAATACGCAATGTGGGCAGGTGCCCTTAGATACCCCATGGTACATGTAAGAAATAAAGAGGGAAAGTGGGGCTACTTAAGGAAGGATCTACAAGATGTGAAGGGGAATTGTAGTCAATTGACCCTTTCAGGAAACACAGATCACATTAAAATCTGAAACATAAAGGGAAAGTGTCATTACAAAATGACTAATTGTTTCAATCACGTTTTTATGCTAAACAAATTTTTAAAGAAATTTTTAAATTTTTGATGATATTAAATTTAACTAAAATCCTGCAGTTTTCACACTGGCCACTAAGATTTCCTGTCTTTTGAGAGCAGCTACATGGGTCATAGACACAATGAACAGGAGGTGACCTCATAGACTTTTATGGGAGAGTTTTCAAGGCATGCCATGTGACCCATGCCGAGACCAGGAGTAAGTAGATAAGCTGTGATATCACCTATTGTAAATAAGTCATCTATACAAAGGTGATGTTGTGGAGGCAAAAAATGGGTTTATTAAGGTGCTTCCACCATAGATGAAATTACTGGCTGTTTTATTACATTAAAACACAAAACAAAATAGCAGGCAGATATAACATGTTTCAGTCGGTCTGCCTTCTTCAGATATGGATACGGATCTGAAGGAGCCAGTCCTACTCTGAGATGCGTCATTCCTGCCTTGGTTTTTTGTTTTCATTGTGTTTATCTATGGTGGACAGCGCCCTTGTAACCCATTTTTTCTGCATCGACTTCTACTAGTGTTGATCGAGTACCAAAGTGCTTGGGTAGAACACTAGATGATGCTCAAGTGCTCTACAGAGCACCCGAGCACAATGGAAATCAATGGGAGAACCAGAGCACTAAACCAGGCACCCCCTGTTCTGAAGAGGGGAGGGTGTCTGGTTCACAGGAAAAGGTCAGAAAATGATGGAAACCCCACTGAAATGGTTTGGGAACAGCATGGAGAGGATGTCTGGATGCATCTTGGACTCCAAAGTCGCTGCTGTTAATGATGTTGTCCAAGTATTACACCACTTTTACAGAATGACAAGAATACGCCCAAAACCAAAGCTAAAATTGACAAAGAGGTGCTCCATGGCGTAAAAAAGGCACTCCAACAGCAGAAAAAATTTCACAGAATGTCAGAAATATTTAGAATGCGCAAACGTTATACAGCAGACGCAACGCAGGTAATATTGCCTTGATTAGCGGCATAAAAAATTACACCGAATGTCAGGTATTTAGGATGCACAAACGTTATAGAGCAGACGCTGCGCAGGTAATGAAACCTATATATCTATGGATTGTACTATAACCAGAAAATTGCACACTTGATATAATGAAAATCCTTTTATTTATTACCACAAATTACATGATTAGCAACACACAGTATAAAAACAATTAAAATATGCTAGAAAAGGTGGAGTATCAACCTGGCAGTATAAAATGCAAGAGCATAAGTAAATGGGATCAGCAGTGAAACAATACAATAGCAATGAAAAAAATGAACGTAATACAGCAATTAAAGATCACAATACTGACCCCCTAACAAACGCCACAGGATACTCCACACCAATCTCCACCCCGACGCGCGTTTCGCCGTCAGCTTTTTCAAGGGGTACTGTGTGTGTGGATTCAGCAAGAATATAAAGCAATATTACACCCTCCCTAAACTTCATTCAGCCAATCTCAGTGCAACAAGAACATGTGCATAGCATTAGGGGTTGTTCCAATCGCAAGCAAAAGACACACCTGTATGTTAAATAAACAATCCAGAGCCAGCACTATAGGGCGCATAGTCAGTCCTGCATCGCAGGGAATGGTGACGCGATTGTGTAGTCAGGAGGACGCGAAAGCTGACAGAGAAACGCGCGTCGGGGTGGTGATTGGTGTGGAGTATCCTGTGGCGTTTGTTAGAGGGTCAGTATTGTGATCTTTAACCCCTTAAGGCCGAAGCTACTTTTACACTTAATGCCGAAGCCACATTTTTAAAATCTGCCATGTGTCACTTTATCAATTCATAACTTTGGGATTCTTTCACCGATTCGACTGATTCCAAGATTGTTTTTTCGTGACACATTGTACTCCACGACAGTGGTAAATTTGAGTCAATATAAATCACCTTTATTTATAAAAAAATCCTAAATTTACAGAAAATTTGGAAAAATTTGTAATTTTCAAACTTTGAATTTCTCTGCTATTAAGGCAGATAGTGATCCCTCACAAAATAGTTATTACTTTACATGTCCCATATGTCTACTTTACGTTGCCATCATTTTGTAGATGTAATTTTATTTTTTGGGGATGTTAGAAGGCTTAGAATTTTAGAATCAATTCTTAAATTTTTTTAGCAATTTTCCAAAACCATTTTTTTTAAGCACCAGTTCAGTTCTGAAGTCACTTTGTGGGACTAACATAATAGAAACCACCATAAATGACCCCATTTTAGAAACTACACCCCTCAAGGTTTTCAAAACTAATTTTACAAACTGTGTTAACCCTTTATGTATTCCACAAGAATTAAAGGAAAATGGAGATGACATTTCAAAATTTCACTTTTTTTGCAGATTTTCCATTTTAATCAATTTTTTCCTGTAACAAATCAAGGGTTAATAGCAAAAAAAACCTAAAAAATTATTACCCTGATTCTGCGATTTAAAGAAACACCCCGCATGTGATTGTAAACTACTGTATGGGCGCATGGCCAAGCGCAGAAGGAAAGGTGCACCAGATGGTTTTTGGAGGGCGGATTTTGCTGGACTGGTTTTGAGACACCATGTCCCATTTGAAGCCCCCCCGATGCACCCCTACAGTAGAAACAACCAAAAAGTGCCCATATTTTGGAAACTAAGGGATAAGGTGACAGTGTTATTGATACTATTTTGGGGAACATATGATTTTTGATCACTTTATATTACACTTTTTGTTAGGCAAGGTAAACAAAAATGGCTGTTCTGGCTGTTTTTTTTTTTTTTTTTACTGTGTTCACCTGAGGGGTTAACTAATGTGATATTTTTGTAGAGCAGGTTGTTACGAACGTGGCAGTACCTAACATGTATAGTTTTTTTATTTTTATTTAAGTTTTACACAATAATATCATTTTTGAAACAAAAAAAATCATGTTTTAGTGTCTCCATTGTGAGAGCTGTAGTTTTTTTATTTTTTGGGCAATTGTCTCAGGTAGGGGCTCATTTTTTGCGGGAAGAGGTGACGGTTAGATTGGTACTATTTTGGGGGGCATATGCCTTTTTGATCGCTTGGTATTACACTTTTTGTGATGTAAAGTGACAAAAATTAGCTTTTTTGACCCTGTTTTTATTTTATTTTTTTTTACTGTGTTCACCTGAGGGGTTAACTCATGTGATATTTTTGTAGAGCAGGTTGTTACGGACGTGGCGATACCTAACATGTATAGTTTTTTTAATTTATTTAAGTTTTACACAATAATTTAATTTTTGAAACAAAAAAAATCCATGTTTTAGTGTCTCCATTGTGAGAGCTGTAGTTTTTTTATTTTTTGGGCGATTGTCTCAGGTAGGGGCTCATTTTTTGCGGGAAGAGGTGACGGTTAGATTGGTACTATTTTGAGGGGCATACGCCTTTTTGATCGCTTGCTATTACACTTTTTGTGATGTAAAGTGACAAAAATAGCTTTTTTGAACCTGTTTTTATTTTTATTTTTTTACGGTGTTCACCTGAGGGGTTGGGACATGTGATATTTTTGTAGAGCAGGTTGCTACGAACGTGGCAATACCTAACATGCTTGGGGTATTTTTTATCTTTTTTTACTAATTTCAAATTTGAGTTTTGAGGGGAAAAAGGGATTTTTTTTAACACTTTTTTTTACACTTTTTTTTAAATTTTTTACACTTTTTTTTACACTTTCTTAGACTCAGACCCACTTGGTTCTTGAAGATCCAGTGGGTCTGATTGTTCTATAATACACTACAGTACACTGTATAGTGTACTGCAGTGCATTTTCACTCTTGCTAAGCCTTGTCAGGCTCCTGCCTTTAGCAGGAGCCTGATGAGGCTTAGCTTACACCATGGCAACCGAGACGCTTCTGAAAGCGTCTGGTTGCCATGGTAACCATCGGGACGCTGCCACAGCAGAGCAGCGTCCCGATGGAAGGGAGAGGGAGCTTCCTCCCTCTCATCTGGCCACACCATCGGCGCTGCCAGTGCCCGATGGGAGAGGGAGGGAGCTCCCTCCCTGTTAACCCCTTCCATACAGCGGTCCCTACGGACCGCGGCATGGAAGGGGTTAAACTGCTGACATCGGTGCCAGCACCGATGTCAGCAGTTTCAAGCAGAGTATCAGCTGTATGCTGATACTCTGCTTGAAAACGCTCGGCCATCCTGAAATTGCGGGCGGCACTCTCGCCGCAGCCGCCCGCACATCGCCCACCCACCCGCCCGCCCTCCCGCTAGCTATATCCCCCCCACCCACCCAAACGGCCATCAAAGAAAACAGTGGGGTGGGGGGGGATATATATATATATATTATATTGCTAATTTTTTTTTTTTTTAATTTTACAGTTTATTGCAGCACGATCGCTGCGATTGGCTAGTCTGAACAGACTAGCCAATCACAGCGATCGCTAGCCCGGGACCGCCCCCATTGGTCCCGGGCTGGTTAGCTGAGACCCCTGGCTGTAAGTAACAGCCGGGGTCTCAGCACTGTCACCATGTCATCAGACATGGTGACAGTTTAATGCCATGACGGCTTATCCCGTCATGGGGCGGCAAGCGGCTCCTGCCCATGACGGGATAAGCCGTCATTCGGCGTTAAGGGGTTAATTGCTGTATTACATTCATTTTTTTCATTGCTATTGTATTGTTTCACTGCTGATCCCATTTACTTATGCACTTGCATTTTATACTGCCAGGTTGATACCCCACCTTTTCTAGCATATTTTGTTTTTATACTGTGTGTTGCTAATCATGTAATTTGTGGTAATAAATAAAAGGATTTTCATTATATCAAGTGTGCAATTTTCTGGTTATAGTACAATCCACAGATATATAGGTTTCATATGCGGTGTTTATATAGGTTGTTGTTACTTTGGGAAATAGTATTGGTGTATAGCTGCGCAGGTAATGTCGCCTTGATTAGCGGCAGAAAAAAAATACACTGGATGTCACAGGTATTTAGGATACACAAACGTTATATAGCAGACGCTGCGCAGGTAATGTCCCCTTGATTAGCGGCAGAAAAAAAATACACTGGATGTCACAGGTATTTAGGACGCACAAACGTTATACAGCAGACGTTGCACAGGGTTTGCCCCCCAAAAAATATATATTGCAGCCAGATAAAAAAAATAGTCCTTAAAAGGACTCTTGGGTCTTTTAAAAAGAAAAACGAAATCTGCCTAGCCAAATCCTATCCCTACACTATCTGTCCCTCCTTGCGCAAACGTTATACAGCAGAAGCTGCACAGGTAATGTCGCCTTGATTAGCGCCAGAAAAAAAACACACCGGATGTCACAGGTATTTAGGACGCTTAAACGTTATACAGCAGACGTTGCACAGGGTTTGCCCCCCAAAAAATATATATTGCAGCCAGATAAAAAAAAAAATAGTCCTTAAAAGGACTTTTGGGTCTTTTAAAAAGAAAAACTAAACCTGCCTAGCCAAATCCTATCCCTACACTATCTGTCCCTCCTTGCGCAAACGTTATACAGCAGAAGCTGCACAGGTAATGTTGCCTTGATTAGCGCCAGAAAAAAAAACACACCGGATGTCACAGGTATTTAGGATGCACAAACGTTATACAGCAGACGCTGCGCAGGTGGTGTTCAGGTCAGGCAATTTTGCGCAATTATTGCCCCCAAAAAATATATATATTTTGCAGCCAGATGAAACAATAGTCCTTAAAAGGACTTTTGGTCTTTTGAACAGAAAAACTAACCCTGCCTAACAAATTCCTATCCCTACACTATCTGTCCCTCTTTGCAGCAGCTCTCCCTGACTAAGACTGAGCCAGGTCACATGTCACCGGGTGCTATGTAGCACCCAATGACGTGTTCCCGGCCAGCCAATCACTGTAATGCCAGTAGGCAACATGGCTATGGCATTACAGTGAATGCCAGTATCTCCCCGCAAGCTGATTGACTGCATAGCAGCCAAGAAACGTGCGGGAAGGGGACTCGAGCACACGCGGTGTTCGGCCGAACACCACGATGTGCCGAGCATAGCCATGCTCGAACGAATATAGTGTTCGGGCGAGCATGCTCACCCAACACTAACTTCTACGCATCATCTATGGAGCCTGAATTGGTGATCCACTGGGGAGGTGCTGGTCTGATGTACAACTCTATTTGGAGAGTGGATCTCACTTTCCTTTATTCCATATTATCACAGTTTTACACCATGGAGCACCTCTTTGTGTTCCTATTTCTCTCAGATTTATAGGTGTTAGGCCTGTTTCACATTTATGGTAAGCAGATCCAGCAGGTTGTTCCGCAGCAGTTTTCGTCCGGCCGCTTCTCGGCATAGTGAATGGGGTCGGACGGTATCTCAGCAGAACACAGTATTCACGGATCCGGCAGGCTGTTCCCGGCCTGTAATTCTGCCTGTGGTGATAAAGGCTACTGAAAGGTTACCTGTACAGAGCAGTAAATCATGACCTATTATTAGAGCTAGTGGCCAGTAGGAATACTGCAGAATTGTATACTTTTTAAAAAGTTTTTGTGATATGGAAAATGAAAAAAAAAAAAAAAAAAAACTGTACAAAAATCCTAAAAAAAATTAACACAAAAACCTGACTTAAACAATAGGTCATTTTCGAATGACACGTTCCCTTTAACCTTGCCCCCCAAAAGCCTGTAATATTGTAGGATTTTTTCCTTCTTACCAATTTGGGTCTATGTATTGTTTTTGGTAAGAGGCTGAAGTTGGGGCATTTTACGACTTCAGGTCTCGCCCTCACACCACAAGAAGATAACTTTCCTCATTAGGATAGACAGCATGAAGCGATCAGTCATTATACATGGGTAATAATTAGCCAAGTAATTCACACGTTTTGCGCTAATAAGAAAAACCTCTATAGATATCCATCAAGTAACCACAACAGATAGGGACCTTTTACTCATTCTGATACCGCTACTGAAAACATTGTTGATATTTCCCCAACAATATAGAATATGTTTTTTCTAGAGGGAATATATTTAGTAATTGCATTACTGTTACGATGGTGTGTGGTTTCACACACCCACTCACCAGCATGGATTCCGAGCATTGCTTATCCCCCCCCAAACACAGAGAAGAAGGCTAACAAACTCATATTATCATATCTAGCCTGGGATGATTGATTGGGTTCACGATGATGGCATGGGGCCATTGTTACTGCCCGGTCTTTTTTCTAATGAGTGTGTACACAACAAAGACCTCTTACTCACTGTTTACTCTCTTCAAAATCTGGTTAACCTCTGATGGGTATGTAATCTTCGGTGAAAGATATCTCATGGGAATAAAGACAACGTACAAGAGTCTGGAGACAAACATAAAGGCTCTCATGCTCGTATGCTAGCTGATCACATCTCTTATTTGGCCGTAAAAATTGTTTGTCGGCAGTACATCTCCATATGGAACCGGGATGTGCTGCAAAGAATATGCGCTCTAAATGGGGGATGAAGGTTCGTACTCATGATCCATCATGAAGTTTGTAGTGGCTTGTGTAAAGCCAACTGCCTTGTATCATCGATCGGTCCACATTATGGCCCAACATTGGGTTGTGTTAAAGGACCGTTAAAAATTTACAATTTGATTAAAACATTCTGGCAGTGTTTTTTTTTTTACAGTGTTAATAATTTAATACTTTGGGTCACTTATTGAGACTTCTTATGCTCAACTTTTTTCATTTTTATATATATGGGAAAAGGCTATTTTTATAATTTTTGATATTTTTGAGAGAGAGAGAAAAACAGTGCCTGTAATGTCATTTGAGGTTGCACCTATCACCTTAAAAACTTATGCCGTGTGGCCGCCAAATCATTTACTCAGCTCTGTGAAATATTGACACCAAGATTTGCTGGAGACACTGATGTTTATCACAATGATAGATCGTTATGACCTTTTGCAGTCATTTTATCTGCTCGTGTCCCAGAAATCACAAATGGGACTGCAACTTCCGTAGGCAAGAAGTGAAGCATCTCAGGCCGAAATTCGGCATTCTTTCATGTACAAGGAGTTTATAGTTTAAAGGGGTTGTGTCACTTTAGCTAATGGCATTTATCATGTAGAGAAAGTTAATACAAGGCACTTACTAATGTACTGAGACTGAAAAATGAATCCAGCCAGCAAAGGAGGCAATATGGACAATCACAATACATTAGTAATTGCCACGTATTAAAGGGTTATTCTCATTTTAGACAATGGGGGCATATCGCTAGGATCATACTAAAACAATTTCAGCTTTTATGCACATACTGATATACTTGGATTACACTTCTACCTGCTCCCCGCCGCTCCAGTCCCTCATGCTGCCTCAAGTGTCCGAATCTTGTGGTCTCCACACTGTTTTCTTCCATTATAGCATGGGCATGGTCACATATGCTGATGTAGTCAATGACCATCTTCACTGGTGACACGTGCAAAAAGCAGCAGGAGGACCCAAATTTGTAGACATCAGAGGCAGCATGGAGGACTGGAGTGGCAGGGGCAGGTAAATGAATCCTTAGTTTAGTGGGGCAGGATACTGGTATTTGGTTAAATGACATTATTACTGGACAATCCCTTTAAGGACCATGCTATTTTCCATTTCCTTATTTTTCTGCCTTCAAAGAGGCATAACTGCTTTCAATTTTCCACTCACATAGAGAGCTTTATTTATTTATTTTGAGGGGGGGATTTTTTTTAATTGCATCATTTAATTTACTATAGTTTACACTGGAAAATTGGGGAAAAAATACATCTCGTAATGCAAAATTCAAGGTCTCATACAGCTAAATTGAAGAAAAAATAACAGGGTTATGACTGCTGGAAAATAGAGGGAGAAAAATGTTAAGGGTCTTTAAAGGCTGTGTACACCTTAGGAGGCAATTTTTGTGTATGATTGTGTTTTACGCATTTTTGGCTAAAAATCATACTTTCAATTGGCCTTTATTAAAAAAAATATTGAGCCATTCTACCACAAAGGGTTAACAGTTTTTAGCTATGTGACTTGTACTTTCACTTTGTCGGTCATCTAAAAACCCTTATCACTAAACTACTGAGAGGTCATAAACACTTATTTACAGCCACATTCTTATCAGTAAGATAAGGACTGAGCTATAATGAGTGTTTATAATGTCAGAGCACAGAGATAAGGAGTCCGCCTGCTCCTCAGATGACGGAAATGAAAAAAAAAAAATCACAGGCAGCTAGTAGAGCATGTCAGCTATGTACACAAAAAAGGATCCTACATTGTTAATAAAGACCAACTGAAAAAATGATTTTTAGCTTCAAATAAGTACAATGCAATAATAAAAAAAATATCCCCAAAGGTGTACATAGCCTTTAAGGCTACACTTAGTTGTCACTAAGGGTTAAAATGCACTTGAGTCAGTTGTGTGCCAGTTGTATTTATTTCAGACAAATTAAAATAAAAAAGTGACATTTTCAGAAGTTTTTCCAATTTTAATGTGACTGTTACGGGGTTAAGGAAAAATGTTTTTCTGGTCACAATCTTTCACATACGCAAGTTGTTTTTTTTTTACTCTTTTTCCTTCTGCACTTGAGCATCGATGCTTGTATGACTCATAACCTGTCCTGTGAATCAGGAACAGTGGAGAACCTTAGACAATAACCAACCCACGGTTTATTACTCAGCTTTACGTGAATACAAGAAAGTAAAAAAGCCTTGTGGTAACAGCGCTCGCGGTATGAGAGCCTGTGTCACTGCTGATGTCTTATGGTTTACAGTTGTATTACACAATGGATTTATAAACTACATTTAAAAGTGAAATGTGGGAGAAATGTTCCCTAACACTGCACACCAAATATCTATGGAGCTTTCTACTGAATATATGCATATAGGGGGACATTTATCAAATCGTTAGCTTTGTAAATGTCACTAGTCAGCCATTTTCGCCAACATCTGGTGAAATTTTGAAACATTTGGTGAGACTTGACATTTTTCAAAGTTTAAGGCATAATAGTGAGATTATGACATATTTACCATGGGTGACTTTGGCAAAAGTTGCTACTCCATGCCAGGTAACCCGCTGGTGTACTTTTTATATATTAAGCTGCACCATTTCATTAATTGGGCGCAGACACACAAAGCAAAGGCAGACTTAAAAATGACACAAAATCAACCACAAATGATAAATGTCCCCCATAATAAATACTTACTAGTTAAACAGGAGCTGTCACCACGAAATGAAGTACAATCTACAGGAAGCATGTTATAGAGCAGGAGGAGCTGAGCAAATTGATATATAGATTTGTGGGAAAATATTCAATATGTCTAATTTATACATTTTAAATCTCTGCTCTTTCTGAGCTCGGCTGTACATTGGGGTCGCTTTATCAATGAGTGATAGCATTATCTGTATAAGTGTGTATACAGAGATAGCTCTAAGTCACTGATAAGACAGCCCCAAATGTACAACTGAGCTCAGAAAAAGTAGAGACCTAAATGGATGAATGAGAAGTTAGACAATCTTTTCCCACAAAGCTATAAGTCAGTTTGCTCAGCTCCTCCTGCTCTATAACATGCTGCCTCCAGATTGCACCACATCTATCTGAGCGCAGTTATCTGCAATATGCCATGAATGTATGAGATGAGACAGCCCCTTTAAGTCTGAGAAGTACTGTATGTAGACACCCAAACATTTATTTCTAGAACTATGTTCATGAACAGGGGCAGACTGGCCATAGACCCTACAGGGGATCAATGCCCACAGGGCCGCCCAAGCCCTCCTGACTGCTGCTGGCCAGGTATATACTACTGGGGAACTATAGAGGTCATTATTAGAGGAAGTCCAGGCAGAGCTGGCTTGGTGTTGTAGCCCACATCTCACCTTCTAACCCCCCTGATCCATATCCATATTAGAGACAAATGGGGAGGGGGACAGAATGTGGCAACTATTGATGGCCACCAGAAAGAAACAGCTTCTGGAGATTCTGTGCTGCACTGTGGTATTACTAACTCTCCCAACTTGAATTGGCCCTATCTACTTGTGTTGCCCAACCTTCTGTCAATTTGAATCCACCTACAACATTGAGGCCACTTTTAGCTTTTTGGGTTTTTTTCAAAGTCACTAAGTTCCCAGTTCACCCCTGGTCATAAATAAGTGGTTGGCTCATCCTTTCTGCTATAAGAACAACAATGCGCTTCTGGTAAGCCTTTGCACTTTTGACCAGTTTTTAGAAAAGGACTGCAGGGATACTCATCCCTAGGCAGCGTGGTGGCTTAGTGGTTAGCACTAGTGCTTTGCAGTGTTGGAGTTCAGGGTTCAAAACCAACAAAGGACAACTTCAGCATTGAGTTTGTAATGTTTTCCCCGTGTTTGAGTGGGTTTCCTCCGGGTACTCTGGTTTCCTCCCACACTCCAAAGGCATACTGATAGGAAATCTAGACGGTGAGACTCATTGGTGACAGTGAGTGATAATGTCTGTATATAACTGTGGAATATTTCAGTAAGTAGGGTAATAAAGGGTTAATCCCATTTCAGCCATTTTCCATTTTAATCTATTTTCCTGTAACACAGCGGGGGCTAACAGAAAAACAAACATCTATGTTTATTACCCCGATTCTGCAGTTTACAGAAACACCCCATATGTGGTGGTAAATCTCTTCATGGGCAAAGGGCGGGGCTCAGAAGAAAGTAGCACAATATTTTTGTTTCATGTCAAATTTGAAGAGATCCTGAGGTACCACTAGAAAGGAAACCCCAAAAAGTGACATTTTGGAAACTACACCCCTCAAGGAACTGATCAAGGGGTGCAGTAAGTGCTTTGACCCAACAAGCGTTTCATAGAATTTATAACCACTTGGCTGTGAAAATGAAAAATGACATTTGTAGCCCCAAATTAGTCATTTTCAAAAGATGTAACAGGAAAAAAAGTATCCCAAAATTTGTCATGGATTTTTGTTTCTGGAATATGGCAACACCACATATGTGGTCATAAACTACTGTTTGGGAGCACAACAGGGTTCAGAAGGGAAGGAGCGGCATCTGGATTTTCTAACATGGAATTTGCTGAAATTTATTTTAGGGGCCATAACATTTTTATATTTTTGTTGACTGAGGTGTGTGAAGTTTTTTTTTTTTGCACCACTTTGGAGTACAAATGACTTTTTAATTGCTTTTTACACCTTTTTCAGGAGGTGAAGTGGGCAAAAATTTCAATTGTGTTTTTTATTTTTTATGGGGTCCCTCATGCAGTATATAGGATATTCTAATTTTATTCTGTGGATTCATTTGGTTATGGTAATACCAAATTTATAAAGGTTTTTTATGTTTTACTAATTTTGCATCATAAAATAACTTTTAAAGAAAATATGTTATATTTTGCATCATCATATACCAACATCATTAACATTTTTATTTTTTCACCAATGTAACACAAATTTTTTTATTAAGTCCTATTGGGTCTTAAAGATCCAGTGGGGCTGATGGCTGTACTATAATCTGCAATACTCATATTGCAGAGTATAGCACTGTCAGTTTTACACTGACATTCACCTTGATCAGGACCCTGCCTAAAGCAGAGCCTGTCAGGGAGGCTTGGTTCAATGGCAAGCCTGGAGGCATCTGGTTGCCATTGGGATGCTGCTACACAGTGATGGCAGCGTCACGATTAGGAGGAGAGAAGGTGCTCCCTCCCTCTGTTAAACCCATGGATGCCACAGTGGCTACTCACTGCTGCATCTAAGTGGTTAAACGGCAGGGATTTCTGCTGTTACAGCTGACACTCACTGCTAATGGAGGCAAATCCATTCCAGCACTGCTGCTATCAAGTTCTTAATGCGGAGGTACAGGAGCACTGAAGGAACGGTGGGCGGAGGCACAAATAGCTGACCAGGGGGCACTAGGTGGAACAGTGGGGGGGAGGTCAGAGCTATATGTTTTTGCAGGCTCTCCTGTCTCAACAGACAAGAGGTGCGGAGATCAGGACCTGCAAACAGCATACACACTCTGATTGGTTAGTTTATAGAGACTAATCAATCAGAACTTTCGCCGATAATGGACCACTCTGATTGGTGCTATTATAACATTTGTATAAATAAGCAGCATGGCGGCGCTCTGCTGACATTCAGCCTGGAATACTATGCGCTTTAATAACGAGTACGCCGAGAACAGTGGTTTTACCCTACATCTTCTTGGCTCTCTGTATTATGCGCTACATCCTATTTAGAGGAGCTCATTAAGTACTTAACACTCTCGCTTTTTGTGTCATAATTTAAGACATGCTTAATAGCTTTTTCAATTTATAGCCGAAACTTGGAAAAGCACAAAAACAAAATACCAACGTAATGACAAAATGCAATGCTATTGTTAGTGGCTAATGAGGCATGTTCCAGGACACAGAAGCTTAATAGCATGGTTGACTAGCTATAAAAATCCATGAAATGGAATTTTGCAGGAATGGTAGAGGGTATGGCTCCTGTAATACACCATGACCGTACCACTGACAAAATGTATGTCGGTACTTACTTTATTGACCTGAAATGGGTAAAAACCTGTCCAACTGCAATATAGGAGTTTGGTTAAGCTGTAGTGTTGTCTATCAAAATCATCGACCATTTCCAATACTTACTCGTGCGGCTCGGCGCTCGATTCGCCGGGCCGTGTAAAGGCTCCCTGCCCGAGCGCCGATATCGCTGATCGGCGCTCGGGCAGGGAGAATAATCGGCCCGTCTAAAAGGGCCTTAACAAACACACTTTTGAATCCCTAGTCAGTGGCAGCACTGGATCCACCCCTTTAACGCTTCAAGATACTCAACTTTTTACTCAGGTTACATCAACTACAAAATGGTGTTCAGGAGTGGCCATCATATATAAGCTTAAAGTATAACTGTCATATTTTTTTTTATTTGCTAGTTTATTAGAGCTAGGCATGTATACCTGAGTTAGTCTGTCAATTATTGTCAAAAGACCTGTAATTACCTTATAATAACAGCTTTCATTAATGTTCCCTACCCCTTTCCACTAGTCCCTTAAAAGACTGTTGCTATGGCTTGTCTGTCTCCAGCTAATTGTAAACAGAAGGAAGAGGGGTGGTCCTTCACACTGCATGTCTGCATTAGGCTTCAGAGTGAGGAGGCGTGTCTCTCAGTAATCCAATCTGACTGGCTGGCAGGAGGCTACTGGATATACTGGATACAGCAAGTGTGAAGATGTTAAGTGAAAGAATGCAGCTTTTGTCAGAGAAGACATCTTGAGATGATCCTCATATTGTAGGGGTTAAAACAGTGGTAACTAAGGGAAAACTCAAGGAAAACTGTGGTATGTGAAGAAACTAAAGATTGCTTTATGCATAATACTGCAGCAGTAGTAAGATCTTTTTGATGACAGCATGGCAGTTACACTTTATCATTTGGTCCACTTATAATTATTCAGGTTTTTTACATTAGCTTTTGCATTAAAATGTAATTTCTCTTTAATAGCATCTAAATTTTAAATTGTTGAAATGAGTAAGGCTGGCTACAGACATTGAAGGTGGATTTACACGAGTAGATAATTAGGCAGATTATCGGGAATACAGCGCTTCACCTCCACTTAATGAGCGGCTTCCTTACGACAATCTTCTACTATTCTGGGAGTGTAAATGCGCCTTAAAGAGGACCTTTCACCTCTCCTGACATGCCTATTTTAATAGCGACATACATTCTCTACATACTAACAATCCTAGAACATCTATTCTTATGTCTCTATGTTGTGCCATTCCTTTATTATTTCTATGAGACGTTATGAATGAATTGCTAGCAGTCTGCAGTAAGGGTACAGAGGGGTGGTTACCAGTTAGGGGTGTGTACCTGCACAGACTCACTCTATTCAATCAGTGCTGCCATGTTCAGACTGTGCAGGTACACACTCTCAACTGGTTACCTCCCCTCTGCTCCCTTACTGAAGGCAAATAGCAATTCATTCATAACTTCTAGTGCAAATAATAAAAGAATGGCACAACATACAGACATAAGAATAGATGTTCCAGACTTGTGGAATGCATGGGGAATGCATGAAGATATTAAAACAGACATGTCAGGAGTGGTGAAAGGTCCTCTTTAAGATCATTCATCAGATGAAATACTTTTAGTTTATGCTCAAAGTATTTGCTCAGAATTATCTGTAAACGCATATATATCAGAGAAAAAATAGGAGCAGTAGGATTAAGAAATGCTCAATGCAGCGACTTTCTAAAGTTTATAAAGCCCACATGCAATATCTATAATTATACAGTTTATTGCCTTACCTTGGGCCACAACACATTTTGCATGTTCACTTCCTCAAATCTGGCCAAACATTCTTTGCATAGTTCCTAAGGCATCTTTCACACTAGCGGCAGCACGGATCCGGTAGGTGAAGGGTGCCGCCGGATCCATGCTGCCGCAGGGACATGTGTGGGGCCGGAACCGCGCTCCAGCCCCACACGTCACACAGTACATACACACAGACATATACACATACAAATACACATACATACTTACATGCTCCCGGCAGGTCTCCACAGCACAGTACAGGAGCAGGATGGCTCGCACATAGGACGATTCCCCACAGCGCCCTCTGGTGCTGGATTTCTCTTGGTGCGGATGCCTGGACCGGAGAGAAAACCGCAGCATGCTGCGGTTTGCTCTCTGTTCTGAAGACTGAACGGAATGCTTTCAGGAGCCTCCGTTGTCTTCAGTTCAGTTTTATTCCCATTGACAATGAATGGGGACAAAACTGAAGCGTTTTATTCCGGTATTGAGCCCCTATAAGGGAACTCAATACCAGAATTATAAAATGCTAGTGTAAATGTAGCCTAACATCAGGGCTGAATTCAGATATACCCCAGATCATGTTATGGAGAACGAGGTGCAACCATTTATTACAGGACTGTCCTTTCTGTGGATGCCAACAACTGATGACCCAAGGTTTCAGCAGCCAGATCTGTAGGACCAGTTGATAGATAAGAAAGGGCTGTTCTTCAAGAAGAAACTCTTTTAATGGGACAATCTCTTGCATAAATGCTGCATGCATGGTCAAGTATAAAATCTGTCTCTATTTTAAGACAGTAAGGCTAGTTTCACACTACCACTTTGAGATCCGTTAGGGAATAGCCTACTGGGACACCCTGTATTCTGGGATGGCTGTCCAGCCCTATTTACTATAATGGGGACCAGTGGAGATCAGCTGGATGACCGTTGAGTGCAGAGTGATGGAGGAAAACTGGATTTTTTTCATTTTAGCATAAGGCACCAACATAACGAAATGTGAAAAAGTTAAAAGGCCTGAAGACTTTCCGAATGCTCTGTAAATCTATATGCATCACTTAAAAAGGTCATAGGTACAAAAATGTAATCTAGCTGTTAAACTTGAGTTTACACAACTGACTATAAGTACGTCTTTCTAAACGCTAGTTTCAGAAAAATGTGACAACAATCGAATGAAGAAAAGATGAAAACAATAGATGAAAAGATTTTATGTTATGACCATGCCATCTTCTACCGCCCACACAGGCACACTTAGACTATTCACTGCAGGCAAACTTATTTCTGACCTCCCACAATACATCTGTAACAGTGGAAATAGAAAAATCTTCCCATCCAAGTGTTTACAATGGTTTTATTCACAAAAAAAAAAAAAAAAAAAAAGCAAAACAGTGCACGTATTATAAACGGATCAAATTTAGGCATTTCAGAAGTACAGTAGATTGCTGCGGACAGGCCCTTATGAAAATAATGTTCTTTAACCATTTATATATAGCTCATGACAATTACAATGTAATTCTATCTACAGTCGAGTCACATTATTCTGACCACTTCTGATATTGGCAGCACATAGCTCAAGAAGGAAGTCACGTGTGGTGAGCTGGCTTGGTGGGTATAGGGGCTGTCTGAACACACATCCCTCGTTGCTGTCATGGATAAAAGGGGATGATTTATCAGAGATGGAAAATGGGATGATTATTGGCTTTCTGGCCATGGGTGGCAGTATTTCTGAAACTGCACAGTCCGTGAACTGTCCTCTGCTGCTGTGGTGAAAGGGCATGGTGAGTGGAAAAATAATACCACTGCAAATAAGCCCCGAGGAAACTGCAGAGTACCACCTGCCAATGCTCACAGAGTGAACACCAACCACAAAAGGTGCAAGGGCGGATTGACACGCTATAGTGGAGCCGTTAACTGCCAAAATGAACCAGGGGACTACCAGACGTGTGTCCTAAAGGGGTTGTCCGGGTTCAGAGCTGAAACCAGACATATGCCCGTTTTCACCCAGGCAGACCCTTTGATATAAACATTGGAGCATTTTATGCTCCGATGCTCTCCCTTGCCCTGTGCAGCATAGGGCAAGGGATGTTTGTTTATACAGTGCCTTGCGAAAGTATTCGCCCCCTTGGAATTTTTCAACCTTTTGCCACATTTCAGGCTTCAAACAAAAAGATATAACATTTTAATTTTTTGGTGAAGAATCAAGAACAAGTGGGTCACAATTGTAGAACTAAATTTATTGGATCATTTAAACTTTTTTTGTAATAATAAAACTGAAAAGTGGGGCGTGCTAAATTATTCAGCCCATTTACTTTCAGTTCAGAAAACTAACTCCAGAAGTTCATTGAGGATCTCTGAATGATCCAATGTTGTCCTAAATGACTGATGAAGAGAAATAGAATCCACCTGTGTGTAATTAAATCTCCGTATAAATGCACCTGCTCTGTGATAGTCTCAGGGTTCTACATCATGAAGACCAAGGAACACACCAGGCAGGTCCGTGATACTGTTGTGGAGAAGTTTAAAGCTGGATTTGGATACCAAAAGATTTCCCAAGCTTTAAACATCCCAAGGAGCACTGTGCAAGCGATCATATTGAAATGGAAGGAGTATCAGACCACTGGAAATCTACCAAGACCCGACTGTCCCTTTAAACTTTCATCTCAAACAAGGAGAAGACTGATCAGAGATGCAGCCAAGAGGCCCATGATCACTCTGGATGAACTGCAGAGATCTACAGCTGAGGTGGGAGAGTCTGTCCATAGGACAACAATCAGTCGAACACTTCACAAATCTGGCCTTTATGGAAGAGTGGCAAGAAGAAAGCCATTTCTCATAGATATCCATAAAAAGTCTTGTTTACAGTTTGCCACAAGCCACCTGGGAGACACACCAAACATGTGGAAGAAGGTGCTCTGATCAGATGAAACCAAAATCCAACTTTTTGGAAACAATGCAAAACGGTATGTTTGGCGTAAAAGCAACACTGCTCATCACCCTGAACACACCATCCCCACTGTCAAACATGGTGGTGGCAGCATCATGGTTTGGGCCTGCTTTTCATCAGCAGGGACAGGGAAGATGGTTAAAATTGATGGAAAGATGGATGGAGCCAAATACAGGACCATTCTGGATGAAAACCTGTTGGAGTCTGCAAAAGACCTGAGACTAGGACGGAGATTTATCTTCCAACAAGACAATGATCCCAAACATAAAGCAAAATCTACAATGGAATGGTTCAAAAATAAACGTATCCATGTCTTAGAATGGCCAAGTCAAAGTTCAGACCTGAATCCAATTGAGAATATGTGGAAAGAGCTGAAAACTGCTGCTCACAAACGCTCTCCATCCAACCTCAAAGAGCTCGAGCTGTTTTGCATGGAAGAATGGGCAAGAATTTCAGTCTCTAGATGTGCAAAACTGATAGAGACATACCCCAAGCGACTTGCAGCTGTAATCGCAGCAAAAGGTGGCGCAACAAAGTATTAATGCAAGGGGGCCGAATAATTTTGCACGCCCCACTTTTCAGTTTTATTATTACAAAAAAAGTTTAAATGATCCAATAAATTTCGTTCCACTTCACAATTGTGACTCACTTGTTGTTGATTCTTCACCAAAAATTTAAAATGTTATATCTTTTTGTTTGAAGCCTGAAATGTGGCAAAAGATTGAAAAGTTCTAGGGGGCCGAATACTTTCGCAGGGAACTGTATGTTTTACACTGCTAGGCAGAGGCTCCAGGTGACGTCACAAGCACTGATGGGCAGGCTTTAGCGCTGCCCTAGCTGTTTTACAGGCTAGGGCAACGCAAAAGCCCACCCATTAGTGTTGGTGACATCACCGGTCTCACTGATAGGCAGAAGCCTCCGCTTAGCTTGGAGAGCCCCGTACGTTACCGGATCTCCAGAAAAAGCCTTTTCCCTGCGCAATTCAGAGCAGGGCAAAGAAGACCATCGGAGCATGAAATGCTCTAAAGCACATGTCAAAGGGGCTAAGTGGGGGAAGAAGGAGATATGTCAGTTCACGGAACCCTACTGTCCTATGGGGCTCTGAAGAAGACAGATGGTCACTCCACTTCTGCTAACGAAGTTACACCTGCAGAAAAGGCTTCAATTTTTGCAATAGTATCAGAATTGGATCTTCGCTGATTTGCACAGGGTTGCCTTCTCTGATATATCAGAGAACAAACACCCTGCAACCACTGCTGGAAGAACATGGCTGCCATTCTCTGGGCCCTCTCATCCACAGGGAAGTTGCAATCAACCGGTTTGGGTATGAATCCATCCTTTCAGATGATGTACACCCATATGTGCTGATTGTCTTCCCTGGGACGTATGGGATCTTCCCATGTCACATGGCTAGAAATGTCCAACATTGATTGGAAGAGCATGACCAAGACTTCCAAGTACTACCCTGGCCCATAATTCTCCAGATTTGAACCCAAATGAGTATTTGTGGGACTACCTTAAAGGGGTTGTCCGGGTTCAGAGTTGAACCCGAACTTACTCTTAATTTCACCCAGGCAGACCGTCTGATGTTAGTATCGGAGCCTCTCATGCTCCGATGCGCAACCTTGCCCTGCGCTGGATCGCGCAGATCAAGGGCACTTTTGTTGACAAATACACACTGCCGCGCGTAAGCTTCCGCCCATCAGTGTGTTTGGTGACGTCACTGGCTGTAATGGGCCAGCTTTATCGCTGCCCTAGCCGTTTAACTGGCTAGGGCAGCTCTAAAGCCAGCCCATCAGCGCCAGTGACGTCACCGGGCTCAGTGCTGGGCAGAAGCCTCCACCTGGCAGAGCCCGGTTCGTCACCAGAATCGGGCAAAATGCCTTTGCCCTGTGCTAATTAGCGCAGGGCAAAGGAAGGCATCGGAGCATAGGATGAATTTAAGGGTGAAATTAAGGGTATGTCCATGTTCAACTCTGAACCCGGACAACCCCTTTAATTATCGCGTTTGCTCTATGGATCCTCTCCCACAACCACACCAGCCACTGTGGGATGCACTGCATTCAGCACCTTACGGAGTCATTCCCAGACCATCTAGCTGCTTTCCGTGCTGCACACAGCGGTTACTCTGACTAGCTGACTAGCTAGTGGTCATAATAATGTGACTCAACTGTATAAAATTAGAAGAGTGACTTTTTTTTTATGCAGCAGAGCTAACTTTGTGCCACTTAAGGCTGAAGAGCTGGACTATATCTGGGCAAACTATAGCTATAAGCTTTTCAGTTGCCCTCCAGAGGCTGTCAGGCATATTTCTCGTGGTCTACAAGGGCAAATACCATGTCTTCAATTATGTACTCTTACCTGCAAAACCAGTCAGGCAGTTGTAATTGTGGCTACTAGAGATGAGCGAATTGCTTAAAATTAATTCGGCCGAATCAGTCAACTAAGTTGATTCGGGTCTGAATCAACCCCACCTAAATTGAAAGTGCTGAAAATTTGTATATGATACTTTGACATTTTTCTGTCTTCTAGCTTTTTTTAAAAAAATTTTCTGAATTTCTCTCTCGTATTGAATATCAGTTTAGATTCGATTTGCTCAACCCTTGAAACATATCTCCCTCTTTTCTAGCAAACAGATATACTGTATTTTTTCGCTTTATAAGAAGCGAGGCAAAAAAGTAGGGGGAAAATGACTGTGCGTCTTATAAAGCGAATACTAGTGAGCGCTTCCATTATGGAAGCCCTCACTAGTATGTATTAGGTGCCGGGAGTGGGGAAAGATACTCACTCTCCTGCGCTGCAGCTCCGCTCCGGTTCCGGCGCTCCTCTGTCTTCTCCAGCCAGTGTCATGACGTAATGCGCGCTCTATGACCTGACGATGCACACAGTCAGGCGACAGTGCAGCGCCAGGCGGAGAAGACAGGGGAGCGCGACTTGCCGGAGATGAAGGGGAGCCGCGGCGCAGGAGAGGTAAGCAGAGTTTTTTGTTTTAGTCTCATGGGGGTCTGAAAGGGCTGATGGAGGTCTATAAAGGGCTGATCTGAGGTCTGAAAGGGCTGATGGGGGTTTATAAAGGGCTGATCTGAGGTCTGATAGGGGTCTGAAAGGGCTGATGGAGGTCTGAAAGGGCTGATCTGAGGTCTGATGGGGGTCTGACATGGAGGTCTGATGGGGGTCTGACATGGAGGGCTGATGGGGTTCTGACATGGCTGATATGTGGGTGTGATGTCCTGAAAAAAAATTTTTTTTTTTTCTTATTTTCCTACTCTAAAATCTGGGATGCGTCTTATAAGGCGAAAAAAGAATATTGTAGAATGCCGCCCCTATACATGTTGGCTGCATTGTGCTTGGTCCATTTTCACCAGATTACCTCTCAACCTATGCTAGTCCTATATCTTCCAAATACAAAAACTCCAAACAACTTTCTTTCATGAATTCCATAATACAAAGATCTACGCTGCGAGGTGATAGCATTATTGCTGCAATATATTTAAGTTATAATGCACCATAAAAGCAATCAAATCTAAAATAATAGCTTTACCTACAAATGACCAAATTCATAACACAAAAAATAGCTTTGACCTCCATGAGCGATATGAAAGCTAGACATATTTGACACGGTGACCTAAATGTTAATTTTTATGCACTGCTACTTTAACAAAGTGCTTGCTGAGAAATTTGGTGTGACAGAATAAGTAAGTAATCAAAAGATGAAGTACTTTAATGATTGGATGTGGTTGTCAGTCAAACATCCAGGCCATTGCATCGGTGAACAGAGGGGGAAAAAAGTTTTCTTATGAATCCATCAGGATTAATACTTCAAAAATGACATTTGATGTAGAAGTTAGTTCTAAGGCAGATAAGGAAAGCAGAGAATGTTTTCCAAGCCTGTGCTCACGCTTTAGATTGCTATCTCCCAGATAAATGCGTAAAGCAGCAAGTGCATTACTCCAGCGAGCATTAAAAGGAAACTTGTGCAAACAGAATTGAAAGTGCTTCTTAGAGTAAAAGTAAATCTAAGCTACCTGCTAGCTTCTCAAAACTACATTCAGAATACAGAGTAAACTAGATGGATAAAAGGTGCCTGACTAATGAATTACTAATCTTATTATACAAATCGTTGATTCCGAGATATCAGAAAATACAGGCAGAGACATCTTAACCCTTTCTACCCCGGAGGTTTTTTCGGTTTTGCGTTTTCATTTTGCGCGCCCTGCCTTGATACAGCCATAACTGTTTTATTTTTCTGTTCACATTATATGAGGGCTTGTTTTTTGCGGGACAAGTTGTACTTTCCAACGCCACCATTTAATATTACATATGGTGTAGTGGGACACGGGAAAAAAACTCCAAATCGAGTGAAATTGCAAAAAAAAACGCAATTCCGCCACAGTTTTACGTTTTTTTTATTTACAGCGTTCGATGTGCATTAAAACTGACCAGTTACTTTCATTCTACTGGTCAGTACGAATCTGGCGATACCTAATATGTATAATTTTTCTTGCGTTTTGATAGTGATAAAAAAATTATAAAGTTGGAAAAAAAGATTTTTTGGTCATATCTTGACCCCTATAACCTTTTGGTACTTATGTGTACGGAGCTGTATGGGGGCTCATTTTTTGCGGGGCGATCTGAACTTTTTATTGCTACCATTCTGGGGTGTGTATGACTTTTTGATCGATTTTTATTTAATTTTTTTTCTTTAAGCGACAAAAAAGATGGCGAATCGGCCATTTTGACAATTTATTCCAGTTTCGCTGTTTTCCGTATGGGAAATAATTTTTTATATTTTTTTAATATGGGTGTTTTCGCACACAGCTATACCCATAATGTGTATTTTAATGTTTTTTTAATACTTTTATTTTTATTTTCGGGAAAGGGGGGTGATTTGAACTCTTACTTTTTTTTTATTTTTTAAAAAACTTTATTTTTTTTACACTTTTTATAGTTCCCATAGGGAATTATAATTAGCAATCATTTGATTGCTTATATCATAGACTCCAATGCACTTGCATTGGAGTCTCTGATGATTTTAGTGCTTTCCTATGGAGCCCTATTACAGGCAAGGGCTCAATAGGAAAGCTTATGCAGCAGCCTCCTGTCATTTACTATGACAGGGGCTGCTGCAGGCACGCTCCGGCTCCTCAGATCACCATACGGGGGAGCCGGAGCAACACCGGAAGTGTGCGCTTCCGGTGTTTGCTGCCTTCGGGTGCCGCGGTCAGGCTGACCGGCACCGAGGAGTTAAATGTCCGCGATCGGCATTACTGTCTGCTAGTGGGAAAAGCAGGTCACCCGCGGCCATCACGCCCGCTCTGTGCTAGAGCAGGCGCCATCTTTAAAGTCCCGGCCAGCACCGTACTAGTACGGCGCTGTTCAGGAAGGGGTTAAAGAGTTCAGGTGGGTTTACACGTGCTGACCAGAAAGTCGATTGTCGGGAAAAAAGCGTTCCTACCTGACAGTCAGCTGCTTGTTCAGTGAAGAAGACCACTGAATTTACATGCAGCGATCTCCTCCACAGTATAAGGATGAGGGATCGCTATTGCGATTGCTCGTCCCCATACAGAATCATTGTTTCTGGGCAGCAGATCGTCGGGAACGAGTGTTCACAGGAACCCGACAATGATGCAGTGTAAACCCACCTTTATTCCAGGGCGAATGACAGCATATCATTAGGATTTGTTGCCAGTTCCTGATCATTGAAATGCCAGCCAACAAGCGCCCCAACAATCACTAGGATAAAGGGGTTCACGCACTGGGCACTGACTAACTACACTCAAACAGAGCTTAGATGCAAATTTCTGCAGGGTGCCTGAACTTTTTTTTTATATAAAATCTGTTTGATTTTTCTTTTTACTTAATTATTTAATGTAAACTAGTTCTCTTTTGAAAATAAAAAATAGCACTACCTGATGGAAGGCAATCAATGTCTGACCTTTAAAACAGGCCTTGAAACATATCCTTGAATTAAATATTTATATATTTTTTCTTAATCCCACAAAGGCATTTTAAAGGGCATTTCCACCAGAAAGGGTTTTATTTTTTAAACTGAATATTCAAAGAAAACATTTTTATTTTTGTTTTAGAATTTTTGGCTATTTTTCTACTACTTCATTTCAACAGTGCTATGCCAATGAAAATTAAATAAAAAATACTGTCCTTCTGTAGCAGTCAACACTATTGGTAAGATCTCCTCACTAGACAGGTAACCTTTTGTCAGTTTACTGCTACCTGAAAAGTAATCTTTATGATAATAGAGGGTTGTAACTATATTGTTTTCTTGATAGGTTTATATAAAAGAAGCCCAAAGAAGAGCACAGCATTAATTAATGTATTTGTAATGTAGGGGCTCTCTCTGGTCGGTGATGGTCTGACTGATAAAGTTCATCAAGACTGTTTTCCATTTAAAAGTCCAAATAAAGAGGAGGTCAAAGTGCCAGGACAGAAAGTAGAATACATAGAGTGACTTAAAAAATTATATCCACCCGTATTTTATCAAATACATATTTATTAAATATTTAAATAAATATTTACATGATAAATATTTATTATATTTTATTAAATAAGAGTCACATATTACCTTATTTTTTACTTTATAAAATGCACTCATTTATGTACTGCAGGGCCTTGATGCATTCTTAATGATGATTGGGTTTATAGTCAAATAACATAACTGTGTACATCCACAGATCCTCCATAACAGTGTGTCATCCCTAGATCCCCATTGGTACAAAACCCACCAAACCACACCATTAGGTTCAAAATATTTTTTTCTTTTTTTTCCCTCTAAAACCTAGGTGCGTCTTATAAAGCGAAACAAGTGTAATTAATATAGTGACATCATAGGTAGACCTCAACTATGAGAGACAAAATGAGAAAACAAATCCAGAAAATCACATTGTCTGATTTTTAAAGAATTTATTTGCAAATTATGGTTTGGTCACCTACAAACAAGCAAGATTTCTGGCTCTCACAGACCTGTAACTTCTTCTTTAAGAGGCTCCTTTGTCCTACATTCATTACCTGTAGTAATGGCACCTGTTTGAACTTGTTATCAGTATAAAAGATACCTGTCCACAACCTCAAACAGTCACACTCCAAACTCCACTATGGTGAAGACCAAAGAGCTGTCGAAGGACACCAGAAACAAAATTGTAGACCTGCACCAGGCTGGGAAGACTGAATCTGCAATAGGCAAGCAGCTTGGTGTGAAGAAATCAACAGTGGGAGCAATAATTAGAAAATGGAAGACATACAAGACCACTGATAATCTCCCTCGATCAGGGGCTCCACGCAAGATCTCTCCCCGTGGGGTCAAAATGATCACAAGAACTGTGAGCAAAAATCCCAGAACCACACGTGGGGACCTAGGTGGGGACCTAGTGAATGACCTGCAGAAAGCTGGGACCAACGTAACAAAGGCTACCGTCAGTAACACACTACGCCGCCAGGGACTCAGATCCTGCAGTGCCAGACGTGTCCCCCTGCTTAAGCCAGTACAAATCCGGGCCCGTCTGAAGTTTGCTAAAGAGCATTTGGATGTTCCAGAAGAGTATTGGGAGAAGGTCATATGGTCAGATGAAACCAAAGTAGAACGGTTTGGTAGAAACAGGAGAGTGAATGCTGAGTTGTATCCAAAGAACACCATACCTACTGTGAAGCATGGGGATGGCAACATCATGCTTTGGGGCTGTTTCTCTGCAAAGGGACCAGGACGACTGATCCGTGTACATGAAAGAATAAATGGGGCCATGTATCGTGAGATTTTGAGTGCAAACCTCCTTCCATCAGCAAGGGCATTGAAGATGAAACGTGGCTGGGTCTTTCAGCATGACAATGATCCCAAGCACACCGCCAGGGCAACGAAGGAGTGGCTTCATAAGAAGCATTTCAAGGTCCTGGATTGGCCTAGCCAGTCTCCAGATCTCAACCCCATAGAAAACCTTTGGAGGGAGTTGAAAGTCTGTGTTGCCCAGCGACAGCCCCAAAACATCACTGATCTAGAGGAGATCTGCATGGAGGAATGGGCCAACATACCAGCAACAGTGTGTGCCAACCTTGTGAAGACTTACAGAAAACGTTTGACCTCTGTCATTGCCAACAAAGGATATATAACAAAGTATTGAGATTAACTTTTGTTATTAACCAAATACTTATTTTCCATCATAATTTGCAAATAAATTCTTTAAAAATCAGACAATGTGATTTTCTGGATTTGTTTTCTCATTTTGTCTCTCATAGTTGTGGTCTACCTATGATGTCAATTACAGGTCTCTTTCATCTTTTTAAGTGGGAGAACTTGCACAATTGGTGGCTGACTAAATACTTTTTTTCCCCACTGTAAATGAAGTGTCCCATTTAACCTAATGTTTAACTGTTATATACTGCCTTGCATATATCTATATCCTAATACATTAGCACGTGCACTAATAAATAAATAGGAAATTCATAGGAAATACTAGCAACATAGGCAGACAGCCCTGATGACTCTGGGCTGTCAGGCCATGTTAGGTATGGCAGCGATCAAATCAAAAGTTTCTCAGATCTCGGTGAGGGAAAAATCTAGTACAAAAACATAGTGGAAGCTGCATATAATATATATATATACTTTGGCTATGAACTTTATCTTTAATTGGAAAAGCCAAATATTGAAAAGGAGGAAGTGTTAAGACGAACAAAAGACATGCTAGAGAAACCAGATGAAAACCTGCAAAGATTCTGAAGGTTATCTAGGTCACCAATGACTTTAGAAGAGGAAAAACCATTCTGTTCAGGTATTTGCTCCACTTATTTCTCAACACTTGACCTTCCATAAAGTGTTTCGAATCTTCCAGCACCTAATATTTTGATCCCTTAGTTTACTGTAACCACAGTTACAGAATTACATTGGAAGACTGAAATACAGTCACAAGTCTATAAAGTTCACACTGAAGCAATAAGCTGACTACACTGTCTATTACTGTGAAAAACCTAAAATGTGCTTACCATGAAAGGACGTTTTCGGGAGCACAAATATACATTTTGTCACAAGCACGCTTTGTTAACTTTCTTTATTTTTCCAAAAACTGAGTGGGAGGAGATGGACCACGTGTGGGAGCTCTACGGTCTGACAGGTATGCCAGAAAACTGGTGCATCTTAAACCAGAAACCTATTCCACTTCCAGACTGGAGTAGATTTCAGTTCTGGCGCACAGCCATCAGAAGATATGTACCTCTCAATAAAGCAGTTGGGACGTCCTGTCAGTCTTTAGTAAATGACCCCAATGTCTTTTCCGTTTACACTATTGAACACAATTAGTTTTTGTAAATTTGTTAAAAGATTTTTGTGGATACGTTTCCTAATGTATTTTTGTTAAAGTCAAGAGCTCTATTTCGCTGATACAAATTCCCTGAATAATACAAGTCTCCCGCCAAACTAGCAAACTCTGGCGATGATGCAATTCACACTGGCCAGTTTAACCCAATTTAGCGCATACTATAAACAGTGAACTTATCTTGCAGAGAGCGGCAGCTGAGGGAATGGAAAGGGAGGAGATGGATGCCACATAATGGCAAGAAGATGAGGAAGAAGAGTCATATGCATTTCCTTAGATTTTGATTACGGTTGATTACAATATTGATTACGGTTAAAACCGTCGTTAGGACCATTCATTTTTCATAAATAATATGTACTACAACACTACAACACTATTTCATTGGTCAGATTTTGTTGACTCATACACATATTATGACTGGTCAGGAGTATTTTACCGGCCAAACACATCACAACAGAGAATCATACCTTCGGTGGCTAATAGGTTTTTGTTTATTTTATTATTTATTATCTTCTTTTTCTCCTTATAATGTATTGGCATATAGAGCAGGTTTATAATGTGATTATTACAGTATATTATGCCTGTGAATATTATTATTTTGATTTAGATAGGGAACGTGACTTCTGAGTGGTTAGACAGAGTGAGATGGAGCTCCTTCTGTCCTTGATCGCCCACAACGATGTAATCACGAGGTTCCAAGTGGTTGTTATGGTGGCCAAGGGCCTTGTGAAGGCCACCAGGTCTGTCATGTTAGGACTCCTATTACACCCTGCCTCTAGCAGGGTGTAATAGAATGGTAGTACAATCAGCAAATACACAAAAAACAGACATTTTCAGATGCCGCATTAACAATTTTTAAACTACTAAAATATGTTATTTATCACTCATAATTATTACCATAAAAAAGTAATCTAAACGGAAGTGCTGTTTTTTGGTCACCTCACCTCTCAAAAAATGATATAAAATGATCATAAATTTGTCTGCTCTCCAAAATACGAATAACTGAATTAGGTTTTTTTGTTTTTTTAAAAGAAGTAAAACATAAGGAAAAAAAAACATCATCTCATTTTACATCATAGTGAATAGCTTAACAATAAAATCCAAATAACAATGGCAAAATTGCATTTTTTTATTTATTTTTTTACAGTTTCACAATACATTCACAGGGAACACTTAACGGTGCCATTAAAAAAGTAAAACTCATCCTGAAAAAAACAAGCCCTCTTATGGCTATGTAAATGGAAAAATAAAAAGTTATGGCTCTTGGAAGTCAAGGACAAATCACCATTGTCATAATTGGCCTGGTCCTGAATGAGTTAAAGAAAATGCTGAAAAATAAATATATAGAGGCATTCACAAAGCACAGTCAGGGGGCTGAGAGGTCCCCTCCTCTAATGTCCTGTTTAAAAGAAATTACACAGCATCTCAGAAGCAGTGTTCTGACTTTAACGAAAGAAGATTACCTCTTGGATTGTTTTTGTAAAGTGTTATTTTTGCATCACTTAACTGGTTCAAACAAAATAGTGAATAAGATATTAACTAAAATTTTATTTCAATAAAATATTTGTTTGTGTGTGCACTTTTTATTTATTTTTTTAACTAAAATACTAAAATAGTTACCCTGGTACCTCCTTGGGTAATGGGAACAAGGAAAAGCTCCAGTGCTTTTTTTTATTTTTTTTTATTTATTTTTTTTTTTTTTAAATAGGGGCAAGGCTTTCTCCTTTTAACTTATGACTGAACCAGGCCCATGTTAACAAGGCTGGTTAAAACTATGATGGGGGACCATCATAGCCAGCTAGCCAACCAAAACCATCATTAATAGCATTAGACCAGCCTAAACCATCCGGCACAGCAATGGAGATCACAAAATCAGGGCATCCTCGTGGCGACTCCCCTTGATCTTGTGTTACCAAGCTCTAGGCTGACTAGCCCTGAAGGTGGTTATAAAATGTAATTTTTTTTTTTTTTTTTTAGTTTTATTGTCTAGGGTAAAAACATTTCCCGCAAAGTTTACCCTGCAAAATAAATATTTTTGCCATTATTATTACTACATTGCAGAACTGGGAAGTCGGGAGTCTCATGCTCCCAACTTCCTATGCTCATCCATAGTATGGCGTAAAATTTGTCTCCCTCTTGGTCCAATGTGACTCTAACAGACCCTGTGACATTGTTCATTGTCTTGTTCAATGCTCCCCTCCTCCATTGTCCTCAGTCCTATGTTACTGTTGCTTTCACGCCTAAAGGTAGATTTAGACCAGACATTTTTCAGGCAGAATATCAGGAATGAATGTTTGTACGATTGCTCATTCCCCATAAATGTCCGGTGTAAAGGTGCAGCCAATCATCCTATGAACAAGCAAAATGCTAGTTCATCAGTTGAATTCAGTAATTATGCAGCACATTAAATCATTTTGGGGCAGCAGATTGTGCTGTGTAAACAGTGATCCGCTGCCCAGAAACAATGCATCTATACAAGGACAAGCGATGGCAGTAGTCATCACCTTCTCCCCATACAGTGAAGGTGACTGTTGCATTATTTAACTGTCTGTTCAGTCGGCGCCTTTAGTTTTGTAGGTGCCCAGAAAGTAGCGGGTCTGCTATTGCTTTGCCAGTGTGAAGATTCTATATGCCCATTAGCAGCATCAACCCCATCTGTTCATTGCAAATGCATAATACTTTTTTCTAAATGCTAGATTCCATCCTAATGTCGTCATTTGGCTTACCACAATATTTATACAGTACAATAAACAGACAACCAACCACAACACACGGGCTCATCTTGTGTAAAAAAAATGAAACGTACTATACAGACAAAAAAACTCAGATGTGACCACAAATAGCATTTTTTATTTGGTCTGGTCCCCAGAGCTCTTCGGTAGAAAACAGTCTTTTGGTTTAATATATTTACCATCTCTATCAGGCTTAATTGACAGTCCGTTAGCTGTCATCGTCACAGACTGTCACATTCATACAGTACAATATAGATAAAAAGGAGTAGTAGGCTCATCATGGTGACTGTCGAGATACTATCAGCTTAGTGTGCCTCTTCCATGGCATTCAAGGCATGATGGATGATGCCAATCTGTTGTGCCAGCCTGGACCTTTCCAGGCTCTTTTTGCCCTAATGCCATCAAAGTTCACAGTCTTGACCCAAGTCAGTGTACATGTCATGGGGCACATAATCTTGGAAGATCGCTCTTGCAAAATGTTGTCTCTTATTTGTAGCAAGTAATATGTTGGCTATTTCTGGAGTGATGACAGTCAGGGGGATGCCAAGCATAGCTCTTCTAGAAAATGAAAAGATGTTTTCTACAGGTAAGTTCATAGATTAAATTTTCATCGGTGGTGATCCTGTGTGGAATTCCAGAAGAAACCCCTTCTGCCGATGTTCTGCATCTACTCACTCTTGGTGAGGTGTGTGGTGACCATAATCTCTTCATCAATTGCTGGGTCACCCATCACATTGAATATGTGAAGCTCCTTTCTGCTGCAGTTTTCCTTTGCAGAGCTTTAGTCTCCTAGACTTTGTACTTGATACACTCTCTGAGAATGTGCCCTTAGCTTGCTAACCTCCTGAAGAAGCCACATCACCATCACAGTGCACTTGCAAGGAGCAGGGCTGACACGAGAGGACTGCAGGTTTCACAGACCCGTATAAACCCATTGACATACCTATTCCACTCTCTTTGCCTTATTCACATCACTCATCATCAGGGTTGCCAACCGTCCAGAAATTTCTGGACAGTCCGTAAAAATAGGTAACTTTTTTTCCCTCGGTCAGTGAAAAAAAATAGAGGTGTCCGTGATTTTTTTGAGGCTGGTGGTACTTGACTAGATTATTTTGGTGGTAACTATCATAATTTTACAGCTCATAGTAAATGCTGGTAATAAGTTCTTATCAGTATACTGGGCTATAGACATGTATTACTTTAATCTTTATCACTCAATATGGTTTTCCAATTTGTCCGTAAAAAATGTTGTCCGTCCGTGATTTTGGGATAAGTTGTCAAGAAAAAGAAAAATTCTAGTTGGCAACCCTGCTCATTATGCATACCTCCCAAGTGTCCCTCTCTTGGAGGGACAGTCCCTCTTTTTGACCCAAGTCCCTCTGTCCCTCTTTGATCCTTAAATGTCCCTCTTTTTGAACTGGGGAATTAATGCATAAATGTGCATTAATAAATGTACTAAATTACTCCTTACTAAACTATCTGTATGGTTTCTACCTGTATATTAGACCAGAACGTCATTATTTGGTGCAATTTGTACCTTAAAATATCTATAATCTGATGATTTATGTGCTAATATTTAAATGGACATTGAAGCACAATAAAAAAATAGCTGCATCGGCTTCAGTAATTATGCTGTAGGCGTGGCCTAGTATGAAAAAAACTGCCATTATGCGCACCGAACACATTGTCCCTCTTTGCAATTTTCAAAAGTTGGGAGGTATGATCATTGGATGCAACTTATGTGGCAAATATAAATGTAAAGTAATAACTATGAATATCCTGCATTCAAAAAAAATCAGTAAGGCATAGGAGAAACATAAATGGCTAGAAATTTGTACCAATAATAATGAAAATTATGGCTTTGAGCAGCAGCATGCTCACCATCCCCACTGTTCAAGAATTTAGAATTTGATTCACTCTTACAAGGCAATTTAGTAGATATCATAATGTTAATACAAAGTAAAGTAATAAAAAGGTAAGCATGCAGCACTCTAAAATAATGCAGTAGGGTAAATACAAGCAGACAGTAAAAGGCTAATATATAGCAAAGTAACAGACAGAACATTGAGCACAAGACGAATAGTGCAGTAAGACATACAACACAAGCAGTCTAATGCTAATATACAGTAATGTAGTAGAAAGGTGAGCACAAGACTAAAATAGTGCCAGAAGACAAAACACAAGCACTATAATGCTAATATACAGTAAGTAATAGAAAGGTGAACATGCAGTATTTGAAAACGATGCAGTAAAGCGAGTAAAACACAATTAGACTGTATAATGCTAATATAAATTTAATAGAAAGGGCAGTATGAGACCCGTAAGCAGTGCAGTAAAAAATAAAACACAAGCAGACAGTATAATGTTAATACACAGTAAAGTAACAGAAAGTTCAGCATGCAGCACTCCAAAATAATGCAGTAAAACAAATAAAACACAAGTAGACAGTATAACCTTAATATATAGTAAAGTGACAGATAGATAAACATGACTCTAAAGTAGTGCAGTAAAACATATAAAACACAAGCAGATATTATAATATTAATAAACAGCAACGTAATTTAAAAAAAAAAGAGCACACGGGTCTAAAAAGATGCAGAAAAATAAATAAAAACACACAGACAGTAAAATATTAATATACAGTGAAATAATAGACAGTAAGGTGAGAGACTAAAATATTGTAGTAAAACAAATAACATACCATATGCACTTAAGAGTCCTTCTGAGTGCATGATAGTGTGCAGTTGTCATAGTAACATCAATACCATTCCTTTTCAACCATGTTCAAATGTCTTGTTTACTCGTTTTGCTACTTCCCGTTAATGATGATCGCACTCAAAGACTTTGAGATTTTGCGTGTCATCTTGCGCTACGAGAACAGTAAAGCTTCTGTCATGTGCAATACAGTAGTGTATGATCAATTGGAGACTGGGGGAGTCCTGTGCAGTTAGTTATGGGGACCTTTAAAGTACCCAAGGGTGCCTGTGTCATAGTGACATAGATGATAATGTACTGGCATACAGGAGTATAAAAAGAATACATTTTAAGGTTAGAAATATGTAAAATAGGAATTCCTTAAGGTACATAAAAATGTGTGTAATAAAAAGAAATATAGCAACTGTATTATTTAGTATATTATACACTTTATTGTGAATACATTGCATTGTACATACAAAATAAAAAACCTGTACACTTAGGTATACACATGACTGTAATAACATGAAGAATTTATTTTACGGGTTAATAGTTGTATGTTCATTCCAGCAGATAAATGACATAGTAACTTGTATTTATCATACATTCATGATAAAACAACTTCTGCCACATAAAACAAGGTCTCATATAGACACATCAATGAGAAAGATGATGAAGGCTGAAATGCAGAGAGGGTGTCGTGAAGGTTCAAACAGCCCTGGTCGTTAAAGGGTTAAAAAGACTTCAAATGCTGAAATATTGAGGCATTAAGAAGTATTCTGCATTATATTGTCTACTCTACTGGTATCGAATCAGAGAATGAAGAAGACGACCTTCTGTGGTGGCACAGCACCTTTACTTGCCAAGACGGTGTCCCAAACACAAACACAGCAGTACCCTAGAAACAAAGATGACTGTGGGAAAGGAAAATGTGGTGCCACAAAGACAGAATGCCGAGCAGACAAACAATGGCCTAACTGGCAGACTGAATGACACATTGTTCCAAGAATTATTTGTGGTGTTGCTGGAAGAGCAGGAGCCATCTGTGTCGGCCACACAAGATTAGATGCCAAAACCAGAGTCCTCATTTTCAGTCATTGGAGTATTGCTTTGGGACAGTATGGCCATCATCTTGGGGAAATGGCTGGCTATAGAGCCAGGATATCTTCATGAACTTCATCAAGTGCTGCCACAAATCGATGCAGTAGAGGCACTAATGGTTCAACTTCAGCTTCAATCCTCACCACAAGAGAACAGCCCGCATACCGATATGTTTCATTGAGTGCCACCATCCGCTCATATCAGTCCTGCTCCATCTAAATTCACTGGGATGGTGGTAAGACAGCTTTTCTGAGAAACGAAAGAGCTGAAGGCACGTGTGCCAATGTTTCATGGGCGTAGTCTGGGAAGTGGTGCAGGAAACTGCTACAGAGGAGGGATGTGTACCCAATGTGATGGATGACCCAGCATTTGAGGAAGTAATTGAGGCCACCACACCAATCACAGCTCTTCAGTGTGCAGTGGTGAGTAGACTGGAGAGCAGATCTTCAGCAAAGGGGTCTCTCCTGGAATCACACCTCGCTTAAGCAAACCTACCAACACATATAACACCCCAACCTCTGACTTTATCACTGAACCTATTTGTAATCATGTAGATACAGGTCCAACATGCCTATGACAAGCACCCCAAAAATAGCAAACTTGCTGTATGATGCTAATCAGGGATATCTTCATCATTTTGAACAAGCAATCTTTTAACGTTATGTGCCCAGTGACATATACCTGACCTAGGTCAGTAGAACTTTGATGGCAGTAGAATGAAGGGAGGACTGCTCTGCAACTTGGAGGTGTATATTTTATCCAGATGTCAGGATAAGGCCTCTTTCACACGAACGTATTTTTTGCGGACTCCGATCCGCATTTTTCACATGAAAAATGCGGACCCATTCATTTCTATGGGTCCGCAAAAAATGTCCGTATGTCCGTTCCGTAGCCCGCAAAAAAAAATAGAGCATGTCCTATTCTTGTCCATATTACGGACAAGAATAGTACTGTTCTATTAGGGGCCAGCTGTTCCGTTCCTCAAAATACGGAATGCACACGGATGCCATCCATTGTTTTTGCAGCTCCGCAATTTGCAGACCGCAAAATACAACGTTCGTGTGAAAGAGAAGAATGTGGGAGAATGAAGTCCTGTAGTGAACACTGCTCTTCTGACTGGACTACACCGGCATTATAATGATATCTAATGCTATGGGTCTCTGCCTGAGGCCGGGCTGAGAGACGGAGCATGATAAAACATTATAATGCCGCAGTCTAGTAAAAGGAGTAGAGTTCACTACTGGAATTCACGCTCCCACACACAGTGGGTTTAACGCAGTAAATATGCTTGTCTGAAAGTGGCCTTAGACAGCTAAGGTTGGTCTACTGCTATTAACAAGATCACCGGCTAGCTATGATGGAACCCTATCACAGCTCCAATCAGCCAAGGCTGGTCAATTAAATGAGGGGCAAAAATATTGCATAAAACCCCTTAAAAACAACCCCTTAAAAACTGCTATTAACAAGATCACCGGCTAGCTATGATGGAACCCTATCACAGCTCCAATCAGCCAAGGCTGCTTCAATTAAATGAGGGGCAAAAATATTGCATAAAACCCCTTAAAAACAAAAACACTGGGCTGAAAAGAGCTACAGCTCCTTTACACCCTGGTCCACCATTTTATTTAAATGGGTTATCCCCAAAATTAAAGAAAAAATATATTTCTGGAGTGATGCCAAAAAAAACCTCTGCTTTCAAGTGTAATTCACCCTTTCTTGGTCAGCTTTTTGTTTCTTTACGTTTTGCGGGTAGTCAGCAGATCATCGCAGGAAACAGTCCAGCACCTGCATTTTCCTGGAGTGCATCGCAGTTAACTTTGCAGACATTAGCATCACACTGTCCCCAGTGGGGCTCACAATCGGATTTCCTCATCAGTAAATCTTTGGAGGGAAGGAAGAAACCAGAGAACCCAGAGGAAACCCACAGAAACACAGGGAGAACATACAAACTCCATACAGATGTTGTCCATGGTGGGATTCGAACCCAGGACCCCAGTGCTGCAAGGCACAAGTGTTAACCACTGAGCCACCATGCTGCAACAGTATAGTATATAATGCGCCCAACACCCTTTCCCCCCAAAATTTTTTCTCTCCACTGGGCCATGTCATCCATCAGCTTCACTATGAGATTACTATGCACTATATATAAACTATGGGAGGCAGCAGGAAGACAATGTGAGCCACCGACTACAGGCTGGTCTATGGGAGGAATCTCATAAGGCACATATAGTTTTACCAACTCCTGATAGAGAAATGCAAGATCATGCTCATTTTCAGGGCAGCTAATCTTGTGCCACTCATCTCGGCACATGTCTAGGTAAAAGGACACCTCTGTACTGGGCAGTGGTTAGCACTGGTAGCTTGCAGCACTGGTGTCCTAGGTTCCAATCTGACCAAGGACAACATCTGCATGGAGTTTGTATGTTCTCCCCGTGTTTCTGTAGGTTTCCTCCGGCCATGTGAAGATGTACTTATAGGGAATTTAGATTGTAAGCATCACTGGGGACAGCAAGTGATGATAATGTCTGTAAAGCGCTCAGGACTATGTCAGCGCGATATAAGTGAGTAAAATAAATACTGTACATACTAAGGCTACTTTCACACTTGCGTTGTGGTTTTCCGGTATTGAGATCAGGCAGAAGATTTCAATATTGGAAAAAAAATGATCAGTTTTGTCCCCATGCATTCTGAATGGAAAGAGATCCGTTCAGGATGCATCAGGATGTCTTCAGTTCAGGCAGCTTTCAGTTTTGTGACCGGACACAAAACCGCAGCAAGCTGTAATTTTGTGTCCGGTCATAAAATCTGAAAGAAACTGATCAGGTACTGAAACCAATGCAAGTCAATGGTACACTAGCGGCAGTCTGGATCCGGCAGGTGAAGGTTGCCGTGGGATCCGGACTGCCGCAGGGACATGTGTGGGGCCGGAACCGCGTTCCAGCCCACACATGTCACACAGTACCATATACAGACATACACACACATACACGCTTACATACTCCAGGCAGGCCGCACGTCTTCACGCCCAGGAGGCGCGCAGCTATGACAATTCCCCACAGCGCCCTCTGTGTTTGTGTGTGTATGTCTGTGGTGTCGGATCCGTTCTGAACTCCATTGAAAGTCAATGGAGGGCGGATCCGTTTACCATGTTGGTCACACCAAACGGATCCGTCCCCATTGACTTGCCTTGGGGGTCATTCCGGATCCGTCTTGGTGCGGATGCCTGGACCGGAGAGCAAACCGCAGCATGCTGCAGTTTGTTCTCCGGTCTGAAGACGAAACGGAATGCTTTCAGGAGCCTTCCGTTGTCTTTAGTTCAGTTTTGTCCCCATTGACAATGAACGGGGACAAAACTGAAGTGTTTTTTTCCGGTATTAAGCCCCTATGACGGAACTCAATACCGGAATTATAAAACGCTAGTGTGAAAGTAGCCTAAAAAAACGGATCCGTCACCCATTGACTTTCAATGTATTTAGTGCCTAATCAGTTTTCTTCAGTTTTCATTTCACACAACTGCATCCTAACGGAACTGATGCATCCTAATGTGCAAAATCAAAACGGATCAGTTTAATTCAGGTATAGAGATCCTCTGCCGGATCTCAGTACCTGAATTAACAACGCAAGTGTGAAAGCAGCCTAAGGCTACTTTCACACTAGCGTTATGGAATTCCGGTATTGAGCTCCGTCATAGGGGCTCAATACCGGAATAAAACGCTTCCGTTTTGTCCCCATTCATTGTCAATGGGGACAAAACTGAACTGAAGACAACGGAATGCTCCTGAAAGCATTCCGTTCAGTCTTCAGACCGGAGAGCAAACCGCAACATGTTGCGGTTTGCTCTCCGTACTAGTTATCCGCAACTAAACGGATCCGGAATGACCCCCAATGCAAGTCAATGGGGACGGATCCGTTTGGTGTGGACACACTTGTAAACGGATCCGTCCTCCATTGACTTTCAATAGAGGTTATTCCGGATCCGTTTAAACGCTAATACAACCGGATCCGGAATTACGGATCCACAAGGTTGTATTACTCAGTACGGATCCGGCGGGTGAAGGGACCCGCCGGATCCGTACTAACGCTAGTGTGGAAGTAGCCTAAAATAGAAGGCTGCAGTGTTTATCATCAAGCCACATAAAGCCTAATGAACAACTTCATTAGAACAACCACAGCAGAGACAAACATCGTTAATCTTGTTAAAAACTATAAAGGTAGGAAAAGCTTTCTAATTAAATTATAAGGATACAATAAAAAAGAAGGCCCTTTTCAGTGTCTAATCTCCAAACAATCTAGATTTAGATTAAAGGATAATTCTATTGTCTTGCAGCATTATCAGACTAGAATAGTGTCCTGCTGTTGTATAAAAAGTCAAGGCAAAGCCAGGTCTTTCACTAGTTTTATTGATGCAAATCCAAAGTGTATATTTTCTCAGCAGGGAGTCATTAGCGTATGTAAGCTTTTACAGGCCAGTCCTTTATTACCCTCAAACAACAGCTTGCAGAACATTGCTTCTTTCTAGGGTTCATATTTTGATGCTTCTTGTTGGTGCTAAATATGTGGGTGTCAAAGTACATGAATGGACGACCGTGGCCCTCCAGAGTTCTGTGATCATGTATACGACTGGACCACATGTGATTGATTTTGAATACTTTTGCAATGTGACAACATTTCAATATGACTGGTTCAGATACGTGAAATTGCTCCATCAACTCTTAAGGACTGCGTCAGTGTTCGGTCAGTGATTTCCATCAGTGATTGTGAGCCCAAACCAGATGCGGAATATGTTGGTGCTATATAAATATTTTTATTATTATTTTTAAACATGAAACAGGTGCATTATACCTTATGTCTGTGCAGCGTTAACCCCTGGTTTTGGTTAACAATCCCTGATGGAAATTCTTGACGAGTGTTTAAGTAACTACTTGCATTCCCCTTGTGATAACATTTCTGGAGCATCTGCTCTGTGTTGTACTATTCCTATATTATTCTGGCCAGAAGTCATGAATGAATTACTTGCAGTTTTCAATGAAGGACCAGTTGGGGGGTGTCCCTGTTCAGTCTGACACTATCCAAGAGTGCTGCCTGTGTCAGACTGAGCAGGAACACCCCAATGAAAACTGCCATCAATTCAATAATAACTTTTAGGAATAATGAAGAAATGGCACATCACAGAGCCATATGAATACAGGTTTTTAATAAAAAGTCTGGAGAGATGACAGGTCCTCTTTAACCTATTAATGACCAGCCCTGAAAGGAGCTCAATGACCAGCTTCATTTGTTCAATTTTGCTTCACTGCATTTTTTTTTTTTTTTTTTTTTGGGGGGGGGGGGGACGCTTTTTAAAAATATTTTTTTTACATTTTCTTATATTGTCTACAGTCTTGTTACATAATATCTCCCCAAGAGGTCAGAAAAGACCTCTGGGATACATTTTTTATTGTGCAGTTTTCATTGTAACTGTGGAATAGGAGCCCCAGTTACAGGAGAAAACAGATGTCTATAGTCCCCACCAGAGCTAATCTGAGTCTGCTAAGACCAAGCAGCTCTGCCATGTTGGGAGACACCCAGCGATCATGTGATCGCCAGGTCAAATAGGGAACAGAATTAACAATAGAAGGAAGCGGTTAGAAAAACTACTAATGTGTCTTCAGAAATCCCTACTGTCTCTAAAAATTCCCCAAATCTGAAATAAAATGAAAAAAATTATATGCAAATAAAATTATATATATATTTGTAGTTACTTATGATATGATGCTGGTAATTTATTAAATACCAAAAAAATAAAATAGAATCTGGTGGAAAATTATTTAATTATTATATGTTACTGTGTCAAAGAAAAAAATCTCACCAGGCTCACCCAGGGCTGGAGACAGGAAGTATCAGCTGTGCAGTTTGCTTGCCACTTTCCATTGTATGGAATCAGTGAAGTGTGAGATCACTCCATGTGTCTGACTATTGTATTGTGCTGAAGCAGATACCTACAGCACGGGACAGGGATAATAAAATAATACACATAGCAGGGGCTCTAATTACTTCAGCATACTTAAATAGCTGATTTGCATTATCAGAATAACAAGAAAGGCTTGGCTTTAAGGGGCTTAATACAATAGCTAAGACTTGGATTTACTTTCCCTATATATAAACATTTTATAAGCACCGTCCCAGTGTCACATTATATATGATTATAATATAATATTCAGGAAATACATCTCACAGTCTAGTTTATATAAGGCTTCTCAATCTTTCTTAGCTGGAAAGACTCCTTTAATTTATTGCAATTTTTCAATCTCAGGATGGAACAGTGAACTCTTCTTTCTTCATATCACTGTTTTTAAGCCGTTTCTCTTACTCCCATACTCTTGTATAGGATCTATGAGGGTATGTTCACATGGCTAAAATCTGCTACTGATTCAGCAGCGGAAAATGGGCATTTTCAGCTGCTAAATCCACATTCAAAACTCACCAACCGTTATCCCATTGGCTTTAAAAGGGTTTTCCGAGATACTTTTACTGATGACCCTTCATAACTTATGGTCCGCGGTAGCGGAATCCATAACGGAATTCTTAGATAACCCGAACCTTGTACGCATTGGCTTTAAAAGGGTTTTCCGAGATACTTTTACTGATGACCCTTCATAACTTATGGTCCGCGGTAGCGGAATCCATAACGGAATTCTTAGATAACCCGAACCTTGTACGCATTGGCTTTAAAAGGGTTTTCCGAGATACTTTTACTGATGACCCTTCATAACTTATGGTCCGCGGTAGCGGAATCCATAACGGAATTCTTAGATAACCCGAACCTTGTACGCCAAACTTGAAAACACAAGTTCACTCAACCCTCCTTGTGACTAGTTTGCATGAAGCTGGAGTCAAGCATGAAGGCTTCTGCTCCATATAAAGCTATGGGGTTACCATCAGCCAAACGCTCTCACGCCACTCTTTCTGTAGATGGACCTCCACTCCATAGAAGCCTGTGGAAGGAATGGTGGACAGGTGTCCCCTATGCTAGCGTGTGGTGGTGATCCAAGCAGTCAGATCCTGTTTGATTTAACATTTATCAAGTGGGTAAATGCTAAATGCTTTCAGCTTTTGGGGAATACAAAATGGAGAGCGTCTTAAAGGGGTATTCCGGTTACTATAAATATAACTTATGTTTTAGACCAATTCATCATCAATAATTACTTAATATAAGGTCACTTTCACATATTTACCGTTCAGTAGTTATTAAAGTAGTTTTCTTCCTCTGCTACCCACTGTGTTTTCTTAAGTTACCATGGCATCGACCTGTAGTTCTGAGCCTTTGTAAGGTCGAGCATGCTCAGTGTGTTGCTATTAATTCTCTAGCTAAATGTTAGTGTGCTGCTGATTACTGAGAAGAGGGGGCATGACTGCACTGTGATATCAGGCAGCCAATCAGTAACCACTCATGAACAAGCACAAACTCACAGCAGGAAAGCTAGGCATTATGGGGATTGTAGTTTTGTGAAGGAAGATCAGGAGCCATGATACTCTCAGTGTGTTGCAGGCTCACACAGGAGCTAGACAAATATATTGCAAGGTAAAATGGTTATATGTATAGGTATGGGTTCTGGTTGGGTCACAGCTTGCAGCCTTAATGCAGTTTTTCAAAAATTAAGTTACTTTACCCCTTTAATCGGTCTTATGGACCATGTATGACTTGTGGGAGCTCATTTGCATACCCTCTTCCCAAGTTTTGAGCTGGAATATCCTGTTAAACTTTTCCTTGAATTTAAATCTAAATATTGTGATGCTGGATCGAGCATTACTTTCTGTATCTTCATTGACTAGTGAGTAGAAGACTTCAGATTGTCCTCTTACTCAAGGTTCTACTCTTGGTTCCAGATTATGTTTCTCCAGGTTGCCCGGCAGCTTCTGCACCCTGAAGCACACACAAACCATAAATGTCACAAAAGCCCCCTGGCCACTGATCCACTGAAAATCAACAAGATAAAGAACAAAGGAATACATAGTTCATTACAATTAATAGAATGCCATCCCATTTATAAAACATTTTGCCCAGAGCAATCTGGGCAATGATTAACCGCATAATTGGTATTTTCACTACTCTACTGTGTAAAGACAAAAGAATATGCTAATTGCCTTTAATATCATCTTCCAGAAGCAGTTTTATCCAGGATGTGAATATAATACTAAAACTTTAGGCTTAGAAATCAGATACATATTTGTCAGAAACTGTGGGGAGAGCGGATCTCGTCAATGGTAATGGCTACAGGTCATCCTTGGAACATGCCTTTGTTCTTTGTATGGGATGAATGCAAACAGAGCCTGGTTACAGCTCCTACCCAGATTTTAATTTGGTTCACAAAGGCGCAGATTGTCATTCTGGCTGGTACTGGAACTGAGAGCTCAGCTATGAATGGAGGCCAGAAACAAAATAAAAATAGAGGGACACAAATCTGATGTCATGAGAGAATTATTTTTTTTTTTTCGTTCATGGTTCCATAGCTTTCTAGGCTTTGTAGCATCAGGACATACTGCTGCCATTTTAAAGGGAAGCTGTCAGCATGAAAATGAAGAGCAATCTGCAGGCAGCATGTTATAGAGCAGGAGGAGTTGAGCAGATCGATAGTTTTATTGGAAAAGATTCAGTATATTTTGTAATTTATCCATGTAAATTCCCGCCTATTCTGGGCTTTGTAGTCCAGGAGGTGGTCCTATCAGTGATTGACAGCCTTCCCTCTATGACTGTGTATACAGAGATAGCTGTCAATCGCTGACAAGACCGTCTCCTGGACTTAAAAGCTCAAAATGAGCAGGAATCTAACTGGATACATTACAAAATATACTGAATTTTTTTTCTATACAACTATTTGTTAATCTGCTCTGCTCCTCCTGCTCTATAATGTGCTGCCTGTAGATTACTTTGCATTTTCACGGTGACAGGTTCCCTTAAGGAGCGTTTCAGATTTTATTTAAAGGGGACTTGTCACCAGGAAATTCACTGATAAACCAGGTACACTACCTTGTAGGGCTAGCTCAGCTGAAAAAATGATATCTTTCACTTCAATTCATTGATTCCATATTCCAATGAGCAGTCAAGTGCATGGAGGGTGGACCCCAGCTACTTTGTGCACCCCTGCTCCTCCTGCTTACTCTTCCAGCCACTCCCTCTCCTCATTTGACACAATGGGGTAATTATTCAGTAACCTGGCATTTCAATAAAGACAATGTACAAAAACAGACAGCGCTTCATGTAATCCGAGCTGGTGGGTGAACATTTCCAGGAAGTAAGGTCCAAATCCCTCAAAAGAATGCATATAGTCCAGCTGCATCCTGAATAAAAGAAGAATTCAAAAATTCACGGAAAAAATGCACTAAAACAGTAGATGCAAACAATATATGGACTAAGCCCTCACTCTATAGATAAAATCTGAGACTCTTAGCCAATACATTTTGATCAAAATACATCTGTGCCCACCTACCCAGCGCCACGGTGGTCTCAGTCCAGACAGGTCCTACGCTAAACCTTCCTATGCGGTTGTGCATCTATGTTTAGGTGTGTAGACCCTGTACATATAGTGTGCTGCTCCTAGTTACCTCTGTGTGCATCAGAAACCAATGAGAGGAGGAGTGTAGCACCTTCTGGTGTGAATGCGCTCCTATAACCAGGGGAGTAGCATTCATGTGCACTTTTGCCCCACCTATCTAAGAGGCGACCTTGATTAAGGTGGTACATATGGGTGTGTGTGCTCCTCCTGTCATTGGTTGCTGATGCACACAGAGGTAACTAGGAGCAGCACACTATATGTGCAGGGTCTACACACCTAAACATAGATGCACAACCGCATAGGAAGGTTTAGCATAGGACCTGCCTGGACTGAGACCACCGTGGCGCTGGGTAGGTGGGCACAGATGTATTTTGATCAAAATGTATTGGCTAAGAGTCTCAGATTTTATCTATAGAGTGAGGGCTTAGTCCATATATTGTTTGCAACTACTGTTTTAGTGCATTTTTTCCGTGAATTTTTAAATTTAGCCTTGTACATCCGCACATGGTGCAGGATGTTTGTATATGTTTTTCGTAAAAGAAGAACTCACGCTCTGCATTTTGGAGAGTATCCTTTACTGTTTTCGACTGTCAATAAAGAAGGAGAGAGAGGGGCTGGAAGAGGATGCAAGAAGAGCAAAGGTTCCTTCCCCAAGGAAGTGCTGAGACCATGCAATCACTTGTGCATTTCCACTTTGCAGTGGAGCAACTCAGCATATGGTGACATTGTAAATGGCAATCGGGTACTATCTTCTCACATTGGTAATACATAGTACTTACTTCTGAAAAATCATCCAAATAATTGTACACAGATTGGAAAACATTCACTGCCATTCACTACTCGTTTAAGATACTCTGCAATAGAGCGCTATATTGAATGTATAGAAAGAAATTCAAATCAAGCCAAGGAAAGGGTGGGGGGGGGTTGGGGGAGAAAACTTCAGGGGAGTGAACATCATGCTCATATTAGTACAGACACATTTTGATTGCAGTTGCCCACTGAAGGTGAAAAGAAAGATGAGAAAGCAAATTTCAGGTGATACCTTTATAATGAACTGCCGTGCCACAAGGACTCCAATTCTCTATTAATTCTCAAGGTTATACCTGAATTCCAAGACAATAAAAGTGTACAAGAAAAGAGCTGAGTGACTTGTTAAAGGATCAAAAATGTGATCGTACAGAAACCCTAAACCATATTAATAATATCTTATGATCTCCATTTCTATTTAAGATTATTCTTTAGAGATGAGTAGATTTCTTGAAATTATTTTTGTGTCTGATCTTGTAAATTTTTCAGAAAATTCAATTCGGGTCACAATCAATACTACTCAAATGAAATATGCTCTGATTGCTCTGAAAATTGGGATATAACAGTCTCTGGTGTCCTAGGAGTCATATTTTTTTCTGAAAAGATTCAGAGAATAAAGGAGAAAAAGAGAGACTCTTTCTTGTTAAGGAGAGCACCTAGTATACATGATGAGTATTGTAAAGCCAACATTGCTCTTGGTTTCTGGGACAGATATATGCAAATTTGTATATTTTAGTTCTGCTGGCATCAGATAGACTTAGTGTTCTTTTCATTTTGGAAGAAAAGCTAATTTGAATATTAGCCAGAAAGCCAAAGGTAAGCAAATTTAGCTTTTCGTTATGACAAAGCACCAACTGAACAGTTCAAGGCTACCACCAGGGGGAAAATCTGGTTTGTTAGAATCAGAATTTTTGGAGAAATTTGTGACAAATCAATTTGCTCATCTTTAAATTCTTCTCTTTTTGAATTTCATCTGATCCTACCTTTTCTCTTACAAAACTGTTATCATGGTTAAAATAAAAAAAAAAAAACCAACAAAATGTAAATGTAAAAAAATTGAAGAGAACAGAATAGGGATTCAAATTTTAATATAAATACTCAAGACCTAAATGGGAGAGTCATAAACAAGGAACTTTTTACCTTTTTTGACACTAAAATCTTGGTGAAGCATTTAAGGAATCCTTGAACCCAATTTGCTTTGTAGAAAGTGAAAGCCTGTGTTTATCACAGGAAGATTTCCCGACGTTTAAAGGGAATGTGTTATGTTAAACATATTTTTAGAATTTTTGTTGATTTTTTTTCATTTTTCTATGTTACTGGATATTGTAAAAAACTGCAGGCTCATATATATATATATATATATATATATATATATATATATATATATATAACACTCGCCACTAGGCTTAATAATAGGTCATGATTTCCTGTTCTGTACAGGTAGCTTTTTAGTAGCCATTATCAATATTACACCATAAATAATTACAATGACAAGCAACACCCCTATACAGATAATAAAGGGTCCACCATTCTTAGTTGGAGATATCACAAGTCACACAGCAAGACTAGAAAACTCTCCAATAGAAGTTAATGGGGTCAGCTCCTGTCCTTCGAGTCTATGGCCCATGTAGCTGCTTTCAAAAGACAGAAAATCTTAACATATTTTAGGCCTAGTCACCAGTAATAGTTTTATTTTAAATTTAGTAATATGGGAATTAGAAAAAAAAACACAAATTGTTAAAACATTGGTAACATAAAAATATGATTTTAACAATAGGAGACATTCCCTTTAAGAAAATCTACTTGTCTAATTCTAAGCTTAAAGAAACAGACACTTTATGATAGATCGAAGTCTGTAGTACACTCATTGTACAATATATACCAGCAACCAGTACGGAATAGGTCTACAAGCATAAGCCATTAAGTTTAGGGTATGTTCATATGCATTTTTTTCCAAGGCTGAAATCCACTCAATCTGCCTCCCACTGTTTCCAATGGGGACTCTACAACAAAGATTATAGGACAGGGATTATTCTTCTAGGAACGGTGGAAACCACTGTGACTCTCTGCACACAGATGAGTCCAGAGCAAATACGTGTCAGATTATTGTTTTTACGTGTATTTTGCTGTGTGAGCATACCCTTAAGGTTCTGTTCATCTCTTAAAGCATCCAGCTCACACAACACCAAAGTCTGCTAGACTAGACTTTCCAATTATTCCGAGTAAAGAAAACATGGGAGGAGGGGGAGGTGGATTTATCAAAACCGATGCAAAAGAAAACTGTCTTAGTTGCCTATAGCAAACTGAATTTTACCTTTCATTTTTTCCTTAAAAAAGCTAAAACATCTCCTATTCTTGTCCAGTTTGCGGACAAGGATCGGACATTTCTACAGGAGTTAAAAAAAATAGCAGCATCCACTTGGCCGGTAGCCATGTTTTGCAGACCACAAAACACATACATTCATGGGCATGAGGCCGTACTGTGGGGTCTTAAATGCAAAATGTATAAAAGACCAGGGGTACAGAGGTACATTAGCAATGAGTGATGCCCAAACTATCTTCAAGAAAAATAAGGTAATCCAGCGCCAAATGAATAAAAAGTTACTTTAAGGGTAAGTTACCCCATTTTTCTATACCCGAGGTCTGCGGAAGGATCTGTGCTAATCTACACTGGCCAAAGACTCTGTTCACACCTTCTGCCTCTGGGTGGGCCGTGCTTAGTTGTCTCTTATTCCCAAGATATGTTTGGTCCCACCATCCAATGTTTTTGTACTTATTTATAATGATCTGGAAAAAAAAAATCTTCAGCGACTCATTTTGAAAAAAATGTGTTAACTTAAAAAGTACCTCTGTCAGGCGGATATGTTGTATCTGAAAGAAACTAAAAACATTGTACTATAGGAGATAAATTTGAAGAAAAATGTCATCTCCCAGAATCCCCAGACTGCAATAGAAGTAGAGAAAACCTCCAGATAAATATATCTTGTACCAAAGAACATAATCCTGCCCCAGGGCTTTATATACCGCTATTTGCTATTATTAAATAACCTGATGTATCGGAGCCTCTTCTCCACTACGTGCACCTAACAAAAACGTGCCATAGCCTACATTAAAATATATGCTCACAGACTACGTGGGTAACAATTTGCTGTATCCTCTTTGTATCCGGAAGCTACATGAATGCCGCCCAGCCCCATTAACTAAAATGGGGACTGGTGGAGATCCAGCCGCAACCCGACAAATACGCCGAAACAAATAACTGCTGCACCTAGGACAGCCTGCTGGATCTCCCAAATGCTAGTGTGAAACTAGCTTTACTAATACTCTCTAAAGGCCCTTTTACATGAGTGGATAGAGCAGGCAATGATGGGGAATGAGGAAGTTCATTCCCAATCATTGCCCGCTTGTTACCATCAGTAATGATTGCTGCATATGGGGATGAGCGATCATTACTATGATTGTAGTTGGCAACACAGGGCAATGTGCTGCCAATGAATGAAGATGTTTGGTACAGCCTGAAACATGCGCTCTCCTCATATTTACACAGGCCAGTTATTGGGAAGGAGCATTCGTACAAACATTTGTTCCTGTTATAATTGGCCTGATCCTCAGCCCATATAGGCCCTAAGATTCAGTGTAAACAGTCTAAAGATGCGCGGGATTTATCAAAGTGGCTGATGATGAATGATAAATTTGGTTCATCTTAAGACTGTCCAGACAAAGGTAATACCACCTGTTAGTAGGCTTACTATGAATTAGAACTTTGGAAGCAGGGGCGGACTTGGAACTTAAAGGGACCCTGGAAAAAAATCTAAAGTGGCCCCATGTTGTAGTTGGGTCCAAATTGACAGAAGGCAGGACAACACAAGTAGGCAGGGTCAGCAGTACCATAGTGCAAAATGCAATCCCATCAGAACCATATACCGAAGCCGAATATATTGCCCCAAAAGCTGCCCCTTTGTGGTGGCCATCAATAGATGCCATTTTCTGTCCTCCTCCATGTTCTTTGTTTAAGATATGGAGCAGGGTCTTAGGATGTGAGATGTGGGCCACAGCAGTTGAATTCAGGAGGGCATGAGTGGTCACTGGCTGGGTACATCAGTACCTGATTCTCACAGCGTTAATTACCACTCATTATATACCCGGCCAGCGGCAGAGAGGAGGGCTTGGGTGGCCCCTTGGGCATCGGCCGACCGGGAAATTTCCCTTTAAGGTCTATTACCAACCCGCCCCTGTTTGGAGAACATTTCTTATGGCTGGTGTTTTATACACTGGTGTCAGATGTAGCATGATTATTAATAACTGCATGAGTCTCAATAACTGTGGCACATCTGTCCAAGACTGTGTAGCAGAACAGAAATCTGCCACACTGCCCACAACTTGCCCACTGTTTGGGAAAAGTGGTGAGCAGGGCATACAACCCCCAATTTTGAGCACGTATGGCATAGTATTTTTGTTTGGCATGGTATTTTTGTTATCAGCTTTTAAGAGTAAATGGGGTTTAAACTAGTCCCACCTTCAACTAAGCGCATCCCTTTTCTGCTAAGCCACTCCCACAAGCCACGCAAGGTAAGAAAAAGGTGTCTATGACACTTAATGGGGTTTCTCTGAGATTTTGATAATGATGGGTCATCAGTATCCAATGGGAAGAGTAAGACTCTCGGTACCCCATCCAATCACCTTTATGCACAGGCCCATGAGCACTTAGGCCTGTTCTTAGGCCATGTGATTTCCCGTTCATCAGTCACATGGCCTTGGCGCAGCTCAGTTTTATTCACATGAATGGGGTTGAGCTGCGAGACCACGCACAGCCACTATCCAATGGACGGCGCTATGCTTAGTAAGCGCTGAGGAAGTGTGGTGCTCATCAGTGCTCCGGTGAGCACCGCAGCTTCTTTAAACAGCTGATTGACGGGGCGGGGAGCTGGACCCCCACCATGACCTATCCTGAGGATAAGCCATCAATATGAAAATCCTGGAGAAACCCTTTAATAAATGTGGTACACAGCACCTGTGCCAGGATTCTGGCTCTGCCAGGATTGTTGCATTTTCATTGGTAAATCTGCCCATTGATGTTAGTAATAGAATTTATAGAACTGTATATCTTTTACTTGTTGAGCGCTTACCCACTGTTACGATTACAAAACAGGCAACATAGATATGGTATATCCTACTCACAAATGGCATCCATCACTCTAAAAGGCCGACTCGAGAGCCCGCAATGCACTAAACAATAACCATTTTCTTGCTGCACTTTAAATATTTAATGGTAAAGTACTTGAATAAGCTCTGCGTGATTTTCTTTTTTCCATAAATAAGACAAATGCAGAGTATTCCAGACAGGATCGGGAAATTCTGTAAAAAGCAAGGTCGCTGCGGTAAGATATCTTTGGATAATGTAAAATACTAAATGTGGCACTTTTCTGTTGTAAATGCTATTCCTGCTCTGTATGACTGTTACTTGTAGCAGAAGCAGAATTAACCTAGTTTTTAGAGCACGATCTCCATGTTTTACACTAATGGAAGCGTTACCTTTTTACAATGAATATTTGTAAAGCCCGTAAATTAGACAGGCAGATCAGCAAGTGACAGCAATGGCTTGCTAGCTTGTGGAGGAGACAGCTGCTATTACATGCAAAGATCTCCTCTGCAGCACGGGGTGGAGCGATCGCTATGCCGTCGCTTGTCCCCATGCTGTCTGGTGGCAGATTGTGATATCTAATAGCATGCTTGAAAATCAGAACTGCCATATTAACGAGCGTCTGCTTGTTCATCGAGCAATCGGTGGCAGTATTAGGCTACTTTCACAGTAGCGTTAATATTTTCCGGCACTAAGATCCGTCATAGGGTCTCAATACCGTAAAAAATGCTTCCGTTTTGTCCACATTCATTGGCAAAGGGGACAAAATGTAACTAAAAATGCATTCCGTTCCGTTCTCATACCGGAGCGCAAACCGCAGCATGCTGCGGTGTTCTTTCCATCCTGAGAGGAAGACAGATCTGTCACGACCCAAAATGTAAGTCAACGGGGATGGATCTGTTTTCTCAGGAGCAATCTGACAAAATAGAAAACGGATCCGTCCCCGATAGACTTTCAGTGGAGTTCATGACGGGCTATCTTAAAGATAATACAACTGGATCCGTTCATAACAGATGCAGACGGTTGTATTATCAGTAATGGAAACATTTTTGCTCATCCGTGACGGATCCATCAAAAACGCTAGTGCAAGATGATAGCTAACGATTGGCCAAAATGTCAGCCAGTGTAGTACAGCCTTAAAGGGGTTATCCAAGACTATAAAATGTCCCCCATATGCTGGGCCCTTCACAATGAATATACTTAGGTGGCTCCCTACACAGCCACTGCTGCTTCTGAATGAAAACATCTGTTTTTTTGGGGGACTCCATATATGTCCATATATGGAGTTAGTGTTATGAACTGTGAAAGGGGTATTCCCACTATGCTTGGGAACACCCTGTATATTTATAAGTCTAGTTTAGACTATAATTTTATTTATAAGTCTAGTTTAGACTATTATTTTATTTGAACTCACAACCTTCTACATTACAGGCAAGTACCTTAACCACTGGACTATGGAGCTCAGTGTTAAGCCAATGATGAAAAACCTCATAGAAGTTCTCTTGTATAATGCAAGAGAACCTCTTAGGAGGTTTTTCAATATCAGAGAAACCTCTATGAGGTTTATCACCATTGACTTAACACTGAGCTCAATAGCCCAGTGGTTAAGGTACTTGCCTGTACTGTAGTAGGTTGTGAGTTCAAATCCTTCAAATTTTGAAAATAAAGCTTAAGTACATAGCCTGTCATTTTGGGGTGTGTTTATTACTTTTTATTCAATTTTCTTGGGAGATAAAGTGTTCTATTACACCATATAGGCGAACTTTTTTTCAATATTTTAAAAGTATGGGTGTTTTTGCATGCCTATAATGCCATTTTGTTCTTTTTTTGTGTGGAGAATGGGGTGATTTTACGTTTTTTTAAATATTTTCAAAACTTTTTTTTATTTTTTTTACTTTTTAAGTCCCCTAAGTGGACCACAACTTACAATCATCAGATGTAAATTGCTCCATTAGTCTGTATTGAAATCATTATATCACAGTTCACTGCTGCCACCTAGTGGCCTGAACTGGGATATACTAACAATGAACCTGGAAGCCTGGTACAGGCTGAGGCTTATTTACAGAACAGGGTGCTTTCACCAATCTTCGCTGGTGGAAAGCGCGCCTGAAGAGAAATCCCGCGTCAGGACGTAGTATGCGCACGATGACCTGACGCTGCATATGGGGGTTGAGTGGGCTCATATGGGGGCTGATGGGGGCTGATTTGAGGTCTGATGGGGGCTGAGTGGGCTGATTTAAGGTCTGATGGGGGCTGAGTGGGCTGATCTGAGGTCTGATGGGGGCTGAGTGGGCTGATCTGAGGTCTAATGGGGGCTGATTTAAGGTATGATGGGGGCTGAGTGGGCTGATTTAAGGTCTGATGGGGGCTGAGTGGGCTGATCTGAGGTCTGATGGGGGCTGAGTGGGCTGATCTGAGGTCTGATGGGGGCTGATCTGAGGTCTGATGGGGGCACAGTGGGCTGATCTGAGGTCTGATGGGGGCTGAGTGGGCTGATCTGAGGTCTGATGGGGGCTGAGTGGGCTGATCTGAGGTCTGATGGGGTCGGAAAAGGTGATCTGAGGTCTGATGAAAAATATTTTTTTCTTATTTTGCTACTCTAAAATCTGTGGTGTGTCTTATAAAGCGAAAAATACAGTAACTGTGTTGTTAGCGCATTATTACAAAATTTTTGGCCCCACTTTTGATTTTGCCCAGAGCCACATTTTGTCTAAAACCGGCCCCGGCTGGGGGGGTGACTGTGGGGGTTTTTATGCCGGGGGAGGGGGAGCAGCCAATGGTGAACAGGGGCGAGCCTCCCTAGCGTCACCCGCGATGCTAGGGAGGCTCCCCCCTCCCCCGAAGCCAGGTGTTTTCATCCGCGCATCGGGAGAAGCAGCAGCGGTGCAGAGACAAGGAGCAGCACAGGGAGCCAGGTAAGTATATTCAGTGAATGTGAGGGGCCTGGCATATGAGAGACATTTCTAACCCCTTTATTAATGTATTGTGCAATTCACACAAACAGGAAGCGGAAGATTACATCTGATGTACGGTATACATGATGTTTTCCACTTACTGCATCTAAATACATGCATTAACAGGTGTAAAGGGATTTTCCTGAATAAAACAAATATGCTTTTCAAAAAAAAAGTGCCAACCCATCTGCAGGTGTGTGTGGTATTGTATTCAGCTAGGGATGAGTGAACTGAACCGTAACGAACCAGATTCGTTACGAACTTTCCCAAAAGTTCGGTTCGTCACCGAACCGAATTTTGAGATAGTTCGGAACGAATCTGGTTAAAATAACGGCGACGCAAAATATACGCATATTTATTGAGAATGTACGCTAATGCGTACATATTCAGTTAAGTAGCATACAATTGACAACGCTACACTGTATGTTCGTTACTTGAGTAGGAATGTTCGCAGACGCAGAGTATGCGTACGCTAATGCGTACATATTCAGTTAAGTAGCGTACCTTTGACAACGCTATACTGTATGTTCGTTATTTGTGCGGGAATGATCGCATTAGCGTACGCATTAGTGTTAATTCTCAAATATGCGTATATTTTGCGTCGCCATTGTTGAAGTCACTTGGATTTTTTCCACTTTTTTCATTGTAATAGCAACTGCAAGTAAACGAAACTATACCCTATCAGACTCCCATTATTGTAGCAGCAATTATTCAGCCGTTATAGCAAGGTTCGTTTTAGGTTCGGTTCGTACGAATCCGAAATTCAAGAAAGTTCGCCGAAGCAAAACGAACCGAACTTTTCAAAAGTTTGCTCATCCCTATATTCAGCCCCATTTACTTCAATAGAGTTGAGCAACAAGACCAGACACAACCCATAGTGCCTCAGTTTTGTTTTTGGATGAAAACAGACATGTTTTCTAATCCTGGATAACCCCTTTAAGAGAATTTTCTTTACATTACAGAGCCTTCTAGGGGTTGTCTCACATCAGCAAATTGCATTAATCATGCGGAGAAAGTTAATACAAGGCACTTACTAATGTATTGTGATTGTCCATATTTCTTCCTTTGCTGGCTGGATTTTTTTTCCCATCACGATATACACTGCTCATTTCAAGGGATTACGACCACCGCTGCAGCTCAGATACAAAGTCACCGGAATGGGAGTTGCTGCACATGTGTGGCTCTGCGTGCTCCCATGGTCCTGGCCACCAAAGAGGCTGGCGCTTGTATGTAAGCACGACCACTGCTGCTGGATTGCGGGGTGGTCATAATCTCTGGATACAAGCAACATATAAGTGATGGAAAAATTAATCCAGCCAGCAAAGGTGGCAATATGGACAATCACAATACATTAGCAAGTGTCTTGTATTAACTTTGTCTATATGGTAAATGTCATTTACTGAAGTGAGACAACCCCCTTAATCCTGTATAAAAGTAAAACCAGTTTTGACCAGTGACAATCCAGTCATGGAATCATTTAAACAGCTCCCCATATCCCCAATGGTGCCATGCAACTCAGCTGTCGGCTGAATGCTCGTGTGGCAGCTATTCCTCTGGATCCTCACATATACTTGCACACCTTGTTAGGCTGAGCATGCATGCTTTCTCAGTAGAGAGAAGGTAAGCTGAACCATGGGTGGAGCCTGTTGAAAACCAGCATGATCCTTATTTCTTCCCAATTGGGATGGCCCTTATACATATACGCAGGGGCGTAGCTAAAGGCTCATGGGCCCTGGTGCAAGAGTTCAGCTTGGGCCTCCCCTTCCCTTAGTGCTCTGTGTGTCTTCTTATGCGGCACAAGGGTCTTTGGGCCCCTCAGGCTCCTGGGCCCGGTAGCGACTGCTACCTCTGCACCCCCTATAGCTACGCCCCTGCATATACGTTGGTCAGTCAGCCCCAGCAAAATCAGCAGATACAATTGGTATTTGTCTAATGTGAATAGCAACCTAAACACATACATTTTCCAGATTGAAATTGAGTTAGGGTTTAAAGGAGTTGTCCGGTTTTCTGATCTTTCCTCAGGATAGGTCATCAATATCAGATCAGTGAAAGTCCAACTCTCAGCACGAAGCTGTAATTCCTGTACCACCAATACGATGTTGACAGATTGCAGGTAAACACTGAAGAGTAAGAGCCCATTTGAACAGCTGATCGGTGGGGGTGTCGGGAGCCGGACCCTCTCTCCATCCCCAGGATAGGTCATCAATATCATTAAACCAGACTATCCCTTTAAAGAGCATCTGTCAGCAGATTTCTACCTATGAAACTGGCTGATTTGTTACATGTGCACTTGGTAGCTGGTGGCATCGGTGTTGGCCCCAAGTACATAGGTGCCCACATGAGAAAAATTATGCTTTTATTTTAGTATATGCAAATGAGTCTCTAGGAGCACTGGGGGCGTTGCAGTTACACCTAAAGGCTCAGCTCGCTTTTCAACTGCTGCCCCCTCCCCATTTTAATTGACAGGACCAGGCAATGTAAACATAGTTTTTCCTGAAATCAAAGTGGAGTCGCAGTGAGACCTGGGGTTCGAAGTGTAATGGTAACGCCCCCATTGCTCCTAGAGGTTAATTTGCATATATTAAAACTTCACTTTTCTCAGCACTGCAGGCACATATGAACATGGGATCAACACAGAGGCCTCCAGATGCCAAGCGCACATGTAACAGCTCAGCCAGTGTCATTGGTACAAAACTGATGACAGATGCCCTTTAAAAATTTTAAAATATTGAAGCTCTTTTTGGCCTATTTAGGTACCACCGCCACATGCTAAACTTAAAACGGCCACATACAACTCTGCATAAAAGAAAAAGCTATGTTTTATACTCAAACCTTATTTTCAACAGGTCAAGCGGGAATCAAAGTTCTTCTTTTATGAGCTTTTACCTATCTAATGCCGACGACAATGTACTTCCTTCTACTCGCAGCACGCCACCGCCTCAGAAGATCAGAGATGTTAAACATTGTTAGCGTTCATTATCTCACCATTTAAAGAAATGATATTTCTGCCATTAGCACAATGAGTTCCTTATTCATACTGTTCTCTCTGTAATGAAAGCATCAGATCTCTGCTGCCATATGTATTCTTACAATTTGCTTGGCTTTGAGAGGTGACCTGTCCTCATTATAATACTCTAATAAATGACAACTGGTTAAAACAGCATTTTTGCTCTAATTTGATCTCTTTAGCACATTTTATTCTTTAGATCAAAGGACTAAAAATCAGTTACCCTTATCAATTATTAGCGGAGGTAACAGATGGTCAAACTGATAATACGACACCACTCATACAGGCGCTAAGAAATAAGTGTCTTCGGTAGGTGTACCTGCCCTCCTTTGAATCCTCAATCATCTGAGGCCGACTTTGGTTATGGCCACATGTGCAAGATCATAAAGGGCAAGGACAGTATTAAGGACAGATACTACTTCTCAATTTTTTTAAATCTTTTGGCTTTAAGGGCTACCTAAAATCCTGCACATGTGACCGTAAAAGGAGCCACAATTTTTTCTATTACATAAAGGCCTCCGTATACCTTAGGTCAGTGATGGCTAAGCTCTGACACTCCAGCTTGGTTAAACTACGACTCCCAGCATGCTCCATTCATTTCTATGGAGTTCTAAGTAAAGCCAAGCAGGTGTGCATCTTAGGAATCGCAGTTTTACCACAGATGGAGTGTCAGAGGTTATCATCACAGCCTTAGGTTATTGTTGGCGAGACTGGCCAAGAATCTAATGTGAATGTGGAGCTTCAACTTTCTCACTTTGAATTTTAAGGCTAGGACTACACAGCGACACTGTTGGATTTTTTTGCGACTCGCGCTGTGATCCCATTAATTTCTAAGGGATCACCACTACTCTGCGATCAGGGCCGTGACTATTGTCATCATGTAGCCCTAGCCTAATGCCCAATACTTTTGTTCTTCAGAGAGCATCTGGCAGCAGCCCTTTCCCGTTCAAAAACATACACACACTTGACCATTTATATGCGTTTGCTCATTCCTCAGGTGATTGGTGGCATCTTTTCATTGTGCAATTATCTGGAACCAGCGTTGATATTAACATTTGTTCCTGAAAATTTACCCAATAATCGGTCCATGTAAACTTGACTTTAGACCAGTTCCACTATAAGGACCCCTTTGTTTTGGTGCCATAATTTTGGTACAGATTCTGAGCCAAAAAGCCAGCAACAGCCACATGGAATCTGCCTCCCACTGTTTTCAACGAGAGGCCATGAAGCCGTTCAGACGGCTAGCATTGTAAAACCTCGACTACACCAAGAAAGGACATGTCCTTTCTTAGAACAACGTCCAGATGGACACCAGTAGAAGCGGGGGGTGTCCATTGGCAGTTTAGTTCCAGTAAATGGAATCTGCAGTACTGAAATTAGAAAAAGGCATCAGAAACTGGAATAGGTTTTGGATTTTTGGCAGGGTGACCATAGCCTTAGCCATAGCTCTTTTGTTGCTGTTTTTGCCATTATCATTGCTGCAATGTTTAGAGACAAGAAAACATACAAAGCCAAAAATCACTGCCAGAGTAGTAGCAAACAAGCCATGTTTGGATAGTCCAGTGCAGTAAAATCTAGTAATAGTATATAATAAGCTACGAAAACAAAGTGACTAAGGCATTCCCTACACCACTAAACTGTGAAACTGGAAGGAATAAAAGCTGGTAATCAAAAGGTTAACAACTGAGAAAACAACAGAAAAGCAATAAAAAAGATCTTCCCAACAAGCTCTATAAAAGTTCCAGAGTAAAGATAACTCTCTGGAGCACAGAAGCATCCAGCTCCCTGAAGGAGACATCTGCAGTTTGTATTGTTAATTGCAGCAATAAAGGCTGCGGACATAAATGATTTAATTCCTACATAGGAAGGTAAAGGCCAATGTTTGCTGTCCCAATCCACCACAATATAACAACCACACAATTAAGCAATCCTACTTTATTACAGTTTTCCCGCTATCTTACGAGGGCGCAGGCTGCCGGATTTAGATGCAAAGTCTATTCGCCAGTAATCTATTTGTGCTCGTTTACCATATGCAACAATTTACATATAGACAAACAAACACACATACATACTTACATGCTCCCGGCAGGTCTTCAGAGCGCTGGAGGAGCAGGACGGCTCGCACAGGTGACGATTCCCCACAGCGCCCTCTGCTGGGTGCCTGGTGGAATCGTCATCTGTGCGCGCCAACCTGTCCCTACGCCGCTCTGAAGACCTGCCGGGGAGCATGTAAGTATGTATGTGTGTTTGTATGTCTATATGTGTGTGTATGTTTATGTGTATGTCTGTATGTGTGTATGTGTAGCCGGATCCGTCATGAACTCCATTGAAAGTCAATGGAGGGCGGATCCGGTTACCATTGTGGTCACACCAGACGGATCCACCCCCATTGACTTGCATTGGGGGTCATTCCGGATCCGTCTTGGTGTAGATGCCTGGACCGGAGAGCAAACCGCAGCATGCTGCGGTTTGTTCTCCGGTCTGAAGACGGAACGGAATGCTTTCAGGAGCATTCCGTTGTCTTCAGTTCAGTTTTGTCCCAAGTATATTCTGCGTCTCATGGGCAATGGTTAGTGTAAAAGCTTCTGAGCACTTGTACAAGCATTGTAAAGCATGGCCTTAGCGTCCTTAGGTGGTCTCCTGCAGGTGACAGATCCACGAAGGTGGTGGAGACAGAAGGACATTGATGTGAGAAGGGAAATGCAATCATGGAAGCAGGCAGGGGCGTAGCTAAAGGCTCATGGGCCCTGGTGCAAGAGTTCAGCTTGGGCCTACCTTCCCTCAGTGCGGCAGTGAGGCAAAAACTGAAACCGTACCCCCCATGCCAAATTCTTGACCTAACCCCTTCCCTCCAGCCACAGGTGCAACTTGACCAGCATGCATTTTCTATAATAGCGGTGTCTTATTATGTGGCACAAGGGTCTTTGGGCCCCCTAAGGCTCCTGGGCGACTGCTACCTCTGCACCCCCTATAGCTACGCCCCTGAAAGCAGGGGTGGTACCAATACCAACATGTCTGATAGTATGCTCCCATGGGAGATAACCAGCTCTCAAAGAAGTATGATGACTAATGTTGAGCGAATCCGGTTCAGATTGCTCTACCCCAGGGATGCCCAACCTGCGGCCCTCCAGCTGTTGCAAAACTTTAACTCCCATCATTCCTGGACAGCCTACAGCTATCGGTCTACAGCATGGCATTGTGGGAGTTGTAGTTTTACAACCGCTGGAGGGCCACAGGTTGGGCATCCCTGCTCTATCCAAACCTGATTTGTTTCTAAACTTCGTCTACAATATGGGCTCCAGTGAGGCCTTAAAAATATTGCTGCAAATAACACAAGACTTGCTTCCCCTTGCGTCTATGATGTATACTGTATATCTTAAAGGGGTCTTCTGGAATTTTAATATTGATGATCTATCCTCGGGAGGTATTTGAGGTATATCGCTGCAGAAGTGGAGCGCGATGTTGAAAGTGGTAGGTGAGACAATTAGTATAATTTCTTACGTTATTTTAGCACATTTACTACTTTTATGGGATTAAGTTCTGTCCTCTCTGTCCCTTAGCATGGATTGGATGGCTGGATGAGGTTTGACTAGTCTTGGAGGACGAGTTACTCTTCTACTCCTATTGGGTTAGTGCTGTTCCTTTTACACTGTTTTTGCCTGATGGTTGGTCGTCACAATATTTTTATGGTTTCTCCTAATAGATTGATCATCAGTCTCCTAGAAGCTGATTTCAAGGGGACAACCAATCTAATGTAGCACTGCCTACCTCTTCTGTGTCCAGGAGTGGTTTGTCTTAGGCTTCCTGCACACTAACCTATCTGCTTTGCGGTCCGCAAACTCCAGATCTGCAAATTTCGGACGTAATCCATGTTGCATCCACATTTTTTGCAGACCCATTCACTGCAATAGGTCTGTGGTCTGGACAAGTATGGGATGTTTTCTATCTGCTTGAGGATCATTATACAGTGATCCCTCAAGATACAATGGCCTCAGGATACAATATTTTCAGCATACAGTGGTCTGTTGAAACCAGACTCAACATACAATGTCTCAGACTCATATCCAATCAAGGTCACTTTTCTGGTAAAATATTTGTAGTAGTTTTTAGCTATCAGCTATTCTTGACTGTTATATGTAAGGACTAGTTGTATCTGTCTTAGTTATCTGCTTATTTTCATAAATATTAATTTTCTCTTATCTTGGATGATATTTTGGGGCTTTGGAGCCAATTACTCAACTTACAATGGTTTCAACATACAATAGTCCTCCTGGAACCAATTAATATTGTAACTTGAGGGACCACTGTAGAGATATTACAGGTTGATCAGACATGGAAAAACTGTGGCGTGGCACCACACGGGGACATAGTAGCAGTGTTTGGCGGCATAAGGAAGGAGAATTTCAGGAAGGATCTGGCATAGCTCACAGTAAGAGATACAACCCGAGTTTTTTTCTCTGTATATATTTTTTCTCTGTATATTTTATATTTTGCTAGATTTTCCATCGTTGGCTTTAGGTGTTCAGCAGTGTTGAGCGAACTATGTGTTTGAAGTTCGGCATACAAAGTTCAGATTTTCTAAGAATTCCATTATGGATTCTGCTTCCATGGACCATAACTTATGGTCCGTTGTAGCAGAATCCATAATGGAATTCTTAGATAACCCAAACCTTGTACGCCGAACTTGAAACACAAAGTTCGCTCATTCCTAGTGGTCAGTGATCCAATAACAGTAGATGTGAGAAATCAATCCAGTCTTGATCCCCTTACAAGGTACCATCATCATATTCACTTTTCGGCATACATACTTGCCATCCCATTGTGTGCGTATAGAATGAATCTGCATACTTGAATGAATTTACAAAGAACTTTCCTTATCGTGTTAAGTCACAAGGCACCATGTCATCTTTTTTTTTTTTTTTTTTGGGGGGGGGGGGGGGGGGCAGAAACAAAACTGCTGCAAATCCAATTGCTTCCTAATGTAAGCTTTAATGTACCGGCTTTCTTCATTAAGTGTTTGCACTAAAAAACTAACACACCTTTATAATGTACCGGGGGCACTCCATAAAGCTAGATCACCTTTTCCCCTCCAATAATGGAGTCAGTAATAAGCAAATGTACTGTGAGAAACCACAAGAATGGCATTTGTAAATGCTTTGATTGTGTCTCGGCGCAGCGGTGGATCCCGGAGAACAGTGCGGCTGCACACAGCTCCACATTAGTACCCTGCTGGGAACAGATACAGCCAAAACAATAGAAACTTCACTTCTACGTCTACTTTATTAATCAAAGGCAAAATGTGGCTTTTTTTTTTTTTTTTGCTAATTAAAAGTAGCAACACGGAATACAAGTCACACGTGGCACAGATGTCCCCGAACAAAGGTATTGTAAATGTCTTTTTCTGCAAATGTGATCTGACCTTAGAAGATCAATACGGTGTGTTCTGAAACAGCCATATAAGAGTAAAAGAAAAATTATTCAGCGTCATATCAACGGATAAAAAGCAAAGTAAGTAGCATTGAAAATTATAGGGGTTGTGCACAACACACACACACTTTACCTGACCTGTAAAAAGAAGATTACTTACATGCTTCCCAGCACTGGCTCCCTGCTCCTTCCCCTCCAGGCCTGCGATGTCAGATATCCAGTTTGACTCTGCCACGTCATGTGAACATTTATAATTAATAGCAATAAATGGTCCTTGTGTGATCCACAAAAATTGCTGATCGGAAATGGACCCAAACAATGGTTTTGTGCATGAAGCCTTATTCTAAAGCTATTGGCAAAACTGTTTTGATATTCAGATGCTGTACGTTACCTTGGGACAGCCGATGCCTGACAAACTAGGAAGTAGGATTCAAGCATGGGGGATAAGAGAAAACTGAAAATGAGGTAAACTTGAAAAAAAATATCTAAGGAGTAAGGAATCTACAGTAATTGATCAAAATACATTTCAGAGTCAAAGTAGTTTATGGCACAACCTCTTTAAATTTGGTGCATCTTCTGGCAGTCCGTGCACCGGAAAATCCAATCTATGCCATCTATGAGCCAGCATATATATGAACTATAATTCACAATAGTTTCTAGGGAAAATTATAGTACATCTGTTGACCTGTGGGAGGCCTAGATCCTTTCAACAAGCCCTACCTTTTACCTCAAGAGTGTAAAATTGAAAAAAATGAACATTTTTTTAAATAAACCAAAAAAAAACGGTTGTATATTCTATGAGAAATACTGCTCATAGTCCAGTTCATTCATAAGAAGTGCATTCCCCTGCCTCCCCACTATCCCTCATCATGTGCCATTGACCGACTGCTGGATATACAAGGATATACAACCACTGTGAAGGCAGGGCAGACTGGGAACTTAAAGTGGCCCTGGAAAAACTTAAAAGTGGCCCAATATTGTAGGCGGGTCCAAATGGACAGAAGACGGGGCAGAAGAAGTAGGCAGGGCCTGCAATACCATAGTGCAGAACAAAATAGTGCTTCAGCAAAACCAAATATACTGCCACCCACTCCAGGAAAAGTTGCAGAATGTGGTGCAAATAACCTTTGTGCTACAATCTGTGCCAAAAATGCACCTAATATAGACATATTTCTGGTTAGTAAATGACCCCCTAAGTATTTCAAGAGTGTTCTAGTAAGGTGCACATTATGGGTGTTCACTGTATGGCTACCTGATCGAAAGTTTATTGACTTGGGACAAAACAGGCAAGAGAGCACAATCAACACCTCAACTCACTCAGCTTTGAAAGAAGCAGAGTTGCCAGAAGTAGAAGTCTAAGATTAGAAAAACATGGCTGCATTCTTTAAGGACACAGAGTGAGAAAGACCTCTCCATGGCCCCTTTATAAAACTGGGGCACAGCACCAGACCTGACTGAAGCTACAATCTTTGCCACCCCTATAGCCCCACCACCAGTCTGGATGCAGTCAGCCTTTTGTACACAGTGAGCTATCTATTATACAGGGACTGAGAGTTGGGTAGATGGGAACACATGACTTTTTATTAATACAAGGCCCAATGTCATAGTAAATTTCAGCTTAATATTCTACATGGTATCTGACCACCCTGCAGCCATTGATGAGACAGGTCTGCTAATGACAGCCGTAGAGTTACATAGGCCGTTCTCAGGAGGTTTGATGGCCGCCCTTTTAAAGCCTTCCCTTCATCATAAAACAGTTTTTATGGCACTGCCAGTTCGGTATGACCTTTCATTCATCACTGTGTACCCTACATTGCACTACATTATATAGGAAACTGCTTGGGGCAAGGAATCTTTTGTCTGTGCGCTGACAAATTTATCGCCTCCGCACTTTAATGCTTTTAATACAACAGAAAGTGACAAAAATATGATGCACTTCACCACCGTTATAATAATTCTCTACTTTCAGCAATATTTCATGTTCATTACATGGCTTCATCTAGATAAGCTTGCCTAGTCTAATTTAAGAAACCCACTTCATGAGACAGATGCATCTTAGGCTAGCTGGATCCCATTATAGTCAATGGAGATCCAGGGGTACAAGGTCGTGTCTGGCATTGGCTCCGGTGGCCTGCTCTTCTGGCGCATCAGGTTTATGGATTCCCAACACTACTGTGAACGCAGCCTCAAAAATCAATAGTTGGCATGGTGTACACTTACCTTCTGATGGCTCCCATGCAGCAAGCTCTGCCGACTCTATTAACTCTTAATAGGAATCTTCTAAATACCTCTGTTTAAAGTAAGTCAATCTCATGTGGGGTTTACTATGAAGGATCCACCATCCTGTACTTACTTAAAGGGGCTGTGTTACAATGAACTGTTTTCCTTAAAGGGGATGTCCCACGAAAACTATTCTACAGTTTTCAAACCAGCACCTGGATCTGAATACTTTTGGAATTGCATGTAATTAAAAATTATGTATAGCCACTGAGTTATTCAATAAAATGTATCTGTATAGCGCCACCTCCTGTTTGTTTCTTTCTTATTTCTTTGTCCTGCTCACTGAGATGGCCGCACATGCTCAGTTTCATCCTTCAACTGCCTCCTGGGATGTGATAGGTAGAGCATGGACACTCCCCCTTAGCTGCAGCAGAAAAGACACTCCCCTTGAGCTGTCAGCTTGAAAGCAGAGCAATGAATGCGGGGATCTCTGGATCCATGTGAGGTACAGGGCTGGCTCTAGCTTTATTAGAAAGAGATTGTCATGTACTATATGATGTCTGATTTTCATTTTTTACATTAATCATGGGATAAGGCTCAGTAGACTCTTTTGAAAGGATAGTTTCATAATACTTTTTTTTTTTTCAAAAAAGCTGCAACTTTCTATAAGTATTTTTTTATAAAATGTATTTATATTTAAGCAAAAAGTGCATCGGTCAGATGTTTTAAGATGATTTCCTTGCCTTTTTTGCTCTCTTGTTTTTTTTTAAATTGTAGCATGCTCTGGTTGTGGAATTTCTTCAGACATTTACTACTAGTCAATAGTTGATGTCCACAGTTGATCATGAGTCTCAAATTATATAAATCAATTACAAAACCACTATTGAAAGACCCTTAAAACTATAATATTTTATTTAATTCAGTTAAAAAATACCCCAAGTAAGGCTACTTTCACACTAGCGGCAGCACGGATCCGGCACCTAAAGGGTGCCGACGGATCCGTACTGCCGCTGATACATGTGATACAGCGCTCCGGCCCCACACGTTACCACACACATTGGAACAAGACATACAGACATACATACATACATACAGACATACACACATACATACTCACATACTCCAGGGACGCAGGCAGAACGTATTCACGCGCCTCCTGCGCGCAGTGATGACGATTCCCCACAACGCCCTCTGCTGGGCGCAGTGGGGAAACGTCATAGCTGCGCGCAGGAGGCGCGTGAAGACATGCTGCCGGCGTCCCTGGAGTATGTGAGTATGTATGTGTGTATGTCTGTATGTATGTATGTCTGTATGTATGTATCTATCTCTGTAGCCGGATCCGGAATGACCCCCCATTGCAAATCAATGGAGGACAGATCCGGATTACTGGTGTGTCCACACCAAACGGATCCGTCACCATTGACTTGCATTGGGGGTCATTCCGGATCCGTCTTGGTGCGGATGCCTGGACCGGAGAGCAAACCGCAGCATGCTGCGGTTTGTTCTCCGGTCTGAAGACGGAACGGAATGCTTTCAGGAGCATTCCATTGTCTTCAGTTCAGTTTTGTCCCCATTGACAATGAATGGGGACAAAACAAGCGTTTTTTTCCGGTATTGAGCCCCTATGATGGAACTCAATACCGGAATTTAAAAACGCTAGTGTGAAAGTAGCCTAATTCATATAATTACACAAAAGTTACCAAAAATACTGAGTATACACCCTTCACCATCAGGGTGTTGTATTTGTTAGTGTGACAATAATCGGGCAGGGGGAATGGCTAAAGATAATTGTAACTGAGATCTGGCCCTGATATGGCCCCTATATAGACCTCAGCTCAGGGACATCCCCAGATGGTAGGGATTCCCTGTCCTCCAACCTCCCCTATACACACCCTAATATTGCCCTAAGACAGATGTAAAATCTTGTATCCCCAACGCATTTCCCCCACAAAACTTGGGTTCATCAGGAGGATTTTCAAGTATCACACTTCAGTACAAGTATGACTGTAGTACAGTAAAATCCCAGTCAAAACATTTTCAAATACCAACACACAGATGTAAGGTGGATATCAATGAATATGGGTAAGCAGCCCCCCAATAAAGAATACAGATAAACGAGGGCAAAACGATACAATCCCTGGTAGGAGCTATCCATCAAAAAGAGGTACCATGATGAAGCGCATGTCCACTCATTCCCTAGCGCATTAATCATGATTATTACTCCATGTTTATTATCGCAGAGACGGGCCCAAGTAGAGGTGACCCGATACATTGGGGATATCTTAAATAAACTAGTATAATCCGTGACTGTCCATCTAGATGTGACCGGGACAATAAATTACCTTACTACATCCAAAAATAATGTGAAAAATATGAACAAGTCAAACTTATATCTCCATAGTTGTCCAAAGGTTGTGTCAATGTGATACCCACTGATACAACAGTATACTCGGAACATAGAAGGATGGGTGTCAACCTCCAGTCCGTTATATTTCAATTTATTAAATTTGGGTGCTTCCCGCACCACTGGCTCAGCTACACAACAGCCAATTCTTCAATTTGGCATAAAAATCATAGGAAGCAACTAAATGTTAATCTTTCATTAAGACCCAAGGGAGACTGGGAGCGGAACCTATAGATCCATCCAGCTTCCTTTTGTAGGATCCTCCGGTCCCAGTCCCCCTTGCGTGGTGATTGGGGAACCACTTCCAAAGCTGAGAATTTCATAATTTTAGGGTTTCCTGCATGAACCTCATTCATGTGACTGGCCACTGGTGTATCTTTTTTCTTTATAACATCATTGATGTGTTCACAGACTCTCTTTCGTAGCTCCCTTTTTGTCTTCCCTATGTAATCCATGGGGCACGTACATTGGCATATATATACCACTCCCTTACTTCTGCAGTTGACAAAGTTATTGATTGTTACAGTTTCTTTTGTGGATGAGCAAATGATAGTTTTATTTGATGAAATGTAATCACATGCTTTACAGAAACCACATCTAAACATTCCCCTAGGTTGTCTATCTAGCCAAGTGCCCGTGCCCATCGGTGCCATATAATGACTGTGCACCAGTCCATCACGAAGACTCCTACCTTTCCGGTAGGTCAGGCTTGGGATGTTGCTTATGGCACCAGTCAGGTCCTGATCTAGGGATAAGATGGGCCAATATTTGTTCAAGATTTCACGAGCCTCTTTATTTGCCACATCATAAGTGACAATTAAGCAAAATGGCCCCCGGCTATCTTTTCTTTTTTCTCTCAGACTCAGTAAACCTACCCGATCTTCAGATTGCGCTCTTTGAAAGGCTTGTTTCAAAACCCTTTGTGGGTATCCCCTGTTAGTGAGTCTGTCAAACAACTTCCTAGATTCAAAATGGAACTGTTCTGAATCGGAGCAATTCCTCCGCACCCTAAGGTATTGACCCATGGGAATGCCTCTTTTAAGAGGTGGAGGATGATAGCTACTCCAATGCAGGATGGAATTGGTGGCGGTGGGTTTTCTGTAGATGGTAGTGGTACGTTTGTCTCCACTTTTCTTAATGAGAACATCCAGGAATGTAATGCAGTCCTGGTGGATCTCATATGTATACTTCATGCCTATTTCGTTAATGTTCAAATCCATAATGAAAACTACAAACTCATCTCGACTTCCGTTCCAGATAGCAAAGACGCTGTCTATATACCGTGTCCAGAAAACAATTCTCTCATTCCACCACGTCTGGTGGTCTGGAAATACGGTCTGGTCCTCCCACCAGCCCAGGAAGAGATTGGCATAGGTGGGGGCGCAGGGGCTCCCCATTGCCGTCCCCCTGAGCTGGTGGTAGTACTGTGTATTAAACATAAATAAATTATGTGTAAGGACATATTGCAGAAGTTGTAAGATGAACAGATTGTGTGCCCGAAACTGGGTCCCCCTGGTGCTTAGAAAGTGAGTCACTGCAGTCAATCCTTGTTCATGTGGGATTGAACTATAGAGTGACTCTACGTCAATGCTTGCCAGCCAGCAATTTGGTTCAATGACTAGAGAATCAATTTTGTTAAGAAAGTCAGTGGTGTCCCTTGTATAAGAGGGAAGAGCAGTGACAAAGTTCCTCAATACCTGGTCTAGGTAAATCCCACTGTTTTGGGTAATGGAGCCCACCCCGATACAATTGGTCGTCCCTTAAGGGGAGTGACCCCCTTGTGGACCTTTGGGAGCCCATAAAACGTAGCAATAGTTGGTCTGCTAGGAAGCATAAAATTGAATTCTGCCTTACTAATTACGCATGTCCCAAGGCCCATTTCTAGAATATTTCTCAATTCTAGTACAAATGCATCAGTGGGATCATTCTCCAAAACCTGGTAGTTCTCCTTGTCCTTTAATAAGTCTCTACACATTTTCAGGTACAGGTCATGGTCCAGAACAACCAGGTTCCCGCCCTTATCGGCGGGTTTTATGATTATTGACTCATCCTTCTCCAGTGATCTAAGTGCTTTCGCTTCCTCATGGGTCAGATTAAACCTGTCCGGAGGTCCCACGCTTAGTTGTTCCAATTCAGATATAACCATCTGGAGAAAGAGGTCAATATGTTCATAATTAAAGACAGGAGGGATCCTAGTGCTTTTCTGAGATAGTGCTGTGAAAGGACCTACACCCGTTTTTTGGGTACCTTCTTCCCAGAGATCCATCAGAATTTCAAGATCCGGGAAGTCTTCTTCATCTATATCTAATTTTTCACAGGTCTGCCGATTGTTATTTTTACAGAACTTGTACCACTTCAACTTTCTAAAAAATAGATGTAAATCTTTAATCCATGTGAAGAGTTGAAACCCTGTAGTAGGTACAAATGATAGACCCCTACATAGAACACCAATCTCCACGTTCGTAAATGTTCGAGATGACAAATTAATCACTTGTAATTCATTGGAAGACCCTAGTTCATTCTCATACGGTCCCGTAGTTGATATGGGACCTGTTGTCTTTCTAAAAAAGAGGAAGAAGAGGATGAAGAGGGCTGTGCGGGTGTAGTGTCTCCATAGAGGGGTACAGTGGGGGGTTGTGACATAACCTGTTGGTGATTCCTGTTTACATTCCCTCTCTGTCTGTCCCATCGCTACCTCCGTCCTTGTCTCCTATGCACTGGGGCTCCACGTGTCAACTCACCCCTCCTCTGATCTATCTGTGTTTCAAGATCGAAAGTTCCTGGTCAGAGGATGAGACTTCAGACCCAGGTGGAGTTTTATTCCTCCTAATCTGAGTATATGCCCTGTTCTCCTTAAAGTCACTCAAATCCCTCACAAATTGTCTGTGTTTTCGTTCCTTAATCAAATGTTGGAACTTTCCCACAGAAGTTTGAAGTGAGGATTCACGTTTATTAAATTCCTCTTCACTTTTGAATCTTAGGGCCGCCTCAATTAGCGCCTGTAGCTTCTTAGAGGTAATCTCAAATTGTTTTTTCTCTTCCTCCAACAAAATCCTCATCAAGTTGAGGGAACTCCGTGTCAGTTCCTCCTCCCACTTTTTTGTTAAAGACGGGGAGGCAATGCGTGCAGCTGGAGTAAGTGGAATTCTGAGTCCCTTAGGCACTATTTGATTTTCCAAGTAACTTTCTAATGACTTAATCTCCCACCATGATTTTATATTCTCCTTGTATCCTGTATATAGATCCCTGAACGCTAGTTTACATGTAACTGTTGATGCTAGCCCAGGGATTTCCTTATCAGAGAATATAGGGGATGTCCCTGGGCTGAGGTCTATATAGGGGCCATATCAGGGCCAGATCTCAGTTACAATTATCTTAGCCATCTAGGGTTGTCACGATACCAGAATTTTGAGTTCGATACCGATACGTACAAATGTATCACGATACTCGATACTGATACGATACCTCGCCAAAATAAAGAAGAACCTATTAATGCCATCCTGGCCCTTATCTGTGCGCCCCTCACCCCCCCCCAGACCTTGCTTTTGACCCTGCTCTGTGCACCACCCTGGCCCTTTCAATGCAGCCCCTGGCTCTTATCTGCGCCCCTTTGGCTGTGCCTACCTGGCCCCTGTCTGCACCCCTGGGATCTGGCCCTTGTCTTTGTACGCCTCTTCCTGGTCTGCGCCCCTGGGCCCTTATCTGTGCCCCACTCCCTCTTTGTCTGTGCCTCTCTGGTTGTCGTCTCTGCTGCCCCCTGTGTGCGCCACCCTGGCCCTTATCTGTGCACCCCTCACCCCCCCCTTCCCCCCCAGGACCTTGCTTGTGACCCTGCCCCTTACCCCTTATCTGTGCGCCATTGGCCCTTTTCAGTGTAGCCCCTAGCCTTATCTTGGTCCCCCCAGGCCTTGTTTGCACAGGTGTACTGTGACATCACTGTGCTTATTATCCCTGTACAGTGACATCACTGTGTTTATTATCCCTGTACTGTGACATCACTGTGTTTATTATCCCTGTACAGTGACATCACTGTGTTTATTATCCCTGTACAGTGACATCGCTATGTGTATTAACCCAGTGCAGGAAGAGGTAAGTGGTCTATGTTTGTGTGTTTGTTTTCTATTTTTCAGGGTCGTGAATGCAGAGGACTACGTCGGATTCGGTGGACTACGTCGGACCAGCTCTTTTTTTTTTTTTTTTAATAAAATGGTCAAACAGGGGTCTGGGGGAGTGTTTATTTCAATAAAATGTTTTATACTTGTGTGTGTGTATTTTTTTTTACAATACTACAGTTTTAGTAATCACGGCTATCTACTGACGGCCCTGATTACTAATACTGGGCTTAGTGCTTGCCGGTATGGCAGGCCAGCACTAACCCCAACATCTATTACCTCGGCACCCACCGCCACCAGGGGTGCCGGGAAGAGCCGGGTACCCGCAGGACCGGACCTTCTAAATTGAGGGTCTGGCTCTGGGGCGGCTGCAGGCTGGTACCATTAGGCTGGGAAGGGCCAATAACCGTGTCCCTTCCCACCCTGGTAGTGCCAGGCTGCCGCTGCTGGTTGTATCTGGCTGGTGAAGGAAAAAAGGGGGGGACCCCACGCCTTTTTTTTTTAAATAATGAAATTTTGGAAAAAAAATGGCGTGGGGTCCCCCCCTTTTTTCCTTCACCAGCCAGATACAACCAGCAGCGGCAGCCTGGCACTACCAGGGTGGGAAGGGACACGGTTATTGGCCCTTCCCAGCCTAATGGTACCAGCCTGCAGCCGCCCCAGAGCCAGACCCTCAATTTAGAAGGTCCGGTCCTGCGGGTACCCGGCTCTTCCCGGCACCCCTGGTGGCGGTGGATGCCGAGGTAATAGATGTTGGGGTTAGTGCTGGCCTGCCATACCGGCAAGCACTAAGCCCAGAATTAGTAATCAGGGCCGTCTGTAGATAGCCGTAATTACTAAAACTGTAGTATTGTAAAAAAAATACACACACAAGTATAAAACATTTTATTGAAATAAACACTCCCCCAGATCCCTGTTTGACCATTTTATTTAAAAAAAAAAAAAAAAAAAAAAAGCTGGTCCGACGTAGTCCACCGAATCCGACGTAGTCCTCTGCATTCACGACCCTGAAAAATAGAAAACAAACACACAAACACGGACCACTTACCTCTTCCTGCAGTGGGATAATACACACAGCGATGTCACTGTACAGGGATAACAAACACAGTGATGTCACCGTACAGGGATAATAAACACAGTGATGTTACAGTACAGGAATAATAATATCAGATCAACACATTGTGCCCCATCAGACCTCAGGTCAGGTCTTGTGCCCCCATCAGACCTCAGGTCAGCGTCTTGTGCCCCCATCAGACCGCTCAGGGCAGCCTCTTGGTGCCCCCCATCAGACCTCAAGGGGTCAGCCTCTTGTCGCCCCCATTCAGACCTGCAGGGTCAGCCTCATTGTGCCCCCATCAGACCTCAGGTCAGCCTCTTGCTCGCCCCCAATCAGACCTCTAGGGTCAAGCCTCTTGTGCCCCCATCAGACCTCAGGTCAGCCTCTTGGTGCCCCCCATCAGACCTCAGGTCAGCCTCTTGTGCCCCCATTCAGACCTCAGGTCAGCCTCTTGTGCCGCCCATCAGACCTCAGACCAAGCCTGGCCCAAACCAGCCTCTTGTGCCCCCCATCAGACCTCAGGTCAGCGAGTTGTGCCCCCCCCCTCAGACCTCAGGTCAGTGTCTTGTGCCCCCCTCAGACCTCAGATCAGCCCACCCAGCCACTTTAAAAAAATCATACTTACCTGTTCTGGCCGCCGCCGCTGTCCTCAGGTTCCTCGCTCCACTCTCTTGCCTGCCGGCGCTCACTATGACCTGACGCTGCGTCAGGTCATAGTGCGTGCCAGGGAAGACGGTGGAGCGCGGAACCAGTGAGGACAGCGGCGGCCAGGACAGGTAAGTATGATTTTTTTTTTTAAGTGGCTGGGACCTGGGTGGGCTGATCTGAGGGGGGTGCGGGGGCCCTGGCAGCGCGGCAGCACGGCAGGCAGATATTAGAACATGGGGCAACGCATTAAAGTGATGCGTGCGCCATGTTCTAAGTATCGGACTGCAAGAAAACTCGGTATCGAGCTTCGGTACCGCACTAGGTACCGAAACCGTACCGAGTTTTCGATATATCGTGCAACCCTATAGCCATCCCCCCTACCCGGCTATTGTCACACTAACAAATACAACACCCTGATGGTGAAGGGTGTATACTCAGTATTTTTGGTAACTTTTGTGTAATTATATGAATTACTTGGGGTATTTTTTAACTGAATTAAATAAAATATTATAGTTTTAAGGGTTTTTCAAGAGTGGTTTTGTAATTGATTTCTTCAGACATGTTCCCATAGAATGTTCTACAGGAAAGTAAAACATTTGAAAAAAAAAAAAAAAACATTGTAGGACTAAAAAAAATTCATTCAAGCTTCCATTTGTCTCCTTCTCTAGTGACCTAGAGAAGGTCACCTGGAAGTCTAATTTTCTATGTATCCCTATGGAGCCTCACTTTCAGTCTCATAGGAATGAATAGAGAAGTGACTGGCTTCCTGTCCTGTGTCAGTTGGAGGTCAGGGAGTTGGTCACATGACCCAGCTACAATAAGAAGAGAGGGGATAACTCAGAAATGCAGTCTGTGATGAGAAGATTGCATTCACTACAGAGTATATCATGCACCTTTCTAACAGATGAGAGAATAAAAATTTTTGAGGGAGTTCTTCTTTAACTTCAGGCCTTTAGGTCATAAATATGCAATGTTACAATCGTTTCCTTTTTATATGTCACTCTTTTGGGACAGATGCATAGATCTAAATTGATATACTTCCCCATAAAAGCCTTTGTCTGTCTCCACTACTCACACGTCAGTAAAGTACAGAGCTGCCATTAGCCGCCTTCTTTTTTTGTTTGCAATTTCAACCAAATGGACAAAATGAATTAGTTGCTTTTAGGTGATAATGGCATAAAATTGAACAGAATTGCATATGCCTATGATATATAAAACTAAAGAGAACCTGTGACCATGAAATGCAGTGTAGTCTGCAGTTTATAGTGCAGAAGCAGCTGAGCAGATTGATATATAGTTTTGTTGGAAAATATTCAGTAAAACTGATAATTTATACATTTATATCTCTGCTCTTCCTGAACTTAGTTGTACACAGAGGCGGTGTTACATGCAGTGTTGGACTGGGGTGCCTATGGCCCACTACACAGACACATGCAAATATTACCTGCTCAGAAAGTGACAGACAGCAGCAAGATTTTACAAGGTGATTGATTATGGGGGTTACAGCGGCTTCAAGAAGTTATTTCCCTACAAAACGAAGATGATAGCAACCCATTGATTCTTTAAAGAGGACCTTTCACTATTCCTAACATGTCTGTTTTAGTGACTACTTGCATTCCCCATGTCATAACAATTCTGTAGCATCTATTCTTATGGCTCTATGTTGTGCCATTCCTTTATTATTTCTGCTAGAAGTTATGAATGAATTGCTAGCAGTCTGCAGTAAGGGTACAGAGGGGTGGTAACCAGTTGGGGGGGGGGGACCTGCACAGACCCACTCTATCCAATCAGTGCTGTCATTTTCAGACTGTGCAAGTACACCCCCCAACTGGTTACCACCCCTCTGTACCCTTACTGCAGACTGCTAGTTATTCATTCATTATTCATTCATAACTTCTAGTGCAAATAATAAAGGAATGGCACAACATAGAGACATAAGAATAACAGAATTGTTATTACATGGGGGATGCATGAAGCTATTAAAACAGCCATGTCAGGAGAGGTGAAAGGTCCTCTTTAATAATAAACTGTTAAATAATCTACCCAATTTTTTACATGAACACATGCAGTGTACAGCATCCCAACCAGCCTATCTATATGTAGTTCAGTCACTCTACTGTGCCATGTGCCACTTGTGCAGGGGCTGGGGGACTATGGGAACACCGGGGGATTAACCTGTACCCCTGTGGGCCAGTCCGAGCCTGGTTACATGTAAATGAAATGGTCTCCTTCACTGACGAGCAGGCCGGGAAGGAACACTTATTTCCCCAACAATAGTCATCTATATCGTTGTAAAGAGCGATCAAAGTGATTATTCCAGAAAAGTATTAAAGGGGTATTCCCATCTCACAAATGTAGTTTGTATAGTTAGATATAGCCATACCAATATTATTACTAATAGAATGTATTTATATAAAATGTACCGTTTGGAAGATTTCCCTATTTGTATATCCACTGTCCCACACACATCAGTCAGGCCGTTGCCCCTGGTTACGTCCACAGCGGCCATGTAGTAGTGGTGGCCAGCTTGTTCCTGTTCAAACCCACTCTGAGGTAACTGCTGTATTGTGAACGCACATTGCATGAGCATGAGGAGACACATCTTAGGGTTGTAGCATTTTTGTCTGCACTTCCAAAACCCAGAGAAACAGATCCTGTTCCAAGATCAATTCATCTGTATGGAGCAGGATCCATTTATAAAGTCTGCGTTTTGGACGGATCCTGACCATTGCGTTTTGGACTGGTCGCGTCCAAAACGCAGATGTAAAAGTACCCTAATATGTGTCTCCGCATGCTCATGTAATGTGTGTTCACAATACAGCAGTTACCTCAGAGCGGGTTTGAACAAAAATAAGCCGGCCACCACTACTACATGGCTGCAGTGGCCGTAACCAGGGGCAACGGCCTGACTGATGTGTGTGGGACAGTGGATATACAAATAGGAAAATCTTCCAAACGGTACATTTTATATAAATACATTCTATTAGTAATAATATTGGTATGGCGTTATCTAACTATACAAACTGCATTTGTGAAATGGGAATACCCCTTTAACTGTGTAATGAATAAGTCATTTCAAATGTATTTGCAATAAACATGCAATAAAAATATTTTAACAACTTTTATGTACATAACATTTTCCTCTCTGGTAGCGCCCCCTGACGTCTATACTTCTGGTCTGCCTACTGATGGTTCTGCAGGGGGGTGGTCAAACAGCAGATTTTTTTATTTTTTTTTACAAGTTAGCCCTTGTTCACACGTCAGTTATCTGATCAGTTATTTCCATCAGTTATTGTGAGCCAAAAACTTAGAACAGCTGCAGATCTTTTCAATATTCCTGATATCTGTGTAGCCTCCACTCCTGGTTTTGGCTCACAATAAAAATACGGACGTGTGAATGGAGCCTAACTGATGGAAATAACTGACGTGTGAACAAGGCTTTAAAAGGTATCTCACTTCGCCATTTCCACGGAAAGATATTACTAAGCGTTGGCCCTAGGTCGCTTCTCTTATGGGAACAGCCGAGGCCGGTGCACCACTGTTTCTGTAACTCCCATTGAAGTGAATGAGACCTATATAAACAGCGCAGCTGAACAAGTCTCACTGCTTTCTTAACACCAGGAGTTCTTATTTTGTTATAGAAATGTGTGTGTGAGACATATTGCCCAAATTTAACTTTTGCTACAAGATATTGCAAAAGGCAAATTGGATCACAATGAGAAAGGGGAATAGAAGGCATCTAAAATGAGATGCCTAGCAGCAATGTCTAAATCTAATTGTCCATGGCTAGCTTTACAATACATCAGCTATATTCAGAGTTTATAACACTGTATCCAGCTCTAACACATTCCAACAATCTAGATATGTCCCAAAAATCACTCCGTTTCGTGTGGCCTTTTTTAGCTTGTAAAAAATTTTCACTGATATCTATGGGAGAGTTTTCTAATCATTTTCTGGGAACCATGAATTGGGTTATTGTACAAGGAGGAGATAAGCTGTCACATCACCTATTGAGAATTGTGGCTGCTGATACATACACACACACACACACACACACACAGGTTTAATCTTGCATTGTGATCTCACCAGTGATGATAATGAGATGACTGCTTTAAACGCATCTCTACAGAGCAGAAATGGTCAAGCTATTACTCAAGCTCAGTGGTTAGTGTGAAAACTGCAAGACTTCAGGACTCTTTTTAGAACAGAGAAAGTAACATGGAAATTTTAAAACAAAATGAAAAACAAACAATTCTAAAAAAAAAAACAATGGGGGTCATTTACTAATCTGAAATATGCCTAAATTAGGCGTATTTCAGGCGCAGATGGCAGCGCAACTTGTACCGCTATCTGTGACTTCTCCCTGCTTATGCCAGGTCTAAAATTGTGGGTTTTGGCATGGGTGGAGAAGGGGATGGGCGGCAGGTTTGTCTCATTCATCATTTTCTATGCCTGTTTTAGGTGTAGAAAAAGGTCTAAATGTAAGACAGCTAGGAAGCAGTCTTACATTTAGCACTAGATGCACAGAAGTTATGGAGAGGCCGGCACCTCTTCATAACTCCAGCGATCCACCTCCAGCTATAGGGCTTTATTAAAGAGGACATTTCACCTCTCCTAACCTGCCTGTTTTAATAGCTTCATGCATTCCACCCTGTAATAATAATTATGGAGCATCTATGTTGTGCCATTCCTTCTAGAAGTTATGAATGAATTGTTAGCAGTCTGCAGTAAGGGTACAGAGGGAAGGTAACAAGTTGGGGGTGTGTACCTGCACAGTCTGGCAATGGCAGCACTGATTGGATAGAGTCAGTCTGTGCAGATACACCCCCCCAACTGGTTACCTCCCCTCTGTACCCTTACTGCAGACTGCTAGCAATTCATTCATAACTTCTAGTAGAAATAATAAAGGAATGTTACAACATAGAGACATAAGAATAGATGCTCCAGAATTGTTATTACATGGGGAATGCATGAATCTATTAAACCAGGCATGTCAGGAGTGGTGACAGGTCCTCTTTAGGACCGGCACCTAAAACACCGGTCTTAATAAATGTGCCCCAGTGTTCACCATAAAAAAAAATGCCAAGCACAAATTAACTTTGCACTCTAACTGCTTCATTAAAGAGACCCATTAATCACAATTCATGTTTAGTATTGAGCGAATTTGTGGGTTCAAGTTCAGTGTACAAGGTTCAAGTTATCTAAGAATTCCGTTATGGATTCCGCTACAACGGACCCTAAGTTATGGTTCATGATAGCGGAATCCATAACGGAATTCTTAGATAACCCGAACCTTTTACGCCAAACTGGAAAACACAAGTTCGCTGAACACTATTCATATTAATATAAATAGAAGCAAAAGGAACCAGTCATTATGAATGATAGTATCTAAAGGCCCAAATACTAAAGGATAAGTCATCAGTTTAAAAATCTCAGAAAGCCCCTTTAATTTATATAGACAAAAATAACAGAAACAGCCTCAAATACTGCTTGACAGAAAAGTAAAAACTGCTGGTAACAAATCAAATATATAACGTAACTAGAAAACTATTTGTCCAGAAAGTTTCTGATTATGACAAAGTACGAGAAAACACACAAACCATTTTTCTCCGGACAAAAACCAAATTTGCATCCAATCTTCAATACTCTGGATAATAAACGAGGACTGAAGTAATGGCTTTTCTCTGTCCATGGCGGAGACCCTGTAATCAATGCCCATTTGCAATTTCATTATGAAATAATACATTTAGGTACATTAATTGATTATTCTGGGATTGCTGTAATAAAGCAAATGTGTTCTACGTACCAGTATTAATGCTGGGACGTGATTGATGTAAATAAGGGAGCTTGTCAAGGGCCTGGGGACAAATATTGATTTACAGATATGAATGTAGTGGAAAAAGGAAAAACCCAGCTGCCATATCAGCCGCACATGGAAAACCGTGTTCATCGTATTGGTATTTAAGAAAAATTATGTATGTTTAAATTGAGTGTAATGTACTCTGTCACTTATAATAGATCGCTTACGCTTTCCAAAGCATTTACAAAACCCCTCAAAGTAAATATGTCACTGAGAAAGCAATGCGCGGAGAAATGAAATCAAACTAAAGAATTACCTCCTTTTACCTCGGTGGAGGTTTAAGTAGAAGATGCCAACACAAACATTGAGGAACTACTAAATAACTATAACTAGGAGGCTGTGCTCTCATTTTGGTGTGCCCCATACAGAGGAGATGACTTCTGACGATCAGGCAATTATTGGGAACAATTGGTTTGTTCACGATAATTGTCTGAAACATTAGTCTGCAGGGGCGCACTGGCTGTAGATACTATGGGGAAACTTTCTGGTGGGCCAAAGCCCAGGAGGATGCCTGTGCCCTACTCACAGCCTCCAGCCATGGTAAATAGTCCTATGGCAACTGGAGTAAGAGGACAGAATATGGGCCATACTTGTGTTGACCCAGCCTTCTGTCAATTTGGGACCCACTACAAAATAGGGCCACTTTTAAGAGCCAGCTACTCTGCCACTTCCATAATTCTGCCTTCCCAGGCCAGTACTTACTGTAAGGTATTCCCATCTCTGCCAACGAAAAAAGGCCAAGATGGGACAACCCTTCTAAGAGTTTCTTATTCAGTATTCCTGTCCAGAACTGCCCAATCCATTCCCTGAACCCTTATTTCTATTCCCTATAGATTGTGAGCTTGTATGGGAAGGGTTCCCATGAAGTGCTATACCCTATTTTTGCCCTATAAGATGCACCCCCCTTCAACAAGACTTATTAACATTGGGGGTCTGATCTGAGGTCTAATTGGGGGTCTTATTAACATCGGGGGTCTGATCTGAGGTCTAATTGGGGATCTTATTAAAGGGGTTGTCCGAGTTATTTTTTTGTTTTTTATATGTTACTAACTTGTCAGGTATAACAACTTTCCCATATACTTTGTGTTTCTAAAGCTGCTGGTTTCTCAGAGTTGACTGAGGGTCACATGACCTGTGATGTCAGATTATCTCCCTGGTCTGTGATGTTTCATGTACAAGCCTCAGAGTTCAGGTAACAGTTTGTACACGAGACGTCACTGGCCACGCCCCCTTTCTTTGCCGGCCTCCTGCTATCTGCTCTCTCCCTGGATTCCTTCAGATAAAACATTAACCCCTTCAGCCAAAACACACTGAGGGCTCAAGGCTTTACAACAAATAGTAGCTGCAGCAGTGAGAGGAGACAAATGCTGGGCAAGGAGCTATAGAGGAATTGTACAAGAACAGGTAGGGAGAATTTCCTGTGTGTATCAGCAGTGTCATTGTACAGCTGGGACTTGTAGTCCTACACAAACAACATGCTGCTGAGTATCCCAGCAGGCAGACATGTACTCACAGCACTTATATTCACTGCCTTTGCAGAGAAGGGGGGAGGGGCAGAGATTGTTATTACTGCATGTAAACAAAGGCCAGAAGAGAACCAGGGAAATGAGGAAATATTGATTTTTTTTTTGCCTAAAACTTGCTGAACTTAGTTATATATTGCTGCCCATCAGATTTACAGTGTTATATTTTTTTTTCCATAACTTGGACAACCCCTTTAACATCGGGGGTCTGATCTGAGGTCTAATTGGGGATCTTATTAACATTGGGGGTCTGATCTGAGGTCTAATTGGGGATCTTATTAACATTGGGGGTCTGTTCTGAGGTCTAAATACAATTAAGGGTTTGACTGGGGCTCTGAGCTGAAGTCTAATGAAAAATATTTTTTTTCTTATTTTCCTGCTCTAAAACCTAGGTGCGTCTTATAGGCAGGTGCGTCTTATAGGGTGGTATAAATAAATTGAACTGTGATCAACTGATGGTTGTAAGATCAGCAATATAGCTAAATTTGAAAGAAATCTTGTCATCACTAAGGGAGTAATCCTTTATATCTTGCATAAAATATCTCTGAAATACCTGCTTATAACAAAGGCCAGAACGGTGATAAAATACTGATACGTATGACAGCGAGCTAGGTTTCAGCTAGACACCATTATGATCTTGGATGAGAATTTTCTGTATTAGAAAATGAACACTACTATATTACAGAATGCATGGAAATGCATTTGGATGAACTGACAGGCTACTGTATGTGAAGGGGAAAAGTAGCTAGGCTTAAAATAAAAAGATTGGTCTTGTGCAACCTACAAAAACAAACTAATTGCGTAACCAGCAAAGTGATCCACGTGAAGGCTTCCACCACCTATCTTTGCATTTCAGATGCAGAACTAGAGAGATATTTTTAAAGGGAGAGTGCCGATATAAAATGGCATATTGTTTAAATCAAGTTTATGCTAAACAGAATTTTTAGCAATGTTCTTTTAAATTTCTGTGTCAATACCTAGATTAAAAAAATAAAATCACTAAACCCTGCTTTTTCACACTTTTTCACACTGGCCTAATAAGCCGAATAATAATTACAGAAAGGATTACAAGATATATATATATATATATATATATGTACACACCTTCTCATTCAAAAAGTTTTTTGTATTTTTAGGACTATGAAAATTGTAGATTAACACTGAAGTCATCAAAACTAAAAATTAACACATGTGGAATTATATACTTAACAAAAAAGTGTGAAACAACTGAAAATATGTCTTATATTCTAGGTTCTTCAAAGTAGCCACCTTTTGCTTTGATTACTGCTTTGCACACTCTTGGCATTCTCTTGATGAGCTTCAAGAGGTAGTCACCTGAAATGGTTTTCACTTCACAGGTGTGCCCTGTCAGGTTTAATAAGTGGGATTTCTTGCCTTATAAATCGGGTTGGGACCATGAGTTGTGTTGGGCAGAACTCAGGTGGATACACAGCTGATAGTCCTACTGAATAGACTGTTAGAATTTATATTATGGCAAGAAAAAAGCAGCTAAGTAAAGAAAAACGAGTGGCCATCGTTACTTTAAGAAATGAAGGTCAGTCAGTCAGTCTGAAAAATTGGGAAAACTTTGAAAGTGTCCCCAAATGCAGTCGCAAAAACCATCAAGCGCTACAAAGAAACTGGCTCACATAAGGACCGCCCCAGGAAAGGAAGACCAAGAGTCACCTCTGCTGCGGAGGATAAGTTCATCCGAGTCACCAGCCTCAGAAATTGCAGGCTAACAGCAGCTCAGATTAGAGACCAGGTCAATGCCACACAGAGTTCTAGCAGCAGACACATCTCTACAACAACTGTTAAGAGGAGACTGTGTGCAGCAGGCCTTCATGGTAAAATAGCTGCTAGGAAACCACTGCTAAGGACAGGCAACAAGCAGAAGAGACTTGTTTGGGTCCAAATTTGAGATCTTTGGTTCCAACTACCGTGTCTTTGTGCGACGCAGAAAAGTTGAACGGATGGACTCTACATGCCTGGTTCCCACCGTGAAGCATGGAGGAGGAGGTGTGATGGTGTGGGGGTGCTTTGCTGGTGACACTGTTGGGGATTTATTCAAAATTGAAGGCATAGTGAACCAGCATGGCTACCACAGCATCTTGCAGCGGCATGCTATTCCATCCGGTTTGCATTTACAATGACCCCAAACACACCTCCAGGCTGTGTAAGGGCTATTTGACCAAGAAGGAGAGTGATGGGTTGCAAAGCCAGATGACCTGGCCTCCACAGTTACCAGACCTGAACCCAATCGAGATGGTTTGGGGTGAGCTGGACCGCAGAGTGAAGGCAAAAGGGCCAACAAGTTCTAAGCATCTCTGGGAACTCCTTCAAGACTGTTGGAATACCATTTCAGGTGACTACCTCTTGAAGCTCATCAAGAGAATGCCAAGAGTGTGCAAAGCAGTAATCAAAGCAAAAGGTGGCTACTTTGAAGAATCTAGAATATAAGACATATTTTCAGTTGTTTCAAACTTTTTTGTTAAGTATATAATTCCACATGTGTTAATTCATAGTTTTGATGCCTTCAGTGTGAATCTACAATTTTCATAGTCATGAAAATACAAAAAACTCTTTGAATGACAAGGTGTGTCCAAACTTTTGGTCTGTACTGTATATATATCTCAGAGAAGTCAATGAACACCGTCTGTCTATCGTGTCTCATGTAGCTGCTATAAAGCATATCTCCAAATGCTCTTAGCAGCTCGGGCAAGAAATACAGGAAATAGACAAAAAAACAACAACATTACAACTGGTCAACTGGTACAGCTCCTTTTCTATGGTTATTGTTGTGGTTCCAGCTCAAGGTCCCCACCATCATTATGCCTCATATATGCCTACTATGGTTAAAATTGGAATTCTTCTTTAAACATTCTTATATTCATCATCTCTGAAACCACTACAGATACTTGAGAAGCCGGGAACAAAAGATTGTGTTGGTGCAAAGAATAATTGGGCCATATACGATACCTTAAAGAGGACCGATCAACTCTCCTGATGTGCATCTTACCAAACAATGTTATTCCCCGTGTAATAATGCTTCTAGAACTTCTTTTCATACAACTATGTTGTTCTATTTCTCAGTTATTGCTAATAGAAGTTTATTGAGGAATATGCAACTAGGTGTTACCAGTTGAGGGTGTGTCCCTGCACAGTCTGACACTATAAAATCAGCCCTGCCAGTATCGGACAGTCTTGAGTACTTCCGTGGGTTTACTGTCCATTGGATGTGGATCACAAAGCCCATTCAAGTGAACGGTTCTGCATCCACAGATGGCAGGCACGGCTGGTCGAGACCTTAGGGTGCATTCACACGACTGTACATATCTTTTTTGCTGGGTTACAGAATGGACATACAGATAGAGACAGCACACGGTGTGCTGTTCGCAATTTTTGCGGACCCATTGAGATGAATGGGTCCACATCATATCTGCAAAAAATACGGATTGGATGCGCAACAAAAATATAGTCGTGTGAATGGGGCGTTAGGCTAATTTCAAATAAGCGTCTCCAGTGGGGAGCGTGACTTCCTGTTACGGACACTGGAGCATGTTTTCCGCAGTGGACACGCTCATCTGAAATCAGCCTTACCGAGTAGTAGGGGGAAAACAAAATAAATCACCCACACCACGACTGCCATTGTGTGCATCGGGGATCTCCTACACATAAAGAACAGATATGCCTCATTCACACATCAGTATTTAGGTCAGTGATTTCCACCTGGAGTCGCACCTGGTTTTGGCTCACAATGACTGACATGTGAATGAGGCAGGGGTGCATTAACAATGAGGCTAGGTGAGGCAATCGTCTCAGGCAGCACCAGGTAGGGGCAAGAGGGGGCAGCTGAAGGGCCATTGGCTGAAGGGAAGAGGTTAGGTTAAGAAATTTGCATTGCGAATGGGGGGGGGGGGGGGGGGAGAGCCGTTTCAGTTTTCGCATCAGGCAGCAGAAAGGCTAGGTGCACCCCTGGAATGAGGCTTTAAACTGAGTAACAAAAACTGCCATTTTGACAAGTTTTCACTTCAAAATTCTTATTCACAATAGGTGGCTCTGTGGTTAACACTGATACCTTGCAGCACTGCAGTCCTTGGTTTGTAATCCAACCAAGGACAACATCTGCATGGGGTTTGTATGTTCTCCCCATGTTTGCGTAGGTTTCCTCCCACACTCCAAAGATTTACTGATAAGTAAATCAGATTGTGAGCCCCATTGGGGTCAGTGTGATGATAAAGGCTGTACGGCCCTGTGGAATATGTCAGTGCTACATACATAAAATAAATTCATTCTATATAGTCTACCAAACTGATTAATAGCGAATATGATAGTAATGCCATCTTATTCACAGTTATACAGAAATGTTGCACTTCAAACAGGAACCTAAAATCATCAAATAGGAATATTATTGGCCTTGAACCTTTATGTGCTTTTTAACTTATTTTTTATGATGAACAAATAAATCTGTAGACGTGAAAAGATCTAACATCACATAAGAAAGAACCAATTAAACCTCTTTGTTTTCATGCATGGAAACGACTGATGGGAGCTTTTTTCCCGTTTGGAGTGTCACATTTACATATTTGTTCATTCACTACCCGTATTTTTCGCCCTATAAGACGCACTTTTTTCCCCCCAAAAGTAGGGGGAAAAATGCGGTGCGTCTTATAGGGCGAATACAAGTGATCGCTTCCATAAGGAAGCGCTCACTTGTACGTAGGGACCCCCATCAGACCTCAGATCAGCCCACCCAGCCACTTAAAGACCATACTTACCTGTTCTGCGCTGCCGTCCGGTCCCACGCTCCGCGCTCCTCTCTCTTCCCTGCCGGCACGCACTATGACGCTGCAGCGTCAGGTCATAGTGCGTGCCGGCAGGGAAGAGAGAGGAGCGCAGAGCGTGGGACCGGACGGCAGCGCAGAACAGGTAAGTATGGTCTTTAAGTGGCTGGGTGGGCTGATCTGAGGTCTGATAGGGGCACAAGACGCTGATCTGAGGCGTGAAGGGGCACAAAACGCTATTCTGAGGTCTGATGGGGGCACATTCTGCTGATCTGAGGTTGATGGGGGCACATTCTGCTGATATGAGGTCTGATGGGGGCACATTCTGCTGATGTGAGGTCTGATGGGGGCACATTCTGCTGATGTGAGGTCTGATGGGGGCACATACTGTTGCTCTGAGGTCTGATGGGGGCACATTCTGCTGATTTGAGGTATGATGGGGGCACATTCTGCTGATTTGAGGTATGATGGGGGCACATTCTGCTGATCTGAGGTCTGATGGGGGCACATTCTGCTGATATGAGGTCTGATGGGGGCACATTCTGCTGATGTGAGGTCTGATGGGGGCACATACTCTTGCTCTGAGGTCTGATGGGGGCACATTCTGCTGATTTGAGGTATGATGGGGGCACATTCTGCTGATCTGAGGTCTGATGGGGGCACATTCTGCTGATCTGAGGTCTGATGGGGGCACATACTGTTGCTCTGAGGTCTGATGGGGGCACATTCTGCTGATCTGAGGTCTGATGGGGGCACATTCTGCTGATCTGAGGTCTGATGGGGGCACATTCTGCTGATCTGAGGTATGATGGGGGCACATTCTGCTGATCTGAGGTCTGATGGGGGCACATTCTGCTGATCTGAGGTCTGATGGGGGCACATTCTGCTGATCTGAGGTCTGATGGGGGCACATTCTGCTGATCTGAGGTCTGATGGGGGCACATTCTGCTGATCTGAGGTCTGGTGGGAGCACAGTGAGATGGCATGGGGGCACAGGGGGCTGATATGGGGGTCTGATGTGATGTCCTTAAATTTATGGCCAGTCTGATAAGAGGATCTGATGAAAAATATTTTTTTCTTATTTTCCTACACTAAAACCTAGGTGCGTCTTATGGGCCGGTGCGTCTTATAGGGCGAAAAATACGGTAATTATGATTTATTGGTAATCTGAAAACAATACATTTTTCAACAGAAGACTTTAAGGCAGATTCGGTGCATTTTGTGATTATTACTATTTCTTGTTGTAGCGTTGAAGGGCTTGGTAACATCTAGAGGGTCTTCTATATTAACCTCGCCTAGATGTTAACTCTATGGTGACAGATGCCACTGTATGGCATTCGTTTAAGGTATATTTTATTTATATACATTAAATGCAAGACAAAACTGTGATGTGAACCCAGCCTTAGTTGTAGACTCATGAATGGGGCTGACCTGCTCCTAGGCCACGTGACAGATAAACATGACGTCCCTGGCCTAGGAAATGCTGAGAGAAGGCCTCGGCGCTCACGGGAGTGCTGGTGCCTTCTCAAATAGCTGATCAGCGGGAGTCCCCCTCCAATCAGATACTGATGAGCTACCCTGAAGATAGGTCATCAGTAGTAAAATCTTGGAAAACCCCTTTACAAAGTACCCGAGATCCATGGCCTTTAATATGTATGTTCAGCTTGAACATAATGATTGTAAAGCTCAAAGGTCATGTTGGTGGCTGGTTTTCTGGGTGCATAAGATCACCTGTGAGTTCTCCCAACAACAGTAGCATCAGCAAAAAGTTATGTACTATGTATTGTAGACATGCCCATGCACCTTCAGGAGCGGTCTCAGCTATCTGTACTGACTCCTCCATACTTGTACACGCTCAGTCCAGCATGTTTGTGTTTTCAATGGGGAAAAGAGGACCTTCAAGTTATCAACAGATCCGTCCAGGGAAGAGTCGGAAGCTCCCCGCACACTTTAGATTTTCGGCTCACCTCACTGTGTATTGTGGATTTGGACGACAATGCATTGCTGTGCATGCTGGCCTTTAAGAACAATGGAGGGTCCTGCTTTGAAACTACATAGTACAGCGGATTCTCTGAGTATATCAGATTGAATGCATTTGATCTTAAAAGGGTTTTCTGAGATTTTCATACTGATGACCTATCCTCTGGATAGGTCATCATTATCTGATCAGTGGGGGGCCAACACACAGGACCCCCGCCAATCAGCTGTTTGAGAAGGCAACGGTGTTCCCGTCAGCGCCACTGCCTTCTCCCAGCTCACCAGGCACAGCGCCGTACACTGTACAGCGGGTGTGCTTGGTATCGCAGCTCAGCCCCATTCACTTGAATGCTGAGCAGCGCTTAGGTCACGTGACCAATGAACGTGATGTCACTGGCCTACACTAAGCTGCGAGAAGGCTGCAGTGCTCACAGTCGCGCCAGTGCCCTATCAAAATGCTGGTTGGCGGGGATCCTGGGTGTCGGCCTCCACCCGTCATATACTGATTATCTATCCAGAGGATAGATCATCAGTATTAAAATCTCGGAAAACCCCTTTATCATCTCAATAATTTTCCCTACTTGGAATCACTTTAACACTGGATGGAAACTCTGAGCTAGGATTCCACAAGGCTACTTTCACATCAGCGTTTTCCTTTGCGCTATTGAGATTAGTCATAGAATCCTAACGGAACATAATGCATCAGAATGTATTTGGTTGCATTGCGTTCACATGGCTCATACAAATGCGCTGCGAGCAGCATTTTTGAGTGTGTCATCGGTTACTGATCAAGACGTCATGAAACAATGTAAGTCAATGGTGACGGATCAGCTTTTTCGGACAGGAAAATAACTGAAATGGGCACCCAGTGACTTACAGTGGATTTAGTGATGGGTCTGTCTTGTTAATTTGGGATATAATACAACCGGAGCCGTTCTGAACGCAATGCTGAGGGCTGTATTACATAACGGATGCATTTTTGCTGAACCATGACAGATCCAGCAAAAACGTAGATGTGAAAGTACCTTTAGGGACAAGAATGTCCATTTTACTAAGCATAAACAGGTTGCCAAGTTCGTGTTTGCTACTTTTTACATGTCACAGCGCCTGGAGAAAGAGGCATTTCTACGTTGCTTCCCAAAAAGGGGGCTTGGGGAGGGTGGGGCAGGCCAAAATTATCTTCTTTTCTTGTGTAAAAGAAGACTGAAATCTACGGTGGCTCGGAGCTGCCAAATATTTCAGCCGAGGCTCGAGGACTGCCGGAGATGCACCTAATTGATGACGAAGCGTGCACCTCGTCAAAAATTAGTCACTTCCTTCAGCTGCGTAGGGGCCATCAAAGACTAGCATAAAATGCTGTTCTGTGATAAACCCCCCCACCCCCCAAGTTCTAAACCCAAATGTGAATTTATAGATCAGGGATTGGCAACTTCCGGCACTCCAACTGTTCAAAAACTACCACTTCCAGAATCCTCCTTTCATTTCTATGGGAGTTACAAGAACAGCCAAGAAAGTGTGCATGCTGGGAGTTGTGGTTCACAGCAGCTGAAGTGCCGCAGGTTGCTGATCCCTGCTATAGAATGATGGTTGTGGACTTAAAACTCACTCACTGAGCCGCGTACATGAGAAATGACAAAACCTGCCGACATGCTGACAATTACATGGCGAGGCCTAGGTAAACAGAAGTCCTAATCTAGAAAGAAAAATGTCTGCGACACTCAGGAGGTCCAAGAGGCCGTCTGTAAGAAGAAACGTTTGGTTGGGGTCTGGATGTGATCTCGAGCAGTTATAGCGCTGATTAGCGCACTCCAAAAATATTTAATAACAGCTTTGAGGCAGAGGGGCACACAACGCTTTGCTCTGTTACCCTGCAGGACGCAACAGACTCAAATTTCTAATGTCTACAAAGAAGCTTTAGAATTTCGGAGAGCTGTGCTCCGTTCTATTGACAATTATACTCCCCCCTTTCAAAGTTGCTTGCACATGCTTCCCCATTTTGCTGGTAAATCTCATGGATCTAAATTTACACAATGCAAATTTATATCAGATACAGTTACAATGACTATCTCTATAATACTCAGTTAATGAGACAGAAAAAAAAAATTGCACTTATTCATCGGATATCTGACACAAAAGAGAACATTCAGAAGTTACGCGCCTGTAGGGACCTGGAAAACGATTGGGATTTGTACAGCGGCACAAACATTTATATAACAATATCACATTTATATTGCGACTGCTGCCCGATGATGAAACCGGCCTCTTATGTTCTAGGATGTCAGTGTGAAGGGTTCAGCTTTGATTCTGAACAATGGCTTTAGTCAGGCATGTGTGACCGTGCGCCTTTAGGCTGTTAATTAAATGTAAATCATAAGCAGGATCCACCGTACCTATGTGATTAATGCATTTCATCGGGCGGACTAGAAATCACCCACAATCCAATCTTAAACTCTAAGTTTGCCAAGGTACATAGGCCACAGAATTGAGACAATAAGCTAATGATTACAATGTGAACTTAAAGAAGGGGTGTGTCCCTGCATAGCAGAGCGGAGGGTGTCCCTGCACAGTATGGACACTAAAAGCACTGACTGGATAGTGGACACGCTCCCATCTGGTGGATCTTAATTCCAAACTGCTAGTAATGCCCCTTTCACACGAGCGGGAGACTCGCATGTCTCCCGCAACCATCTACAGGGCTGGACTCCGGCACTGACTGGGATCGCATATAATGCTATGCGATCCCTGTCAGTGCCGAGTCCAGCCCTGTAGATGCGTTGCGGGAGACATGCGAGTCTCCCGCTCGTGTGAAAGGGGCATAATTCATTCATAATTTCTAGCAGGAAGAATAAATTAGAATTAGGAATATCACAGACTGATAAAATGCTCCAGAATTGTTATTACAAGGGGGATGCATGTACTTACTAAAATAGTCGTGTCAGGAGAGGTTCCAGGTAGTGTTGAGAGAACTTGTGTTTTCAAGTTTGCGTGCAAGGTTCGGGTTATCTAAGAATTCTGTTATGGATTCCACTACCAAGGACCATAAGTTATGGTTCAATCTCTAAGATAGGTGATGAAGATTAGATCAGGGGGATCCAACACCTTGTACTCCCACTGACCATCCATTGTGTAGCTGGTTACTTCACTGCTGCATCCACTGACTAGAGGCAGTAAGGCTACTTTCACACTAGCTTTTTTTGTTGTCCCCATTCATTGTCAATGGGTACAAAACAGAACTGAACAGAATGGAGTGCACCAAAATGCATTCCATTCCGTTTGGTTGCGCTCCCATCCCGGAGAGCAAACTGCAGCATGTTGCGACTTTCTTTCCATCACGAGATGCAGGGAAAGACGTCAAGACCCACAATGAAAGTCAATGGGGACGGATCAGTTTTCTCTGACACAATCGAAAACGGATCCGTCTCCCATTGACTTTCAATGGTGTTCATGACGGATCCGTCTTGGCTATGTTAAAGATAATACAACCGGATCGGTTCATAACGGATGCAGATGTTGTGTTATCAGTAACGGAAGCATTTTTTCTGAACCCTGCTGATCCAGCAAAAACACTAGTGTGAAAGTAGCCTTACCAGCTCCATCCACTACACAATGGATGGAGCCTTGTAGTTCTGACACCAAAGCTACTCCTGAACTGGTGGTGCAGGGCTTTGGACCTCTACTAATCTGATATTGAAGACCTATCCTAGAGATCCTGGGGAACCCTTTCAGCAGCCCTGGCACTTAGATAACAGTGAATTTGGGGCGTGCAGGAGCCTTAAAATAGCTTCTTTTCTTACTGTATTTCCATGTCCACTAACCATGTCCTCAGAAGGATAGCTGAATGTAAGGCTACTTTCACACTAGCGTTTTATAATTCCAGTATTGAGTTCCGTCATAGGGGCTCAATACCGGAATAAAACGCTTCAGTTTTGTCCCCATTCATTGTCAATGGGGACAAAACTGAACTGAAGACAACGGAATGCTCCTAGAAGCATTCCGTTCCATCTTCAGACCGGAGAGCAAACCGCAACATGCTGCGGTTTGCTCTCCGGTCTGGGCATCCGCACCAAGACGGATCTGTCATGACCCCCAATGCAAGTCAATGGGGACGGATATGTTTGGTGTGACACAATGGTAACGGATCCGTCCTCCATTTACTTTCAATGGAGTTCATGACGGATCCATCTCCCTGCAATTTCCCCTCCCTCCAGCAGGTGGCGCTGTGGGTAAACTTACCCTTGTGCGCGCTGTCCTCCTCGTCGCTGGTCAGGTCCGGAGCTGCTGGAACAGGTAAGTGTCTGTGCCTGTGTATGTTTATGTGTCTGTGTATGTTTATGTTTATGTGTCTGTGTATGTTTATGTGTATGTGTGTGTTTGCGCTGCTTCGACCCCACGTGTTCATGCGGCAGCATGGATCCGGGCGGCACCCTTCACCTGCCGGATCCGTGCTGGCGCTGGTGTGAAAGAGGCCTAAGCCAATAGTCACATTCTTACAGCCCAGCAAACAATACACTTAATGTCGACTATGTCACACCAGCTCTTATAATGAGCCTTGAGATGGATAGTACACCTGATAGAATAAAGAAGCCTTAATTGTCGACTTCAATGCTGCATCCTTCAGATAACCAGGGCTTGCAGATCACCAACTAAGAAAAGTGCCAGCTCTGAAAAGAAAGTACAGTATATACGCATCTCAGCGTCTTTCCTTTGTAATGAGTAACTTCCATAACGTCAGAAGAACCTAAACTAATGGAGACCAGAGGCATTGCTCAAGTATGACAGGTTGATAAACACATTAGGAGACAATTAAACCCGCGTTAAGAAGAAGAGTGAAAAGCTGTTGGAGAATTCTGCGGCTTTGTTTGAATAAAGACTTGTGACATGATAAATGCTGAGAGCGCGGAAGATGAACTGGAGGAAGGAAGCGGCACATTTACTGTACATTGATCTCCATCCATTAAAATCGTATATTAGGAACTGGTAATTTACAGATTAAAGGGGTTCTCCGGGAATTAAGAAAATGAAAATATGTAAATATTACTTTATTATAAATATATTCCCAAATACCTTTCATTAATTATAATGGTTTGTTTTGTCTAGGGAGCGATGATCAGGAGAAACAAAATGGCCGCCATCCTATTAGTACACACAAATCCTGTCCTAATCACACAGGAGGACAAGTTACTTCACAACACTGCGCTATAGAGCTGTCTCATCATCTTCTCTGCTCTGCTTGTCAGAAATTATGATCCTGACTACAGTTTAATATAATCTTCAGCTGAATCTCCGTAGGAATGGAATTCATGAGGAGATGATGTACAGAGAGGATGACAGGACAGACTGTGGTAATGTGGGGCTGTGGTAATGGAGACTGCATACAAGAGCTGCTGCTCATTAGCCACATCTGCTCATGAACTCCATTCCTACAGAGATTCAGCTAAAGATCTTATCACCTGTATTCAGGATCATCATCCCTGACAAGCAGAGAGGGGGATGAGGCATCTCTTTATCTCAGTGTTGTGAATAACTTGTCCTCCTGTGTGGTCAGGACAGGTTTTCGGTGTACTAATAGGACAGGTGCCATTTTGTTTCTCCTAAAGATTGCTCCCTAGACAAAAAAAGTCATTATAACTAATGAAAGGTATTTGGGAATATATTTATACTGAAGTAATATTTAAGTATTTTCATTTTCGTAATTCCCGGAGAACCCCTTTAAGAGAAATCTGCAATCCAGATTAGCATTTAAATAACATGCTGCAGATTTGTTCAAAGAAAGTATTTCTATTTGTCATGGTAGAAGCATGGACCATACACAAGTGTATGGGAACAGAGCATTATCCATTCCTCAAGTAATTAAAGGGGATTCCCAAGCGTTTTATACTGATGACCCATCCAGGATATGTCATCAGTATCCAATTGGTGGAGGTATGACTCCCGACACACCCGCCTAACAGCTGTTTGGGCACCCTGGCCTCCTTACAGCTTAACAAGTATCATCCATTGAATAGAAGCCGTGTTTGGTATTGCAGCTCAGCTCCATTTCCTTGAATAAGACAAAGCTTCCCCTAGGCCAGTGGTGGCGAACCTATGGCACCGGTGCCAGAGGCGGCACTCAGAGCCCTATCTGTGGGCACCCATACCCTGGAAAAAGTCTATGTTGTACCAATATGCCTTAGACTTTTCCTGCCGTTCATTAGCGCAGGGCGCACTATGAACAGCACGGACAGCGTACTGAATGTAGGCAGGCTATTATAGCTAGATGATAAAGTACATGGAAGATATACTATACTGGACTGTAGTATTCAGATTACATTGCCGTGTTGGCACTTGGCAATAAATAAGTGGGTTTTGGGTTGCAGTTTGGGCACTCGGTCTCCAAAAGGTTCACCATCACTGCCCTAGGCCGATGATGTCACTGGCCTAGGGTAAGCTGCAAGGAGGCGGCGGTATTTAATGAAGTGCAGCGGCCTCTTCAAGCAGCTGATCGGCGGCAGTGCTAGGAGTCGGATCCCACCAATGAGATATTGATGACCTATCCAGAGGATAGGTCATCAGTATAAAACACTCAGAAAACCACTTTAACTGTCTAATATAAGTAACTTTCGAAATAGCCACTAACTGGTCACAGTGGGGCAGTCTGTCATTCACTGCACCTGTGACCTTGGATGTGTTAAGGGGGTACTATGTTTCCACACTTAGTTAAAGGGGTTATCCCATGAATAATGTAAAAATTGAAAATCAGATATCATATAGAACATGACAATATCTTTGTAACAAAGCTAGAACCAGCCCTGTACCTCACGTGGATCTCCACATTCATTGTTCTGCTGGATTTATTTCAGGCTGACAGCTCAAGGGGAGTGTCTTTTCTGCTGCTGCTCAGGAGGCATGCCCATGCTCTTCCTATCACAGCTGAGGAGGCGTGTCCATGCTCTTCGTACCACAGCTCAGGGGGCATGTCCATGCTCTTCGTACCACAGCTCAGGGGGCATGTCCATGTTCTCCCTATCACAGCTCAGGAGGCGTGTCCATGCTCTCCCTATCACAGCTCAGGAGGCGTGTCCATGCTCTCCCTATCACAGCTCAGAAGGCGTGTCCATGTTCTCCCTATCACAGCTCAGGAGGCGTGTCCATGCTCTCCCCATCACAGCTCAGGAGGTGTGTCCATGCTCTCCCCATCACAGCTCAGGAGGCCATTGAAAGATGAAACTGAGCATGTGCGTCCTTCTTAATGAGCCGATCAAAGAAATGAGAAATTAAAAGGCACTATACAGATACATCTTATTGAATAACTCAGTGGCTATACTAAATTTTTAATTACATGCAATTACGAAAGTATTCAAATCCAGGTGCTGGTTTAAAACTGTATAATATTTTTCGGGGGACAACCCCTTTAATGCTTTACGCTACAAAGGAGTTAAAAGCCCTACAAGTACATCCACACACATATGTCGGGAGCCCTAGTTACAAATGTACTCACAGTTCTCACAGGCTCACACAGCATTCTAGCATACAACAGGCAAACCTCACTGGTCATCAATGGTAACACAGCAAATCAGTACTTAAAGGATGTGGGTATGTTTAGAGTGGCAAAGATTGGACTTAAATTAAATTTAAGATTTAATATGCAAAAGCTACAGTATTTAAAAAGATTACAAAAAGGTGCCAAAAAGGGACATACAGATATGCAAATAGTACCGAAACAAATGAGGGTAAAGGTCCTTTTACACGGGCCGATTATCGGCCGAAAAATCGTTCCTAGGAACGCTAGTGCCGATAATCGGCCCGTGTAAAAGTGGCCCTAATCAGCCGACGAACGAGCAAAACGCTCGTTCGTCGGCTGATTGGATGTTTTGGTTTCTACAAAAGATCCAATCTGTCAGGCGCACATCAGCCTGTGTAAACAGGCGATGTGCGCCTGACAGTATGGAGCTTCCCGGCCGCACGAGCGATACAGCGATCACTCGTGCGGCCCGGCGCTCGATTCATCGGGCCGTGTAAAGGCTCCCTGCCCGAGCGCCGATATCGCTGATCGGCGCTCGGGCAGGCGAGACACATCGGCCCGTCTAAAAGGGCCTTAAGCTAACATGCCAATTAGATTGGCGAGTGATCCACGCTGAGAGAACAGCTGAAAGTCAATCACAGCGACAATCTAGGTGTATCTCCAGGGTCTGACCATGTAGGTCTGTTCATGTGCCATTTTTTTTGCCCATCTCACATGCTGGCTGTGTGCATTCCTCAATTTGCAGAACGGGCAGCCCATGATAGAAACGCAAAACGGACAAGAAGAGGACATGTTCTATTTTTTTTTCACGGACCACGGAACGGAGCAATGGAGGCGCAAAAATGTCATGTGCATGAGCCCTTAGTCCTCCTTTTAGCCATGTGACTAGAGGCTGGGTATTCATATGCACAAAGTCACCAGCTATATGATAATTTTAGATTGTGTCAAAACCTCTGGAAGATATCTCATAGAAAGGCAATGTGACTCACAGGTTTCCAATCATATTTTTTATCAAACAAGCATATGAAATATGAAGCAATATTTCTCAGATTCCCCAAGGCCAAAACTTCCAGCACTTGCAACTGGAGAAGCGTCTGTGTCTCCTGATTATGAATATCTTGGTGGATTATTCAAAACAAGAATTATGACCATGGGTTTTAAAATATTATGTTTTCTTTTGACCTGTACAGAAGGCCTAGACCTTCTCCTTCCCCTGCAGTTTGGAAAGACTGCTGCCCCGTATCACCATCCATCACACAATTCACTCAAATAAGGTATAACTCACACAGCACATAGGAGGATTCATAACATGAATATTCATTCGATTCCACCGATAACATAAAAGTTTGCTTCAGTCAGGCTGTGAACTGAAGCTCCTATACCTTTGGGCATCAGAGCCTAGGTGCAACTGCTACCTCGGCAGCCCCTTTCTTTCACCAAGCCTATGGATCAGAGGGATAAGTGATTGCAAGATACAATAACAGCATTTATTTCTAGCAAACATTAAAGATCTGGGAGAATAAAATCCAACACATGAAATCTTTATTCCCTTTATTAGTAAACGTTGAGGCAATGTCTGGCAACATCCATGTGTATAGATCATCAAACAGTCGACTGCAGTGGTGCACATGACCCTGTTACCTACGGGGATCAGAAGACCAGTGATGATAACCAGGGGACAAAAATGGAGTAGCAGGGAACATGAATTTTTCCAACATTAAGGACCCCTTTACTGGGGCAGAGAATGCACCAGATGATCGATAATGAGTGTTCATAGTAACACTGGTTACCGATTATCAGGCGGTGTAAAAGTGCCACGATTAAAGAAGAACTCCCAACAAAAATGTTATTCCATGTCCTTCTAGAAATGTACATGATATAATCTGTAGTGAATGTCATTCTCTTACCAGTGTCTGAATTTTTGACTTCTATCATCCTGAAGTTTCTTATCTGTGTCATGTGACCAGCAATTAGACCCACCAACTCACACATAGACTTATGTGTGGACAGGAAGTCTAATTCTCTATGTATTCCTATGAGACTGAAAGTGAGGCTCCCATAGGAATGAATAGAGCAGTTACTGGCTTCTGTCCTGGGTCAGTTGGAGGTCAGGGAGTTGGTCACATGACCCAGCTACAATAAGAAGAGAGGTTTTTACTCACAGAAACAGTCACTGATAAGAAAATGACAATCACTACAGATTATATCATGCACCTTTCTAACAGGTCAGAGAATAAAATTTTTTGAGGGAGTTCTTCTTTAACTGATGAATGAGCAAAACACACATTCGTCGATTAATTTTTATTTGTTGGCAGAATATTGTGCTGTGTAAATGGTCTCTGCAGCTGGAAAACAATGAGTCTGTATGGGAATGAGTGATGGAATTAGTGATTGCTCCTCCGCATACCATGAGAGAGATCGTTGCATGTAAATGCAGCAGGCGCTTGCCGAGAAGGAATGCATCCTTCTCAACAATCGCCTGCAAAATTGGCCAGTATAAAGGGGCCTTTACTGCAAATGGGTGGGAGGAATTAAAAAAAAAAATAGCCTGTAAACCCCTTTAAGTGTTAAGCACTAATTAAGACACCAGCTAGATACATTATTAATGCAAACCACTTTTCTGTTACAACAGCCTTCCCCAAGCTAGAGACGGTCTGACCAAGTCTGTAAGATAGCAGCAGACAGAAACTGATGCTTCTTAGGACTGCATTAACGAGTTTTTTTTCTTCATTTTAACGGAACACAAAATACCACAGACCAGAATAAAATACTACTGCCCCAGCTGCAGTATTCAAATAGTGCCCTCCTGCAATAGAGTTGAATGCAGGAGGAAACTTTCCCCCATTGGCCAGTTACATGAGTACCTGATGTGCGTAGCATTAATTAATGCTAAGAGCATTAGGTTGCTATGTCCATGGGGGAGGGCATGGGCTGCCTCGTGGGCGCCAGACGGACGGGAAATTTCTCTGTAGATTAATTATATAGCCAGTCCATCTCTGGGAATACTTGACAATGATAAGGTAAAAAGTCAGGTCAGAATGAATATTCACAATAATAAATTAAAGGGGGTTTTCTGGAATTTTACTACTGATGACCTATCCTCAGGATAGGTCATCAGTATCTAATTGGTGGGATACTGACACACGGGACGCCCGCCAATCAGCTGTTTGATAAGGTACCGGCGCTCCCGTGAGCGCTGCGGCCTTCTCTTAGCTTTTCCTAGGCGAGTGACATCACGTTCATTGGTCACGTGGCCTAGGAGCAGCTCAGCCCCATTCAAGTGAATGGAGCTGAGCACTATAGCAAGCACAGCCGCTGTACAACGTATGGCTCTGTGCTTGGTAAGCTTCGAGACGGTATCGGCGCTTACAGGAGCGCTGGTACCTTCTCAAACAGCTGATTGGCGGGGGTCCCGGTTGTCGGAGCCCCACCAATCCGATCCTGATGACCTATCCTGAAGATAGAAAAATCCTAGAAAACCCCTTTAAAAGTCTATAACTGAAAACCAAAAAAAGAGGAAAATTTGCTAATTTACCCAAATAAAGTCTCCAAACAATCCTGACCATAGTACACAGAAGCCACCAGTACCATCCTCAGCCCTTTAATCACTAGCACAGATACTATTCTCTTTCCCAAATAAAGCGACTACTTGAGAAAGCCTCTGAAATGTGGGTTGGAGCAGGTCTACTTATAATGAAAGGGCTGCTAGAAAAGGCGTGATTTTAAAAGAAAGGTGGTCAAAAAAGGTTAAAAGGTGCCAATCACGCCTGCAGCTAACAGCCCTTCATCAATGTGGAGAAATGCAGAGCGGTTTCATCTTTTCTTTGCGGTCGGGTACAACCTGATCACACATATTTTTGTCGTGAGAGAAATATAGAAAAATGTATCTATCTTTGGGTCTTGAAAAGAATTCTTTGTTTGTACCCTGAATCACTAGAGATACCGGGGCAGTGAACCGCTCAGTTCAAACAGCTAGTGTTAAGAAAAGATGAAATAATTCGGGACCATTAGAGGAACGACACATGGCTAGGTTCACCTTTGAACACAAAGCTATTTCAATGAAAAGATCCAGAGGTTAAAACAGACAGCGAGTGGGGCGACACTAAACACGTGTTTTTAAGAGAACATTCTTTCCTGAGCACTTCTCTGAATATTTGTAGGGAAAATAATTTAAAGGGCAATTGCAATAATAAGTCTGACATTAACCCCAGATCTGAAAATAAGGGAACAATTTAGCAGAGCTGTTGCTGAAGGGGGAGAGCCATATCTCACCAATACCAAAGTTCAGAGCCACCCTGGGCCCCAATGCAAAAATGTAACAGCCCCCACCATGATCGATTGATCTATTAATAGTAGTGTCTTTGGTTCCAGGGAAGGGGTGAGACTGCTACCTCTGTAGCCCTATAGCTACGCCCCTGGCAGAAACCATTACAACTTCACCTACTGAACAAATGACCAGCACAGTGGTTCAGTGGTTATCACTGGTACCTTGCAGCAGTGGGGTGCTAGGTTTGCATCCAACCAAGGACAAAATCTGTTCTCCCTGTGTTTGTGTGGGTTTCCTCTAGGTACTCTGGTTTCCTCCCACATTCCAAAGACATACTGATACTAAGTACTTTTATTTTGATTTTAGGGAAAGGGGGTGATTTGAATTTATATATATATATATATATATATATATATATATATATATATATATATATTTTTTTTTTTTTTTTAGGTTCCCAAGTGGACCACAACATTCAATCATCAGATTGTCATTTGTACAGGGTAATGGAATTTTCTCCATTATCCTATATAGAAATAGCTATATTACAATTCAGTGCTGCCACTTGCTGGTCTGAATTGTAATATACCCATTACAGGCTCAATGGAACACCTTCCCCAATCTCTACCAGGGGGAGGTATTCCTGCTCATGATGCGAGCGCTTCTGGGTTTTTGGTCTCTCAGATGTCGTGGTCACATTTGCGATCGGCATTACCGCTGATCACAGACATTAGCCAGGGGTGTCTGCTGTATGAAACAGCAGGCACCCACTAGCTATGGCGCACGCGCCAGTCCGGCCCAGTGCCATTTTTAAAGACCCTACATCTGCCGTACATGTATGGCGGATGACATGAAGGAGTTAAAGAAGCAGAAAGGGATCCAAACATCAGTCATTTATGGATTATTAAAGGTGAACCATCTATAGAAGATTATAATGACACAAACAGGAGAAGCAGGTAACAGCCAGCACAGTACATATGCTTTGTTATAGGTTTTACAACTTTTACTACAATTATTGGATTTCCTATTATAAATTATTTATTCTGTAAGCATGTCCTGCATCAGGCTTCCCCTGGGGCTTTGGTCCCAGGTGTACTAGGAGTATGAATGCTTTTCTTGGATTGTGCATAATGATTCCCTTTATGTCAGTCCGGATGCGTTACAACTTTTTCCTTTTCAAACTATATCCTTTCACATGCTTTCTTAATAGTTACAAAGTTGGGTGAAACCTGTCTAATTTAATTAATAAGTCATCATCACTGCGGAAAATTTCCCACAAGTTAAAGGCAGTCTGCAACCACTATATGACCATATACAGCGCTTCCATGGCTCTGTAGCACACCTACACATGAATGTAATGGTACCTTTGTTATTTTCTTTAGACTTGTAGATGCAGGAAAACCGCTGTTTAATTAACATGCAAATGAGTACTGGCAAGTGCCTAGGGGCGGGGTTCAGTGTGTAGGAGCCCAGGCTGCTCTGCCTTCTTTCATGGTTACTCCTCCCCAGTCTCTGCCTTTGCCTGCCCTCCTATTCCCTTGTGTCATACATGGAGGGCGGGCAGAGGCTGGGGAGGAGTAACCATAAAGAAGTCAGAGCAGCCTGGGCTCCTACACGCTGAACCCCACCCCGGGGCACTTGCCAGTGCTCATTTGCACGTGAATTAAACAGCATTTTTTCTGTATCTGCAAGTCTAAAGAAAATAAAGGTACCATTACATTCATGTGTAGGTGTGCAATAGAGCCATGTAAGTGCTGTATATGGTCATATGGTGGTGACAGACTGCCTTTAGTGAAGGTTTCCCTCCAATACTACATATTCCCGATCATATCAAATAAGTAAAAACTTAGCCAGCTCACCTCTTCATGCAAGGTCTCTGCTAATCTCCCAGTAGGTAGTAGAAATAGGAAAGACTAATTAACCACCACTCTAAGAGTTTCTGACATGCTGTAGTGATTAATCATAGGGTCCGAAATTCATAAGCTTATGCATCTGGCGAAATAACGGACAGCATCCGCATGTCTGTTCCACAAGCTACAGAACTGCACTGCGGCCGAGAATAGCCAGTTCTATTGATTGGAGTGAAAAAAATGCAGAAAGTAACTGTATTTTGCGGATTTGTAGTGTGTGGAGCACAATACTGATACGATTGTGTGCATGAGTCCCTAATCTGGCGTTCAGTTTAGCAAAAATTAAGTATCGGTAACAGTAGTGTTAAAGTAACCCTCCACTCCCACCCCGAAGAAAAAGAGAAAAATGATAAAATTGCTGGATAGGTACAACAAGAAAACAGTATGTAACAAAACAGCTAAGCACATTCACATTTCATTTGCTTTACTGTACTGGAAAAGGCTATAATTGTAGAGAAACCCTACAATGCTACAACTTGGCACAAAGCGGTGTAGAAACCAATTACGACAGCTACACGGTAACAGTATCAGTAGCACAATTGCCAAACATCTTTCATTCTCCATCCACAATGTTGTTTATCACCGGATTTCCAATCCTTAATAACTGATAAAAGATGCATCAAGAGATCCCTATAGAAAAGTGACAGACGTCTTCCAGGAGAAGCAGGAATCAGGTTGCCATGTTATATAAAGACATCATTTTACAACTGCGATATCCATTGTCCTTTAATGATTTCAGTAGAGGAACCGAAGACTAGAAAACATTTGTACAAACTCCTGGATTTGTGTGCCTGTACACGAGGCAAAGAACATCAAATCAGATGCTGATCTAATCACAACTGACTAGAACAAAAAGCCCAGCCATTTTCATCCGTTTTTCTTTTAGCGCAAATTGCCCAAAAGTTGAATCTTTAGGAAGTGATATAAATGTATGACATGTCTGGGGGACGCTGGTGGAAGAGGAGGAAAGCTCTCTTACAATGATGGCATATCATTTTCTACAGAGCTCAGAAACACAACGTACAGAGATTGTATTGTTAGGACTTTCGTATTCAGGACTTTCTCAGAGCAGTTCGTTTTAAAAGACATACAGACAGGGGCGGACTAGGAACGTAAAGTGGCCCTGGAAAAAAATCTAAAGTGGCCCCATGTTGTAGGTGGGTCCAAACTGACAAAAGGCAGGGCCAACACAAGTAGGCAGGGTCAGCAGTACCATAGTGCATAATACTGTCCCATCAGAACCATATTCCACACTGAAGCCCAATATATTGCCCCAAAAGCTGTCCCTTTGTGGTGGCCATCAATAGATGCCATTTTCTGTTTTCCTCCATGTTGTCTTTGTTTAAGATATGGCGCAATGGGCCTAAAAGGTGAGATGTGGCCACAACAGTTGAATTCAGGAGGGCATGTGTGGTCGCTTGATGAGTACATGAGTAGCTGATTTTTACAGCGTTAATTACCACTCATTATATACTTGGCCAGCGCAGACAGGTGGGCTTGAGTGGCCTCCTGGGCATCGGTCCACCGGAAAATTTCCCTGTAAGTTCTATAGCCAATCCGCCCCTGCATACAGAGGTGGAAAACTACAACTGTCTGCCATTTGTCCACTTCAGGTTCTCATTTCTTACTCCCACAGGATAATCCGAGCTCTGGACTATAAAGCTAGCTGCAAAATGGTCTTCAAAGGAGGACGTGACTTTAATGTACACAAAAAAATTGAGAAGCATTCTAATTATATTTCATTGATTTCTGATAGCCTCATTTAGGTTAATGGAACCGCTTTTCACCCACAGAAAATTTCTGCAAGTAAATCTGCCGCATGTGAAGGCAATTCTACTGATTGATATTGTTGATATTGTTTGACGGACACTTCAAATCATCTTAGCTCCTATGATCGAGTAATAAGACAAATACCCAATCATATCTGAAACGTCCCCAGAGAAGAAGACATAAGAATACATCTAGAATTGTAGGAGGAAATCTCTTGGATACAGGATTCTGTTGTAAACTGGAAGACTCCTAAAAGATGGGGCAGAAAAATGGCAGCGGGTGCTCTGGACCGATGAGTCAAAATTTAAAACATTGTTCGGTAAGGGGCTTGAGAGAGGTACAATAATGAGTCAGCTGTAGGCAGCAGATGATATGACCCCCACAGAGACCTTATCTCAATATCATATTTTGTACAGGCTTACATGAAGAGACAGAAGGATATGAGCAAGTCTACATCCACTGAAGATCTCTGGAAGAACCTCCCTGCCGAGTTCCTTCAAAAACTGTTCCTTCAAAGAACTGATGCTGTTTTGAAAGCAAACGGTGGTCACACCAAATATTAATTTGATCTACATATCTCTCTTGTTCGTTCACTTTGTATTACGTTAATTGATAAAAAAGAAACTATTAGCATTTCTATTTTTGAAAGCAATGTTATTTAGCTGTATTTTTCCCAAACTTTTGAACAGTCCTGTAAATCTGCTCCACAGCTGAAAAGTAAGGACAAAAACTTTAAAATTTTTAAATATATGTTTATATACAATTAAAGTAGATAATGAATATCCACATAGCCACACAAAGTAAATGTGGCCATACACCTTCAACAGCTGTTGGCTGGATAACTGTTTCTCTCGATCCCCCCCATATACATGTATACTTGTATCAGCTGAACGTGCATGTGTTCACAAAAGGAAGAAGGGAATAAACTGCTTTCATATCTCCCTTAAAAGGGTTGTCCATTTTATGCTCTGATGCTCTCCTTTGTCCTGCGCTGAATCGCGCAGGACAAAGGTTTTTTCTGAAGATCCGGTGATGTACTGGGCTCTCCATGGGTAAGCTAGACGGAGGCTTCTGCCTAGAAGTGAACCCGGTGACATTACCGGCACTAATGGGTGGGCTTTAGCGTTGCAGTAGCCTGTAAAACAGCTAGGGCAGCGCTAAAGCCTACCCATTAGTGCCGGTGACATCACCAGGAACACTGCTAGGCGGAAGCTTCCGCCTAGCAGTGTAAAAAATATAAACAAACAACCCCTGAAAATGCTCCCATACTCATCTTGGAGGGCCTGCCTGGGTGAAAATAGGGATATGTCCGGGTTCAACTCTGAACCCAGACAATCCATTTAAGAACAACATGACTGGCTTATTTACCCTGAATGAGGAAGAGTCTGGGCACCATTATGCAAACTTGGATGGTCATCTGGCCAACGTTCCCCAAAAGTGTGCAGCTATCCTAACCGTAGGAACTTGCAAACTACAGTTATGACAGACCATCCAAGAGACCTTTTTATGAGGACATGTTCACTCTGCACAGTTCACAGCAGGTATTCAATTTTTTTTTGTTAACAAACCAGGAATGGATTCTATAACTCGGTTATACCATCTGTTTATTACTCCTTCAAGAAGTTATGAATGAATTACTAGCAGTTTGTAGTGAAGGTCCAGATGGGTCTCACTGTTTGAGGGGGTGTGGGGGGTGTCCCTGCACAAAAGAGAAAAATGTAGATCGGCCACCTCCATGCAGAGATAGTGCTCGGGTTCAGGACTGGCAACCCAACACGCACAAGGAGAAAACCAAGGTCGATCCGGCACACATATCACCATTATTATTATTAGTTTCATATTCATGCTACTATACGTTCATTGTTTGCTATTACAGCTTTACTTGGTTATTTACGTGCGTCTTGCTCCAATCCACTCCATATTTTCTCTGTCTCCTTTATGCCGCTTGCTATTATATATAGATTTTATCATTTTATACTTGTTATGCTATGAGTAAGGGCATGTTTGTCCGAAAACATGTAAGGCTACCTTCACATTTGCGGCAGGGGATTCCGGCGGGCTGTTCCGGCGGTTGAACAGACTGTCGGATCGGTGCTGCCGCAGGTGCACATGTGGGGCCAGAACTACGCTCCGGCCCCATTCACTATAATGGGGGCGGGCTGAGGATCTGGCCACAGCACGGCAAACTTACCGAGAGGCGGCCGGACCAAAATTACAACATGTTGTATTTTTGGTCCGGCCGCCTCTAGGCAAGTTTTCCGTGGTGCGGTTGGATCTGCGGGCCGCCGCCATGATAGTGAATGGGGCCGGAGCGTAGTTCCGGCCACACACATGCACCGGCGGCTGCACAGATCGGCCTGCCGGAATCCCCTGCCGCACATGTGAAAGTATCCTAAGCTGGAGTGTTCTTGATATTTTTTCATATGTTCTGAGCAAATAAAGTACCCTGTTTTAATTGAATGCCGAATCAACCTATGTTTTATCCTTGTACTTGTGTCCCTGCATAGTCTGACACTGTGCAAATTGTTGCTGCCAGTGTCAGATTGTGCAGGGATACACCCCCAATTGGTAACACCCATCTGGACCGTCACTGCAAACTGCTAGTACAGGGATCAGCAACCTCCGGCACTCCAGGTGTTGTAAAACTACATCTCCCATCATGTACACTTGCATGGCTGTTCTCTGAGCTCCCACAGAAGTGAAAGAAGCATGCTAGGAGTTGTAGTTTCGCAGCAGCTAGAGTGCCGAAGGTTGCCGATCCCTGTGCTAGTAATTCATTCATAACTTCAAGGGCGTAAGCTAAAGGGGAAGCTGCTGCTTTGGGACCCAAACTCAGAAGGGGCCCACCCTAGAGGAGGATGACAAAAAGATTTTATTGTCAGGGCCCCTAAACAGTATTATAAGATGACATTATATACAATGACACTGTAGGACATGGGCAGAGTAGCTGTCAGGCCTGGTCTGAGAGAGCAATCCTGGCTAGCCATAGGAGTGGGGGTTGCCCGAGTGGAGGGGGTGGTGGAAAAGTTGCTGGAGGGGAAGGGGGGGTTCACATTCCAAAATTTGCTGGGACCCAGTCATATCTAGTTATGCCACTGCATAATTCTAGAAGGAATAATAAAGGAATGGCACATCATAGAGTCATAAGAATAGATGCTCCAGAATTGTTATTACACGGAGAATGCAAGTAGTCACTAATACAGACGTGTCAGGAGAGGTGGCAGGTCCTCTACGTCTCTCTTTGCCTCCCCTGCTACTTACATGGCTTTATGATGAAGCGTGCATCCGTACATTATGAAGAAGACATCAGAGCACGGTATGAAGTACAAGCCAAGCATTGCTGCTGAAATGAGCTGTAAATCATTTTTAATTTATTGCAATAGTCCTGCTCGCCTTCTAGTATATCTGAACTAACAGCAAATGACATTTTAATTTCATCCCCAGAATTGACTTGCTGTAAGTTGCTGAACATCATTTCGAGTGTATTAGTACGCTGTGAACTACAATTTTTCAATGTCACAGACACAAGACATCGCATAAACCCATCAGGCTCTATTCAAACGTCTGGTTCTTAAATGCCTTACCGCCACACACTAGTGTTTACCGAGCCGTCAATGATGTGTGAAGAGATTAATACCTAAAACAAAGCACATCAGATTCTTTCACTTCGTCCACTGATTCTTATGAATACATTTGGCCAAATGATAAAAAACAACCCGTATAGCAGAACCACTGAAGAAACTACATGGGGAGCAGAAGCTTGAGAAGCTGGCTTACCACAGCAAGGCAAAGGACACGGTGGAAAAATGGAGATCGAGATTTTGGGTAAACACCAATCCATCAGATATCTGGGAAATACTGAACCTCAACCGTCTTGAGAATATAACTGAAGAGGTAATTCAGCCGTAACATTTTCACTGGTGGGGTTTTTGAGCACTGCCTTCACATGGGCAGATTAGGACAACTATCGGGAACAAACATTTGGACTTTCTCGATAGTTGGCCCATGCAAATGTCCACCCATCATCATACTGGAAATCAAGGACACAATGTTTATGCATGCACATGTTACAGACTGTGTGAGAAATGAAGTTATTGTACAGAATATGTAGCAAAGAACAGGACTATAGTGGGTTTACACGTCCAGAGGAGAAGACGATTATTGGGAAGGAAGTGTTCCTTCCTGACAACTTGCTGCTCGTTCAGTAGGGGTGAAGCTCTGCGTTTAGATGCAGTGATCACCTCCACAGTAGGAGAATGAGCAGCAACTATTGCGATCCCTTGTCCTCATACATTGTTTCTGAGCAGCAGATCGCTGTTTAGACAGCACTGGGTCGAAGTGGAAACTTAAAGTGGCCCTGGAAAAAACTAGAAGTGGCCCTATTTTGTAGTAGTGCCCAAACTGACAGAAGGCACGGTCAGCACTAGAAGGTGGGCCGGCAATACCATATTGTGGCACCACCTCAGCAGAGCCAAATACCGCATCACAAAATACTGCCAGCAGTACAAATACCTCCCCAAAAACTTCCCCTCTGTGTGCACCGCAGCGGGAAGGAGAAATCTCCAATAACACAGTATAACGAAATCCCGACACGCACTGAGTGTTTCCGAATCTTACGCTCTTTTATTTCAAAAAGTATACATCAGAAAGATGTGTTTCGGCCCGTCCAGCTGTATCTACACCTCTGTTCTGTCCTCCTACTCCAGTTGCCTTAGGATGAGAATACAGTTGAACTCAGGAGTCAGGAGGGGAGCATCAGATCATTACTTACCATGACTGGTGGCCGTGAGGAGGGCTCAGGAGGCCTCCTGGGTATCGGCCAACCAGGAAGTTTCTCTGTAGGGTCTATGGCCAGTACGCCGATGAGACAGCATGATCTGCTGCCTAGAAACAATAATTTACTTGCCTACAGGAACGCCAGTAATAGTAGGTTTAGGGTTGTTATTTTGGTGATTTTCTGCTACTAGGCTGGTTTCACGCCCAGTTTTTTGGCAGTTTTTGATGTTTTTGTTTTGTTTTTTTAGCCAAAGACAGAAGTGGTTGAAAAAGGAATGAGAAATGTTAAGAAAGGCCTTCTACTTTTTCTTACTGCCGGATTCACTTCTGGCTTTGGCTCGAAAAACTGCATCAAAAACTGTGACACAATCCTTAAAAGGTTTTCCAGTTTGCTTCAACACCCTTTAATAACCCCTTTAAAGGTAGGAGCGGTGGTCACATGACCATGTCCATGTAGCACTTTCTTATTTCCTATCAGGTAATATTCATGGGCGGTGCAAAGCGGCAACAGGGACAGAGAAAGTGGAGTCCAACTTGCAGCTGTGCGATTCTCTGACATATGAATGATCTTTATAGGATTTAAGCCCTCTGATTTCCATAGATAGAAGAATCTAAATGCCACTAAGACTACCCAAAATTATCCTTCTTAGGGCTCATGCACACGCCCGGTGCCGGCCCGTGCCTGTATTGCGGCCCCCATATACCTGGTCCGCAATACACAGGCACCGGCCGTGTGCAGCCCGCATCACGGATCGCGGACCCATTCACTTTAATGGGTCCACAATCCGGGACATGCGGAGCAGAGGCACGGATCGGAACACCACGGAAGCACTACGGTGTGCTTCCGTGGTGTTTCTGGCAGTGCCTCTGCACCGCCAAAAAAAAGTAGCGCAAGCACTACTTTTTTGAGATGCGGATTGCGGACCCCATTCACTGTCAGTGCCCGTGCATTGTGGACCGCAAATTACGGTCCACAGAACAGGCACTGACTACACACGTTCGTGTGCATGAGCCCTTAACAAGGAACCTTTGTCTCAGTGTCATGCCATAGTCGTCATGCCATAAACGTCACTGCCATATTAATAGCCAACCCTGGAATCCTCCCAAGTTGGTTTCCCAAATCAACCCCTGATATTTTTGCTTTTCCATACACTGCACCTTTTTATTCAACCTCATGTTCCTTTCAGTCTCAAAAGCTGCCTTGTCCTTTTCTTTCTTTGCTTTCACTGACGTCTTGGCACCTGAAAGCGAGCATTACAGCTCCGCTGTGTCACTTAACACACATAGTAAGTTAAAAACCTAGACAATAGAAGAGTCGGTGCGCTTTCCAGTAATTAAGTTGGCCATAGATGTAAAGATTTGGCCAGAACATGACTTACATTCCATGTTTTTTATTGTCATGCTTGTAAGTAATGAAATACACAATTGCCCAATTAAAACTATTTTTCCTCATGAAATATTAAGGGTAAATCTAAGCCCATTTTATTCAGATTATTGTGATATAAACTCTATGGGAGTTTATTTTAGATCAATTCTAGTAAATTCCATATAAAATGAAAGTCTAACACCATTCATACCCTGAAATTTCAGATCTTTACAGCAGATTTTACCTTGTTCAATGCAGTGGGGTAAAATCAGCCACATGTGGACCTGGCAATGAGTCATCCCATGAAAAAAAGTCTTTGTTCTGCTGGGGCTGGAACGGGAGTCTGTGTTCCCCCATTTGAATGGAGTGGCAGATACGCATCTGAGTATCTGCTGCTCCGTTCAACTCTATTGGACTACTGGATATAGCCAAGAGCTTGTACCTGGCTACCTCTGGCAGCCCCATAAAGAAGAATCGAGTGGTGGACATGCATGACACTTCATTCAAATAGGGAAACACGGGCCCCATCGGTCAGACACTTATCCCCTATTCTTTGGATACGAGTTAAGTTGCCATGGGACAACCCCTTTAATTGGTTTGGGAATGGAAGACTGTTCTAAACTGCATGTCACCTAAAATCCAATAACAATTTGTTATATTCAGGTCATCAGGGGCAGATTGGCCAAAGTCCTTACAGGGAAATTTCCCGGTGGGCCGATGCCCAGGGGCCGCATGGGCCCCCCTCACAGCCTGCCAGTGGAAGTTTTTGGGGATGTATTTTGTGCTGCTGGCAGTGGTATTTTGTGATAGACTGTGGTATATGGCTCTGTTGGGGTGGTATAATGTGCCACAATATGGTATTGTTTGTCCTGTCTTCCATTAATTTGGACCAGACTACAAAACGGGGCCACTTTTAGTATTTTTTCCAGGGCCACTGTAAGTTCCCAGTCCACCCCTGTAGGTCACACTAGTTAAACCTTAAAAGACAATTTAAAAATATATTGGGGTAAATTTACTAATGTGATTGAGACTTGGTTGTAAAAGGGACCAGAACTTAGAATATTTCTGTTCTGGTGAGCAATGTCTCAAAATTGTAGACCTAAGAAGTGCCAAAATAAATAATCCAATGTGCCTGATTTGGGTCTCCAGTTCACCAAGAGGGTACAGAAGTAGTAAAACATCGCTGTAATTGTACCGACCCCCAGAATAAGGTCGTCATATAATTTTTAGCACACTATGAACACCAAAACTGAAATGGAGGAATTGCAGAATTTTTTTTCAATTTAACCCCACAAAGAATCCCCCCCCCAACTTTTCCAATACAAGCTATGGAAAATTAAATGGCGTCATTTGTCCTGCAAAAAATAAGTTCTCACATGGCTATGTGAAAGGAAAATTCTAAACAAGTTATGGCTCTTGAAGTGGGGAGCAAAAAAACAAAAACGCAAAAGAAATTGCCTTGTACTTAAAGGTTACAATGTTCATATATTTTGCGCCTTTGCTATTATGGTTCCCAGAACTATATACAAAATGTACTTGAATTACAGTCTGAAAGCAAAAAGTATTTTACAGCATTAATCTGGGCCATTTCCATTTCTGAACTTCCAAATGTCCAGGATAATGGCTCGGATAATGTAGGACAAATGCAACAAAAGAGGAATCCTGTCTTGTTGTCATGGAAACAGTTCTTCTGTATGGGGTGAACTACTCAAAGGCTATATCATGCACGTATAGTGCAAATATGTCCACATGGATCCAATGTACAACATGCCAAAAGAGAGTCCTTTTCCTATGGCAAGCTCTAGGTTCAGCATGGTGTGAACAGAGGCCGAGTACAAAAGCAATAACTGTTATAACTCAAAAACTAAAGTTTAACATGTTGTTATGGATAGGAAAATCAACCAATGTTAAATGGGGTTTCCAGGATTTGGATACTAATGGTCAATCCATTGGATAAGTCATCAATATCTGATTGATGGGAGTCCAACGCCAGGAAGCACCAGAAATTAGCTGTTCCATGAAGCCACCAGTGCTGGAAGAAGCACTTTGAATGGAGCCAGAAGCACAACTCCATTCGAAGTGTAGTGGAGTGGAGTTCCCACTCGCTCAATGGATAAAGCATTCTGCCAGAAAAACAGCTGATTGGTGGGGGTGTCCGGTATTGAACTCTCACTAGTCAGATATTGATAACCTATCCTGAGGATAGATCATCAATATCTGGAGTCTAGAAAATGCCTTTAGCCACTGGTCGAGGAGTATATCTAGGTCAGTGGGGGTGGGGTACTGCAGTGTGGCGGGCACTGGCTTTTTTTTTTTTTTGCTCACTTTGTGCCCCCATAAAGTCATGCAAGACCTTTGGGGGAACATTTAACATTACTTTTTTTTTTTCCACTGCTGACTTCTGTAAGTGGGACTGACTGTTGTACAACCTCTCTGGAAAGCTGACCTGGGTCTGATAAGACTCAGCAGCTTGTGTAGTCACAAGGCCCCCATGACCACAGGGACTGCATCCTGATCTGTATACACAGCGCTGTATGCAGTGACCAGTAAGGCAGCGATGGTAAAAAAAAAAATTCTCTAAGGGGGGGTCGTGCTGTCTGTGCAGAGATATATGCCAACTACCTGAACCTATATAGTCAATGGGCGATCAGCAAGTGGTAAACGTATATTGTCCAGTGAGAATTCAATATGACTGTCTCTAACTTGATGCAAATTATTCTAGGTAGCTTACTATTATTTGAAGTCTATGGGTTGGAGCTTGAAGACTTTTTTAGTGGGGGCTTCTTGTTTTCCAAATGATGATTGTGTGATGACAGCCACTGGCCACCTAATTCATGGATCTCAAAAAATCCCTCACCGGTGCGCCAATACCCCTGCAACTGTATGACATGGATGAGCATTAAAGAGCCATTAGACTGCATGATTATCAGCAAATTATCATGGACAAGTGTTTGTAGGAACATTCGTCCGCGACAATTGACTTGTGTAATCGATCAGCAGATGAACGAGCAAATGCTCGTTCATTGGCTACTGGACGTCTACTATTAGGATGAAAGTTGCCCGATTATCAGCAGCACATCTCCCTGTGTAATCAGGGATGTGTTGCCAATAATGACTAGAACAGAATGAGGGTCGGTACAAACAAGCGCCAATGGACGTTTTATCATGCATCGGTGCTCACACTGTCTGTACATCGGGCTGTGTAATACCACCTTTAGTGTAGCCCTACCAGATGGGAAAGGCCCCTTGACAATAGGCAGATCACAAAGTATCCCTCTGCAGGGACACCCAGCAATCAGGGAAACCTGGCAGTAAGAGTTCAATTTTCCTACAGCGCCACCATAGAGGAAATGAAGCATTACACAGGGTTTTCTGTGTGTCCTGCACAGCAAGAGATGCTCTTCGTAACCTCTCTCCACCTTGGCCATGAGATGAGAATCCTGAACAGCCTCTATTCACTCAAGTCCTTAACGGGGTATATGAAAATGGGTTTTCTAAATTAGACAATGGGGGGACATTAATGTATTTTTATGGTGGCAGGGGGCTGCTTTGCCAGAAGGGTGTCCAGTGCAGCTGCAAAAGTTGTATATATGATAGTTCAGTCTAGGGGCGGATTGGCCTTAGACTTTACAGAGACATTTCCCGGTGGGCCGATATCCCAGGGGGCCTCCTGGGCCCTCCTCACAGCCACCGGTGGAAGTTTTTGGGATGTATTTTGTGCTGCTGGCAGTATTTTGTGATGGACTGTGATATTTGGCTCTGTTGGTATGGTATTGTTTGTCCTGTCTTCCATCAATTTGGACCAGACTACAAAACGGGGCCACTTTTAGTATTTTTTCCAGGGACACTTTGAGTTCCCAGTCCACCTCTGGGTCAGTCCCTGGTTGCCATTTCTTTAAGAAAAGTATGATACAAGAAGCACCATAAAGAGTAATATATGGCACTTCAGAACTTCTGAGAATTATAGACATGGCGGAGGAAGTCATTTCTATACCATTATCAGCCCTATCTATCCATTTATTGGGAAAAGTCTCAGGCTCCAAGTAAAGTATAATCTTCATTAGACATGAAAGTGCTGCATATCAGCATTTCTACAAGATACAAAAGAATTGACTTACCAATGTAAAGCATCTAACGTCATTAAAAATGCATCGCAATCGATTCTAATGAAGCACAATTTTTCATGTGCACTGTAATTCCCAGGTTCACGTCTATTACACCTTAATGACAGAGACATCGCTGGTCAAGGAAGGATGCCTAAGGCGTGCTGTGTTCTCATATTGCAAATTTACATACATTAAAATCAGATAGAGTCTCAACTTTCCTCATTTATGACTCCAAAGTGAAAGCTAATTGTCAAGCATCATTACATATTTTCCCAGGGCCAAGAAACCTACGATGTAGCAATGGAGTTTTGTAATATTACACCGACGACTACAAGGTCAAATGAATGCGTATCTCTGCATGTAAATCTTGGAGATTTAAAGTGATGTAAGTCCCAACATGGGTGGACATTTTGCATAAATCGCACACAGCATGCAACTTTTTTCACGTAAGGAATAATATAAGTCACATTTCATGCTTTGCACGGGTTATGATCTTTTTTTAAGCCCTGATGTGGCCAAGGTGCAGCCTGTACATGGATGGGTAAAAATGTAAAGAAACAGCAATGTTCAGAGGCGGAAGACGTAAACATGGGGCCCCATAGCAAAACATGGTAAGGGCCACGACCACTTCCATTAGCAAGTTCAGAAAACCTCATGATTGGTCTACCTAAAGCCCATTGGGCTGTGATGTCACAGTACAGGGATAATGCTCACAGTGATATCACAATATTAACAAAATGCACACAGTGACATCACAATACAGACATTCTAAGTGCACAGTGATGTCACAGTACAGGGATAATGCTCACAGTGATGTCACAATATTGCCGAAATGCACACAGTGACATCACAATACAGAGATGTTCTACTTGATACAGCCCATGTATTATACCTATAGTGATGTCACAGTACAGACATAATCTACGGTAGGTAGTGGGGGGGGGGGTTTAAAAAGGTTCTGCTACAACATAAAAATGTACTAAAATGTATAAAAACAAAGAACAAGAGGCCTGTACTTTCTCTTTTTATATGTATTAATAAATACATTTTTTTATTATTTAGAACCAACCTTTTAATTTTTTTCCCCCTACTACTTATACTATGATATTGGCAAGACCCAGCCGGGTTTCAGTAGAGTAGAGCTGGATATTCTAAGCCTTAGGCCTCATGCACATAGCCATTGCTGTTTTGAGATCTGCAAACCGTAGAGCAGCAAAATATGGATACCACCGTGTGCATCCGTACTTCCCATGGTCCCTATTATAGGACATGTTCTATATTTGTGGAATGGCGGCACGCATGCGAAGTGAACAGAACCCGGATAACATCAACATGTTTAGCTACCCCTTCTTTTTCACAATGGCTGGCATTTGCAGTGACCAGAGCCACAAAAATCATACACTGTTGAATCTTACAGATAAGACTCTGTTCACACTAGCATTTTTGCCATTTTCTTGGGATTCTGACAAACTTTACTTCAAGAATAACACAGTATGGTGACTAAAAATATACACCACTGTAGAATATTTAGTGGGAATCACTATAAGGCTAAATCCAGGCGAATCCAGCTGCAAAGGAGAGCGGAAATTTTCCACAGCATTGGATGAGATTTTTTTTCCCTGCTACTGTGGATTTTCTGGATGCAGTTATAGTATAGGCAGACTGGGAACTTTAAGTGGCCCCAGAAAATAAAAACAAAGTGGCCCCATGTAGTCCAAATGGACAGAAGGCGGGGCAACACAAGTAGGCAGGGGCTAAACAAGTAGGCAGGGCCTGCAACAGAACTAATTAGCAAAGCGCTGCACAAAATACCGCCACCTTCGCCACAGTATTCAACTGTATCACTGTCCTGAGGACGCTGATACAGTTGAGTTGTGGAGGGCACTTGTGGACCTTGGCCAAGTGTATAAGTACCTGACGCTCCTAGCATTAACTATGCTTAGAGCATCAGATCGATAGGTACCTGGACAGAGGACATGAGGAAGGCTCTGGCAGCCCACCGGTAAATTTCCCTGTGGGATCTATGGCTAGTCCATTCTTGAGTAATGCTCTGGAAAATCCACGGTGTATCCACCTCCGTGTGGCCATACTCCATAATTGGAGAAAGGTGGAAAGGAACTGCTGGAAGAGAGACCACAAAGGTCTAAGGAAATTATAACACAGTCATATATTGTGCATGTAAATGTATACTATGGAAAACCATACAAGCAACTAATCTAATTAAAAAAAATAGTCATAAAACCAACTATTTAGCACTTCTGGCAACAACATTGCAATAGGAAAATTGGACCATCTCACCGTTACTGATATAATAATTTCATTTCATGGTTAACTGTACGGCTTTTTCAGAGGGACAGAAGACAATATTTACCTGTACTCTGCAAACATTACTCTTCCTTCCAGTCCACAATGCAGTAAGGCCTTATCTATTTTCGCTCACCCGTGGGGCTGTCGTCTTCAATTTAGTTGATAGAAAAACATGTAGAATTCATTGGACTGGCTCGTGAGCTTGGGAATGACTTTATTTACATGGCAGCCAGAGTGATTTATGCTACTGTTTATGATGCTAAAAGCTTGATAGAAAAATGCAAGCAATAGCGCGCCAGGCAGTCAGGTCTCAAGCTGCGCCAGCTACTCACTCAGGGGACTCCACCCTGCCAAAAAACGCTGCTATTCTCCCAAGTTTAAAATGACAATTCACACCACAATATCCATAAAGAACTTCAATAACTTATTACTAATTGATCGTGCTGTAAAGATGTCTACTTATGAACAATTTCTTGTTACTGGGCGGCAGGCAAAATCTGACTTATGGATTCATTGTGACATATAATGAATGGGCAAAAAACAAGCAGAAGAAAAATATTAAAGGTGAAGCTTGTAAAGAAGGGAACTGAGTCAACTGAGGAACAGGACAGAGAATCTAGCCACCAAAATACCTACAACTATATTTGACATGTGGATATGCAGAGTACTAAGCAACACCATGGTGTGATCCAAACAAGGAGCATGATTTAGACCTTCAAGGGGATGTCCCACGAATAATATTCTATAGTTTTCAAACCAGCAGCTGGATCTGAATACTTTTGTAATTGCATGTAATTACAAATTTATAAAAGCCACTGAGTTATTCAATAAAATGTATCTGTATAGCGCCACCTGTTTGTTTTTTTTCTTATTTCTTTGACCTCATCACTGAGAAGGCCGCACATGCTCAGTTTCATCTTTCAACTGCCTCCTGAGCTGTGATAGGGAGAACATGGACATGCCCCCTGAGTTGCAGCAGAAAAGACACTCCCCTGAGCTGTCAGCTTGATATAAATCTAGCAGAGCAATGAATGGGGAGATACAGGGCTGGTTCTAGCTTTGTTAGACAAGACTGTCATGTACTTACATTAGTCATGGGATAACCCCTTTAATGCAATACTCTGTCTGCATATAGTCTACTGTATGTCTCATAAAATGTAACATGCAGGTAAGGATTAAGGCCTGTGTGTCCATGATGATGTCTGTAAGAAGAGAGTCCGTGTCTCATCCGTGAAGATATCTGTGAAGAGGCCATAGTTGGTCCATGTGTCTGTTTTTTTTCTACTCTGTCACCTGTATTCCACGTTCACTGCTAGCCAGAAAAAGGTCGGCCGTCACGGACCCACAGACTTCAATGTCTGCATTTGATCTTCACCATGGACCAACGTAATGCATGTCTCAGTTGTTTTCCACTGACCTACGACCAGTAGAAAACCACAGATATGTTCATAGAAAGAGGCCTAAGAGTCCAAAGTGCCTCTTTTACAGAAGCTGTAAAATATGTTTCACATCTCCACTTAATGATGTTCTTGTATATAGTTATATAAGTCCCAGAAAAGTCCTTCTCAAGAAATATCTTCATCTATACCATGGAGTAGATGCCACCTGGTTGATGTTTCCCATCAGTGATGGTGCTGATCGCTGTAGTACTACTGGAAGATAATTAGATAAGCAGAAGATAATGCGAAGGCAACCAACAAACCTCCTCATACAATCGAATATAGTGTAAGAAAGCATAGCCTTTTAAAGGGAAAGTGTTTATTATACTAACAAGAAATAACACGTCTGAAACACATGTAAAAACATTGCTGACCCTTTTCTTTTGGAGAATAAGCAGGGTGATACATTTTATTTCTTGTGAGAACCCCCAAGCAGAGTCACGGAAAACTCTAATTCCTAGACCCCTGCAGTAAAGACTTCAGGGAAGAAGCTTTCAGTAAGTTCTGGTTCTCTCTGCGAAGATCTAGCTGGTGTAGGGAATCTTAAAGGGAATCTATCACAAAAACCTGTTCTATATTTTATTTATGCTAAAAAAATCTATTATATATTTGTAAGAAATAATAAATAAATAAATAAATAAATAAATAAATATTCCAATGTGTGAAATATTATAAATAAATATTAGATTTTACCATATTTACCATCTTTGGTCACCAGGGGGAGCTCTGCTGGCCAAATGAGGCTTTGAGCAACCTGTAAGTAGGCATGCTGCAAAAAAGTGGGTGGTACCAATGACATCACCAATTCACACCTTCAGCAGTGACATCACTGCTTCAGCAAGATAAGATGAGACAATGGCTTCGTTACAAAAACACAGATCTCTGTTCCTCAGGCTCCTCCCCCACTGGTCACATGGCGATTACATCACTAAGGTCCTACAGCCCCAAGAACCTCCATCTACTCTGTTTCTGAGTCCTGGGCCGCTCACCCCAGCAGTACACTCAGCAAAAATTGTCTGCACTGCTGGGGTGAGCTGCCATAGAATTTAGAACAGTCAGCCTAATGAAGACAAGGACGCTGCTGCAGGAGTGAGGAGCAGGCACAGTGGGCTTCCCCCAGCAGCAAGGAGGGAGGACCTGGCTGTGTGTTACTGGTGTCATCACAGGGGCGGGCTCACGTCTTCCATTCATTCTCTATAGGGTCGGCAGCGACTGAGGAAACCTATGTACATGCCTGCCGTAAGTGAGGTGCCATTGTGTTGTAAACCCAGACTGTCACACTTTACTTCCAACATGGCAGCCCCCATGTAAGGCAAGAAAACTGAATTAAAAAAAAAACATTTACACAATTTGAAAAATACATTATGTTAAAACCTGCTTTTGTTATGTTGTAAAACATATAAAAAAAATTTTCTTCGCTATAGTGTCCCTTTAAGGAACCCATACACATTTATCTAAAAAATCAGTTCAACTAAAACAATCAGTTGTTGGTTTTAATTTAACAGTGAACATTGATTTTAGCCCACCGACAAGAAACCATTCACCACCTTTTAAGAAAGATTGTTTAAAGACAGAAGATCTTTCCTTGGAAGAATGTTCCCGGAAAGATCTTTCATCCCTTGTCCAGTAGTGTGAACGACTGTCTGCATCTGCAAACCGATCGTTCACCAGATGATCATTCATTCAACAGTCGTTCAGCCATCAGCGATCTAATGTTTATGACCATCCATAGAGGCAACATTCCCTTGGAAAAAAAAGCTACCATAATTAGTTCTCCAAAAGGAAGCTACACTATGCAGCCCATTGACACCCATCTGTACAGATGTGAGCCTCTGGTTTGACAGATATCCTTAGTTATGTTTCAAGGCTCTATAAAAGGTCAAACACTGACTTACAAGGTAACTACCTACAGAGTCATGAGAGAGACAGCTTTCTACCTTCTGGAGGAGAACTTATTTGCATTCATAGGGGAGGGGAGAGTAAAATTAACTGCATTGAAACCTATATATAAGGTATGATACTTACTTTATATTTATATTCCAACTATGCATTAATATGGAGATGGAAGGAATATAATGCGAATACTAACACAAATAACAAATAGGGGCCAGAAGTTTTTCACCATTTGGAAAGCTGTGCTATAGTTCCATAGTAAGTCTGACGTGACCAGGTTGCTCTCTTTTATTCTCAAAGTCAGTTATTGCCTTATTAGACTGCCAGATTTTCAGGTCAATTATCGGGAACAAGCATTCACACAAACCATTGTTCCCGATAATTGGCTTGTGTAATTGGGGAGCCAATCACCAGATAAAGAAGCAAATGCTTGTTCATGGGGAGATGGGCATCTTTCATCAGGATAAAAGATGGCCAATTATTGCCAGCACATCCCTAGGTACTCTACCAATAATGAATAAAACTTAACGAGAGAAGAACAAATCGTTCCTCTTGCATTCAGTTTGCATCGGCCTCCGTGCAAATGAGCATCGATGGATGTGTTCTCTTCCATCAGCACTCGCACTGAAACACAGAGGTGGTAAAATAATAGCACTGACAGGGCCTTCAGGCTGGCTTACATGGCCCTATTGTCGGACAGATTATTAGGGACAAACGTCCCAGATTGTGGTTTTTTTGAACCAAATAGACCTAAAACAGAGAAGGTGGCATGTAAACTAGGAATTCTGGAGAAGTTTTTTTTGGACTGAGGACAATACAGGTGGCCAGAAGCAAAGTCCACATCATAGAAGAACATGTCCTATCATAAAATTAAGTTGTCCTCTGGGACAGATCCTTTTTTTTTTTAATGCACCCTCGATCTTGTACCTTCTAAAACACAGTTGAGTTCTACAACAAAGAAGTCTCATGACACTTCTCCACTGTCTTCTAATTGTAAACCATTGTGTCTGCAGCTTTACATCCAGAACAGAAATGTGAAAAGCTAACAGAAATACAAAGAAAACAACAATCGTTTTACCTTGAACAACTGGCAGGAGAAATATTAGCACGCTCATTTAAGCTAAGAGTGCTTCTCATTACGCTAGAATTGCTTAATGGTCTTGAGGAAATGGCGGATGTTTGGTTTAAAACTACTTTTCAGAATTTCTAAGAGCTTTACTCATTTTCACTTGGATTCTCAACACGCACACATACTCACGGAAAAAAAAAAAAAAAAAGACAGATTCTGTAAGCATTCCAGGAATATTAAAGCGTACAACATGATTCCTTCAGAACATTTTCATTAGATTGAAAAATCATTCTCAACTGGAGTGCAATTTGCTTCTAACAGTCAGGGTTCCTGCATATTGGAAGATTGTCGCTACATGAAATTAGAGTAATGGACCGCCAAGTTACGGCTACAAGGAAATAATGTGTCTGAAGGGACTGGATGTCGGCAGCTGCAGATCTCTGGTGGCTGCATAACATGCTACTATACGCCTCGGCTTAGCCGTTTCACAGACAAATTCACCACAATGAAATTCATCTGCTCGGGACAAACGATGCTGGTGCCTCTCTGTTATGGGGCAAACCTGCGCTCTTGGACTGACAGAAATATTCATCGGTTTAATACAGAGTGCATCAGAGAGCATTACATTGGATGCATCTCACGCATTCAGTAGTGTTAGGCTGGAGCTACACATCCATTGATTTATAATGATTTGTCAGTCAACCAGAAAAGCCTTTTAGTTTTTCCGATCTCACTTCTCCTCTCCACCCTGGACCCTACTAGTTTGCACTCCAGCCCCAATGCAAGGATCCCCTTGAGAAAGCGACAGCAAAACGTGCGTTGGGGCTGGCGGTGGCACTGATCTGTATTATATTATACCATGTACTTTGATTTTGTTATTCTACGTATTGTGTCTTATGAAATTGCACTTGCACTTTATCATGACTTTTTGTGGCGCTTTTGTAGAATTAGGTAATCTGTAATTATTGTTCCAAGTATGCCTCTCCATTTGTGTGTATAGTTACCACCATTGATCTTTTATCATTTTTTTATATACCTTGATGAATTAATAAAGTGTGTAATTTTCGTATACTGGTGTGTTTTATAGTTATTGGTGTTTTCCGATGGGGCTCACGTCACACCTGATGAAATTTTGAATTCTTGAGTGCCCCTTATTTTGTATTGGTGTTATTTTCAAGTGGTCCAGATGAAGGAAAACCTCAACTTGACACTTAAAAATGTTAAATACACTAGAGGTCCAATTAACCAGATATGTCAAAACTGCTTGGCAACGTAATTTATAAATCTACTCTTTATGATCTTCAAGATTTCTGCTAGTAATAACTGAATAGAATACTTCATTGTCCCAGAGAATGCATATCTGTCCTGGTTATCGGTCATCACACAGATAGATGTCTAATTACAGCACCAGGGTTCTGTTCTCTACCCGTTTCATCATCAATGATCAGGGCAGATTTTTATCCTTTAGATATGGATAGGATAGGAATAGGTGAGAAATTAACAGACAAACTATTCATAATGAATACTGTATTTTTTGCACCTGGTTTTAGAGGAGAAAAGTGAGAAAAAAATATATATATTTCTCGTCAGACTTCAGATCAGACCCCCAAACTTTATCAGACTTCAGAACGGCTCCCAATCTTTATTAGAAATCAGGCTCATATTAGACCCCAAATCTGTATCAGACATCAGAGCAGACCCCCAATCCTCCTCAGACATAAAGATAAGATCAGACATAAAGTAAATAAACAAACTTACCTCTCCTGCCCCAGACGGCGGCCACAGCAGGCTCCTTCTTCATTCACAGCTCCCCAGTCTTCTGCCCGACCCCCGCTGCACTGTGCCCTGACATTGCACAGTATCAGGTCATAGTGCAATACATCCTCAGGACAGTGCTACACTCACCGCTCCCTGTGCATCCTGCATACTAACGAGAACATCCATAATGAAACTAATCATTAGCATTCGCTTTAGGGTAATAGGTTTTTTTTTTTTTTGCTTAAACTAAAATATCTCTATCTTTTATATTACTTATGCCCAGAGGTGGACTGGCCATAGACCCTACAGGGAAATTTTCCAGTGAGCCAATGCCTAGGGGGCCGCCCAAGCCCTCTTAATGCTAGGAGCATCAGGTACTTATGAACCTGGCCAGTAACCACAAGTTCCCTCCTGAAATCAAGATAGTGATACAGCTTAATACTGCCGCAGGTAGTATGTGTATTGCCCCACCTTAATAGGTGGAGGCACATCTGTAGCGTTTACACCCATGTGGACATACCATAAAGCAGGGTAGGCTCTGAACCCGGGCATATCCCCATTTTCATCCAGGCAGCCCCCCTGACATGAGCATCGGAGGATTTCATGCTCCGATGCTCTCCCTTGCCCTCTGCTGTATCGTGCAGGGCAAGGGCTTTTTTTGATTATATTATTATACTGCTAGGAGGAGCAGTGTTGCTGGTGACGTCACTGGCTCTGATGGGCGGGCTTTAGAGCTATCCTAGCCATTTTACAGGTTAGGGCAGTGCTAAAGCCCACCTATTAGTGCCACTGACATCACTTGGCTCACTGCTGGGCAGAAGCCGCCGCCTAGCTTTCCCCATGGAGAGCCTGGTACGTCACTGGATCTCCAAAAAAACGCCTTTTCTCTGCGCGATTCAACGCAGGGCAAAGGTGAGCATCGTGGAGGCTGCTTGGGTGAAAATGGGGATTTGTCCAGGTTCAGAGCTGAACCCGGGCAACCACTTTAAGGGTAAGTTCAGATAAAGCATATATGCTGTAGATTTTCTGACTCTAAACTCAGGTGCAGATTTTACAAAATCTCTTCCGCAAAATCCACCCCATGTGACCATACCCTTATAGAGCCATGTTCTGCAGAATATGCTAGCCCTGTAAAAATTGCTAGAGCTGAGAAAACAGAACTCACTCTTATGCATACTTATGAAACATTTTGTCAAATCATGGTGTGTAGCAAAGCACTTCTTCAAAGAAATCTTCAAAGGAGTGCCATAAAGAGGGACTGTAACTGTCAGTAAGGACGTCATAGCAGTGCCGTGTACTCATAGCAAACAAAGCTTACAAGTTTTGCATTTGATATGTAATCTCCAGTAAGCAGCTTTGGAAAAAAAGAAAATGATAAATTTGGAACATTTCTGCCAATTCCATCTGAAACTTATAAAACGCCAATACAAATCTCATAAACCTCTCTGTATGATACTCTTACAATACCAATTCCCCCCAACAGTATGAATTCCATCTTTGAGCTCCACAAAGGGAAAATTATTCTCACTAAGTCAGAAAATGTTGTTACAATCGACATTGTATAGATTGTAGGGTTTCCATCAAAAATAAAAATGACATACTGTGCTTTATTCCCTCATTAGTGCCTCCAATCTATTACCACGGAGGTCAATTTTTGCGGGATGCATATTCACGTCATTTTGATCTTTCTTGCATTGCTACCTCATGACCGCATTAAATATTGCTTAGATATATGGATTTTTACTTCAAACTGTCACTTGTTAGAGGAGTTTGATAGATGCCCATCAATTCTAGCAGCTGCTGAAATGTATTAGCCTTATGCATTCATGTTATACCAACAGTGGTATTGATCCAGAGAAAACAGAAGCCCTAAGTAAAGATCTGACTGACAATACAATCTGTCCATGTTCAACTTGGATTAGATTTCCCTTGGATCAATTCCTACTGGTATTTACCAGGACAGATGAATGTTCACAGTAGGCCTGCATATGGAAAGAATTGTGTGGAACAAAATTTCTTCAAAAGAATATCAAATTAAAGGAGAATCCATGCATTCAAGAAGTGTGAGGGCTGTTCCCACTTTGGTAGTAGTGATGCAAATAGTCCATGTATTTTGTTGAGAGTTGTATATTAGATGAACATAACCACCTAATGTGCATGTAGGTGTCGCGACTCTCACCCAAAGGTAGATGTCGGGGAAAAGAACAATTGCTTATGTTGGATTTCATGGGATTTTTTGTTCTCAAGGGAAATAAGATGCCACCAGGGGTGTTTGGCAGCGGCTTATCATGGGGAGATTGGGAGGAGTAGCTGTTGACCAAAAGAGCTAACAACTATCTCTTGGTGCCCATACAGCTCCAACAGCTGTTGAGTGATCATTCATTTGACAGCTATCGCGCCCGACTCCACCATACACATACAGGCTTAGGTTGGCCAAGTGTGTATGTATCCAGGGAGGGTAGAAGACACTGGCTGCTTACCTCTCAGGAAAACAAAATGGCCTGACTCTCTAAATCGAATTGCCTGATCCTTCTCTTCCCCATGAACATCTCTCGGCAAGAGTCAGGAATTCACCACATACATTAGATTGATGCCTGGTCCCACCAAAAATGGTGGGTTCAGACGACACTACACTAACGTGTATGAGAGCCATAAGGTGTATGGAGGATTTCAGACATGGCGGACATCTGTATCAGCAGATTAAAACGGTGATATTTTCTAAGGGCTGATTCACACCACCTGCTCGGACTGAGAAACACAGCCCATGTGTCAGCCGCATCTCCCAGCCCGACCACAGCTCCCCGGACCTGAACTCACTGCTTCATAGTGATTCATGATACAGTCAGTTCCTAACTGATCATGGGTCTATTGTACTGTGCTCATATCACCATGGGAACTCCTACGACTGCTGTTCCAGTGCTAGCAGGGTCCCCACTGCTCATTAACAATGGCTACAGCCAGTGACTCGCTTAGACCACCTTTTGAGGAATGTACAGATGGGAGATGGAAGTAGAGTGCAGTGAGCCATCACTGGAATGAACAACCCCCCAACTCCCCTTTTACACCGCTGCCAACTATGTTACCATTAGCTGGAAGACGCTTTTAGGGGGCTGCTTTGAAAAAGCATATGCATTAGAAAGTTTCAAACTTTGATGAAACAAATGTTTCATCAATGTTTCACCCAATGTTTGAGCCCCAGAAGACCCCTTAAAGGGTTTAACCAATCCTAAAAGAAGCCCCCACATATGCCGGGCCCCTCACGCTGAATATAGTTACTTGGGTCCCCACACCACCGCTGCTGCTTCTCCCAGGCATGGATGAAAACATGGGAGCAGCCAATGGCAGGCGGAGACGGGGGCAAGCCTCCCTAGCATCGCAGGTGACACTAGGGAGGCCCGTCCCCGTCCCTGCCTGCCATTGGCTGCTCTCCCCCGACACCAGATGTTTCCATCCGCGCATGGGGAGAAGCTGCAGCAGCTGTACAGGGACCAGGAGCGGTGGGGGAGCGGGGTAAGTATATTCAGCGTGGGGGGCCCGGCATATGGATTGGATAACCACTTTAAATAATTAACATAACTTACAATGCCCTTTAAACTTCGGGGTAAGGTACATAATCGTAACATTTATGCCTAGAAAATCTAAAATGTATGTCATAAAAGAAAACAAAAAATTATTACTATAAGTAAGGATGCTGTTCACTGCAATGTGTATACCATGCCTTGTATTTTCGTAAAACTTCAGCACCAATCATTTAAGTCACACCACGTAATGCCTGTGCAGCTAACCACAGCACACGATGCTAAATTACTCCTAAATTGATTTCTCTCAAGATATCTTCAGGAGAAAATTGGATAGAATTGCCAATCAAAGTTCATTAATTAAACAATCACTTTACACTGTTTTACCTTACGGGTGAGAACAATGCAGAAGTGCTGACACTGACTAATCAGTCAATCCAACAAGGCACTTTTCATGCAGGTAAAGCATAAGGAAACAACATCTCTTCGGCTTAAGAATTCTCATTACTTTCTTTTTTTGGCACCTTTGTCTTGGTTTTCTGCCTGTTATTGCTTATACAATGCAAGTTACCGAGCATCGTGGTCTTTGAAAGGCTGTAATTCCTTATGACAATGGGACGACACTTGCTTGACATTCGGTGAATAAACTTTGATTAAAGCATCAGTGAAAGGATAGAAATAAAATCTCCTTGTCTGTAATCAGAAACCAAATGGAAAGGTGTTTTCAATTGTTAGACACTATTTTCCCCAGTGTATTCCATGCAGAGCATGGCGTGGGTATAAAGCTGGATGTAAAGATTATGATTGACAATGACAATTGCTTTCCACCAATGGAAATCTCCCTTATTGGCTGGACTGGGTATTATTTATGAATTATCACCCGAGAAAAATTATATGAGGGAAAGTGGAAACAAACACAACTTTCCACAATGGAAAGGTTATTTCAGTAGGATTTTGGCCCATGCTTTTGGAAATATCATGCGTTAGCAAACAAAATTAATCAGAATGCTAGACAGATCAAAGGTGAACCTTCATGTCTTTGTCCTGCTAGCTTCGTTCCCTCCAGTGAATAAGGATCTACTCACAAGCAGCAAATTCTGTTAGAAACTACAAATAATTTCTAGCTGTGTGCCGATTCCTTGGGCATATTCATTATCGTCATCAACCAGAATATATTTTAAAATATCACACTGACTGTTTGCAGGATAAAGGCACCTAAGTCACTTTATAGGGTGTTTGTGAACTTAATGCATCATTAAAAAGGGTTAATATTTTATGTTTCAAAAAGTTTTATTAGGAAAAAAAGGAATGTCAAATATTACTGAAATGATCAAAGCCTGGTTGATAAGGAATAGGAACCATTCGCAGGAGGTTATGCTTATGACAATATACGCAACCAGAGCAGTTGTACATATCAGATGACAATAGAGAAAAAAAAAGAACATTTCACAAAGCAAACAAAACAAAGGAACATTATGTAACTAGCGATCTACTGCAGCTTAAGTTAAAGATCATTACAAGAGGTGGGGTATAGGGAACCAGGGCTTGTTGGGCAAAGGTATCTAGAGTCATTAGATCATCCCAGGAGACCTCAGCCCCTATAAAGACAGGAGTCAAGGAGAATGGGAAGAATGAGAGGAAGAAGTCCACGGCTGCCATAGAAAGGTTCAATATTTCATGAAAGGTACATCATGTGCTACATCAAGATGATCAGCTAAAAACAATTGTCCCAAATATTCCCATGCTATTCATCTGAGAAATGTCCTAATCAGGGGTTCATTGCCATGAACCACACAAAACGGAACTTATCCCTGTAATCTAAGAAGATGCAAAACCTGTTCTCATTACACTGACAACAGACAAGATCCGGATTTCCAACACATAGGACATTCAAATGCTCTACATCCAATGTCGTGTATCTGATTCTCTGCACTAAATATCCCACTAGAGGTCTCCATGTTGGAGAAAGAGGACAAAAACGTAAAGCAAGGATGAAGTTCCATCGACACGCAATTAAAGAGAAAAAGGGACATTTTCCTGTGGCTAAGTATGTTCGTAGCCCAAGACACAATGAAGGACACATGAAAGAAGTCATATTAAAAGGCAATTTCAAAACTCAAAGAGCCAGAAGAATTTGGGACCATAAATTTATAACACTGCTTGACACTTAGAAAACAGGACTGAATTTGTCCCAGGGATTTATGACACACTACAAGATCTAAAGAGTCTTCTATAGACATATTGGGGGCACCAGGTCTCTGAGATAACATCAATTTAGAGACCATAAAACATTCACACTGCTTATCTGTAAGATAATTAAGGGCTCATTCTCAAGATCTTTTTTGATGTTCTGTTTTTCAAATGTGCATACATCAGTGTGTGTGTGCGTGTATATATATATATATAGATGGAAGTTGTCTGGAAAGCTTGTTATGTAACATCATCAGCCTCTTTTTTTGTTGGCCATTAAAAGGTATCATAATTGCAAGACTCTTAGTTTGTTTCTCTGAATAAGGGCACTAAACTAGTCTTTTTCTTATGAAAGGAACAGGTTTACTTATTCCTTTTGAGGTTGTAACTTGGTAAAAATAATTTTTTTTACAATAACTGTAGACCATAATATATAACAATATTACTAGACTGCTTCTGAGTGAAATGCATCTAGCTGTGCAACTGAAACAGGGAATAACATAAGTGAAAAAACATAATGGAAGCCCAAACATAACAGTTCCTTCATAGTTCTAATTGTACAGGGTGGCCCACGAAAAAGTAGCCTGCCTCCAGCGAAAGTATGACAAGATGCGCAAGCAAATGGATTGTTTTTTTTTTCATTCCCCACAAGTCACAAAAGATGCTGAAAGTGATCCCGGTTCACATATATGCATCTTTGGGTATGTCGGATTAAGTTGGCTGAAACTGCTTGCAGCTCTTTAACAGTGATGCTGCGGATAGTGTTTGTGATGTTCTCCTTGAGTTCATCCACGGGATGTGGATTGTTAGCAGACACTTTCTGTTTTAAATTTCCCACAGATAAAAAGTGGAACGTGGTCACCATAACCCCCTGCTCACAGTTCGTTCCTCTCTAAACAGTTCATGAACCCGTGCTTGTGAGTTCTGTAAGGTGTGGCGTGTTGCCCCATCTTGCTGCAAAAAGCAGGACATTTTTACTTCTGCAGCATCACTGTTTAAGAGCTGCAAGCAGCATCAGCCAACATGGTTTAACATAGACGTGAACGGGGACCACTTTCAACATCTTTTGTGACATGTGGGTAATTAAAAAAAAAAACAATCCACTTACTCATTCATCTTGTCATACTATCGCTGGAGGCAGGCTACTTTTCGTGGGCCACCCTGTACAAAGAAGGACAGCCATTGTGAAAGGGTACACTTTAAGACATTAAACATTTCTAGGTTTTCGGTAAGCTATATACATTGACCCTTTCAAATTCGGAGGTTTTTTCATTTTTGTGTTTCCATTTTTCACTCCCTGCCTTTCCGGAGGCTATAACTTTTTTACTTTTCGGTTCACATAGCCATATGAGGGCTTGTTTTTTGTGGGACAAGTTGGACTTTGTAATTCCAACATTTAATATTGCAGACAATGTAGTAGGGAGCAGGACAATATGTCAAGGGTGCCATCTTTAATGACCCGACATGTGATGTACTAGTACATCACATGTCAGGAAGGGGTTAACATTTTTTCCTATTTTAATTATGTCAATTATACAGTAAATGGTTTATCCCATGAAAAGTATTGCTATGAAATGGATGGGAAACTACAAATCATGCACTGCAATATACATGCAATAAAAATATTTTTAAGTTTTTTAGGTACATTACTTGTTCCTCTCTGGCAGCGCCACCTGCTGTTTATCTTTCTGGTCCACCTTCTCCTGCCCTCCTCTCAATGCCAGTGTGATGTTCTCACAATGAAGCAGGCGAAGCTTTCAAGAAACCTTTGAGTCATTCATCCCTACTTCTAAATACATAGAAATATATAGCTATATCTCTCCAAACAGTGGAAACTTTGGGGGCATTACATACATATGGGGCCATATGTCAATGACTATTTTCTATGCAGAGGAGAAAAGGGTTAATGTTTCTTGTCACATGCAGGTGCTTGATGAGCTTGATGAGCTGCTGCCCATCCACAGAAGGAGAAGATAGTCTTCCAGATAAGCAGATACTTGAGTAAAAACTGCTTAAAATTTGTGGGATATCCACCTCTAAGGCCTCTTTCACACTAGCGGCAGTCCGGATCCGGCAGGTGAAGGGTGCTGCCGGATCCGGACTGCCGCAGGGGCATGTGTGGAGTCGGAACCGTGCTCCGGCCCCACACATGTCACACAGTACATACATACTACTGGGCGCTGTGGGGAATCGTCCTATGTGCGCGCCGTCCTGCTCCTCCTGCGCTGTGGAGACCTGCCGTGAGCATGTAAGTATGTATGTGTATTTGTATGTGTATATGTCTGTGTATGTTTATGTGTGTATGTATGTATGTGTGCAGGTGATGGATCTGTCATGAACTCCATTGAAAGTCAATGGAGGACGGATCCGTTTACCATTGTGTCACATCAAACGGATCCGTCCCCATTGACTTTCATTGGGGGTCATTATGGATCCGTCTTGGTGCGGATGCCTGGACCGGAGAGCATGCTGCGGTTTGCTCTCCGGTCTGAGGACGGAATGGAATGCTTTCAGGAGCATTCCGTTGTCTTCAGTTCAGTTTTGTCCCCATTGACAATGAATGGGGACAAAACTGAAGCGTTTTGTTTCCGGTATTGAGCCCCTATAATGGAACTCAATACCGAAATTTTAAAACGCTAGTGTGAAAGTAGCCTAAGTAAAAGAAAAAAACAGGTTCGAGGATTTTGGCCAGAAGTACAAGTACCCATTAGATCATTTGTAACTAGGGATGAGCGAACCCTTGGAAGTTCGGGACCCGAACTTGACCCTGAACCCTACTGAAGTCAATGGGGATCGAACTTCACTTTATTATTTTCCATTATAACATGGTTATATCGGAAAATAATAGCATTCTTAACACAGAATGCAAATCAATATGGCCATTTAGGAGTTAAAAAAAATAAATAAATCATCTCACCCACTTGATCGTGCTGCAGCAGCTTCTTCCATGTTCACTGAACAGGACCTGCGATGTGTGTGAGGACATCACCACATGGGAGGGCGCAGAGACGTCATCACACATATCGCAGGTCCTGTTCAGTGAAGTTAGAAGAAGCTGCTGCAGCACGATCAAATGGGTGAGGTGAATTGGTTTTTTTAACCCCTAAATGGCCGTATTGTTTTGCATTCTCTCTTAAGAATGCTATTATTTTCCGATATAACTATGTTATAACTGAAAATAATAAAATCACCTGAACACCGGGTTCCCGAACACGCAAAGTTCAGTACGAACCCGAACTTTGCAGTTTGGGTTCGCTCATCCCTATTTGTAACAATTAATTTATAATAAATTGCCATCAGGGCACCACAATAGCAAAATGGCAGGCAGAACTGTAGGGGGTACAGGGGTAGCAATCACTTTTGCTACCTAAAAGACACCAGTGCTATGAATGACCCACTCAGAGTTTGCACTGTGGCCCAGCGCATTGTGTTCATAGCTATTTTACGTATATCATCGGCTTCAGACAACTAAGCCAAGAAAAGATATCCTAACACACGCTCACCTCTTCGTACACTGTAGGATTTGTTTTCTCCTGACAAAAGGGCAGGCTCTGTGTCAAAACTAGTAAGGGGTAGCAGGAAAAAAAAAAAGGTTCATAAAACAATATGGCCCTGAGAAAAAAAGAAGAAGAAAGAAAAGCCTTTCAGACATTAACCGTTTGGCCTGCTGTTTTAGAAGAGCTTGTCAAGATACTCTAAATCTACTTACGTTTTTTTTAAAACCATAGGTGGAAAATATAAATGTTGCTCTTTAACAAAAGATGACAAGGCTGATAGCTGGGTTACATACAGAAAACATTTCCGCAACCCCCACTATTGTGAGTGACATGACAGTTCCATTCCAGCTCCTTGGCTTCCACCCACGTAAATTGGCTGTGAAAAATGGATGCACCAGATTTCTACACCATTTACTGCTAAGTGCGTACATTTTTATCAATTTACCTGTTAGAATAATTGCATTTAGGAATTAAGTTGCTGGAATGAGCTTGCCGCTCATGAATCCTGACACGGCAGGCGGCGTGCCGAGCCTGTCTGATAAAACGTCAAAAACATTTAGCATCTGTAAAACAAAGCACAAGACTGACGAGTCCCTTCACCATCTAACGCTCAACACTATTTGGGCTTTTGATGGAGCAGGTCATGCAAGAGTTCAAGATCCATCCTAACCACAGCGCATACTGCACTGACTGAATATGGCAGCAACAAGAAATGTTGTGAAGGTTTCCATCAATTGTCATCATTGTGAATGGGTATTGTGTAAATTGCTATAGGCCAAGAGGTTGCCATGAACTGCTGCGCGCAGTATCTGAAAAATAAAATCACTGTTACTCGGATCTGTAAAGAAGGAGTCTGTAAAAGACTACCTGTAAAAAGGGCTACAGCTTTGTAAAATATTACCTCTAGTGTTAAAGTTTAGAAATTGGAATCATATGCATGAAGGTGATTCAGAGTCAGAGAGACTAAGACTCCACAGCCCTAGTAATAAATTCTATCTATAAATTTTTTAATAATCACGGCTCTCATTGCTACATGTCAAATGCTTTACTATTAACCAACAGGGAGGTACCAAGAAGTCTTCCCGTTTCTTAAACAAACATTTCAGTAAAAAGTTCTGAATCGATGGAGATGGAAATAATAGGTGAAGTAAGGTCTATAGGCTTGGAAGGTATAGTCTGTAATTGGATTGAAAACTAGCTGAAGAACCGTGCCCAGAGAGTTGTGGTCAATGATTCCTATTCTGAATGGTCCCGGGTTATAAGTGGTGTACCCCAAGGTTCAGTGCTGGGTCCTCTGTTATTTATATTATTTATTAATGATATCGTGGACGAGATTAACAGCGCCATTTCTGTGTTTGCAGATGACACTAAGCTATGTAGTACTGTACAGTCTATGGAAGATGTCCATAAACTACAAGCTGACTTGGACACTCTGAGTAATTGGGCATCAACTTGGGAAGTGGATTTCAATGTGGATAAATGTAAAGTTATGCATTGTGGTAGTAATAATCTCTGTGCTTCATATGTCCTAGGGGATGTAACACTGGGAGAGTCACTTATAAAGAAGGATTTGGATGTCCTTGTAGATGGTAGATGAAATAACAGCACAATGTCAATCAGCTGCTTGTAAGGCTACCAGGATATTGTCATGCATTAAACGAGGCATGGACTCATGGGGCAGGGATGTAATATTACCACTTTACAAAGTCTTGGTGCAGCATCATCTGGAATATGTAGCTCAGTTCTGGACACCAGTCCACAGAAAGGATGCACTGCAGCTGGAAAAAGTACAGAGGAGAGCGACTAAACTGATAAGGGGCCTGGAGGGTCTCAGTTATGAAGAAAGATTAAAAGAATTGAATTTATTTAGTCTTGAGAAGAGACGTCTAAGGGGGGACATGATTAACCTATACAAATATATAAATGGGCCATACAAAAAATACGGAGACAATCTGTTCCATATAAAATGTCCTGAAAAGACAAGGGGGCACTGCCTCTGACTGGAGAAGAAAAAGTTCAGTCTCCAGAAGAGTCAAAGCTTCTTTACTGTAAGAACTGTGAATCTGTGGAATAGACTTCCTCAGGACGTGGTCACAGCAGGAACAGTCGATGGTTTTAAAAAGGGTTTAGGTGAATTCTTAAAAGTAAATTGACATTAATGCTTATGAAAATGTGTAGAAATCTGACTCTCACTTTCCTTCTGGGATTCACGCCCCCACCTATCCCTTGGTTGAACTTGATGGACTTGTGTCTTTTTTTCAACCGTATTAACTATGTAATTATGAAACTAGGGAGGAAAATGGAAGAGAAATGCATCACAGTCAATAAAGACAGATTTTAAGATTCCTCTTAAAGGGAATGTGTCATCAGAAAATGACCTACTGTTGAAATCATATTTTCATGTTAAGCATATTTTTTAAGAATTTTTTTGTAATGTTATTTTTAATTTACCATGTCAATATCTATATTTAAAAGAGAAACAATAAAATCCTGCAGTTTTCACACTGGCCACTACACATTAATAACAGGCACCACTTTTTGGTCGGTACAGATCACTTTACTGCAGTTATCTGCTTATCTGTCATTCTAATCCTGCCTGTAATGCCATCACCTCTGTGTATAGGTAAAACAGGATCCTCCATTCACAATAGGCGATTGTCAAATGTGTCATCGGAAAAGGACCTATTGTTGAAATCACATTTTTATGTTAAAGAAGAACTCCCGCAAAAATGTTATCCTCTGACCTGTTAGAAAGGTGCATGATATAATCTATAGTGAATGTCATCTTCTTATCAGAGAATGTAATTGTGAGTAATAACCTTTCTTCTTATTGTAGCTGGGTCATGTGACCAACTCCCTGACCTCCAACTGACCCAGGACAGAAAGCCAGTCACTTCTCTATTCATTCCTATGGGAGCCTCACTTTCAGTCTCATAGGAATACATAGAGAATTAGACTTCCTGTCCACACATAAGTCTCTGTGTGAGTTGGTGGGTCTAATTCCTAGTCACATGACACAGATAAGAAACTTCAGGATTATATAAGTCAAAAATACAGACACTGGTAAGAAAATGACATTCACTACAGATTACATCATGTACATTTCTAGCAGGACATGGAATAAAATGTTTTGTGGAAGTTCTTCTTTAAGCATATTTTTAAAGAATTTTTGATGATGTTATTTTTAATTTTCCATGTCACTATCTGTATTTAAACAAAACCATAAAATCCTGCAGTTTTCATACTGGCCACTAATAATAATAGGAACCACTTCTTGGTCTGTACAGATCACTTTACCACAGTTATCTGCTTATCTGTCATTCTAGTCCTGCCTGTAATGATATCACCTCTGTGTATAGATAAGACAGGATCCACCATTCACAGTATGTGATTGTCAGAGCTTATCTGTTCTTTCCTTGTACAATGACCTCTGCACAGATCACAGAACATGCCTAGAAAACTCTCCCATACAAGTTAATGAGGTCCCCTCCTGTCCATTGTGTCTATGGCCCACGTGGCTGCTCTAAAGCAATTCTCTAACTGTTTTTTAAATGCTGTTAAGGTCAGCTGAGGCAAGAGGGCTGCTCCCACAATCATGTCCAGGAAACAGAATAAAAATCTGTAATCATAAAGTAAAAACAGATTAGAAAAAGAAATGAAAAAAAGGATGTGTCGCTATATGGTTTTAACTGGCAGATACATTTTTTGGTGTCATTTCCTTTCATACACGTTAGATACATATTCTACAGATCTAGTGATTACCGGGGCCTCCCAAATACCAGAGGAGAGAATGGTCAGGTATGTTGAGTTTTAATAGGCCCAATCGTTTTATTTGGGCGAGATAAACCGCCTGCCAGAGGTCTATGGCAGTGGCTTTCTCCACTCCATCTGCAACACACCCTTGCTCGGTCAGCATGCATATGGTTAATAAAATTGTCAGACGACTAAGCATTCAGGCGACAGTTCTCATGTATATGGCCGGCTTTAGCAAGGTTTGTTCGCACACTGACTAAACAGAGAGACCCCTAATTAACCCCCCCCCCAGCATGGCTCTTTGCTCTGGAGGAGCCCCTGTGTAGAATACCCATTCATTTCAATGGTGGCTCTGTAATATTTTTAGCCACGACAGGGAAGAAAGGAAGACAAGTAATTACATGGATGATTACAGGTGTTCCCAAAGGATGCCACCCAGTGAGATGCTGCCTCCCCCTTGAAAATTAGGCAAGAGTAAAGGACAATACCTGGAAATACCTGGGGGATCATTTTTTTTATTCACTTTTTAGGTCATTGTTATATTGGGCTTTGTCTGCTTTTACAGGCTTCCAGTTTGTAATGCCCCAGGCCATTGTAAATGAATGAATGGATAAGTAATTGTAAATTCTAAATGCCAATGTAGTGCAGGAGATAGAATATAGCTAGAAAGCAAAACACTACGGAAGAAGAACGCAAACGTAAATAATAGTAATAATATTATTTATATAGCGCCACCATATTCCGCAGCGCTTTACAAATACATAGGGTTCATGTACAAAACAAAAGTAAGTGGCTAATATACAACTGAAACAATAGGAGTCAGGGCCCTGCTCGTAAGCTCTGGGGTCCTGGGTTCGAATCTGACCAAGGACAACATCTGCATGGAGTCTGCATGTCCTCCCTGTGTTTGCGTGGGTTTCCTCTGGGTTCCTGGTTTCCTCCCACACTCCATGTCATACTGATAGGGACCTTAGATTGTGAGCTCCATTGGGGACAGAGTGATGCTGATGTCTGTAAAGTGCTGCGGAATATAGTAGCGCTATATTAGTGCATAAAATAAAACAATAAGAGCTTACGATCTATGAGGAATTGGGGTGACACATAAGGTAGTTGATTGTGATAAGTAAGATTCAAGCCATCATTGAACTTAAAGGAGTGGTGCCAGCCGATCTCCTTCGAGTTTGGGACTGTTAGTGGATCAAGGTTAGGCCAGAGGTTTAAGGTCCTTTTACACGGGCCGATTATCGGCCGAAAGATCGTTCCTAGGAACGCTAGTGCCGATAATCGGCCCGTGTAAAAGTGGCCCTAATCAGCCGACGAACGAGCAAAACGCTCGTTCGTCGGCTGATTGGATCTTTTGTAGAAACCAAAAGATCCAATCTGTCGGGCGCACATCGCCCTGTGTAAACAGGCGATGTGCGCCTGACAGTATGGAGCTTCCCGGCCGCACGAGCGATACAGCGATCACTCGTGCGGCCCGGTGCTCGATTCGTCGGGCCGTGTAAAGGCTCCCTGCCCGAGCGCCGATATCGCTGATCGGCGCTCGGGCAGGGAGAATAATCGGCCCGTCTAAAAGGGCCTTTACTCAGGGAATAGTCATGTTAGGTAGCTTGATAAGCCTGCCTGAAAAGATGTGTCTGTAAGGCACGTTTGAAGGTGGAGAAGTTGTGAATTGACCGTAAAGAAACTAAGCATCCATGTAATTGTGCGGAGTCTTAAAATATGGTTTCCAGGTTTATCAACTTTGTGTCAATTTGATTAACCCCTTCCCGACCGCCGCTGCACATGTACGGCGCGCGGGCGGTGCGGGGACATGACGCCCGCTCGCGGGTGCGGCGGGCGTCATGGCCGGCAAGTCTCTGCTGTTTCTAACAGCAGAAACTTGCCGCTTCTCACCTCCATCGGCGGCGACTTCCAGGGCCTTACTGATGCCGTGATCACACGTGATCACGGCATCAGGATGCGTCTGAACCCGGAAGCCCACGCTTCCGGGTGGTGTACAGACGCCCCGATTGGCCAATCGGGGTGTCTGTACACCATATGAAAACTGTAATCCTCGCTGGTGAGGATTACAGTTTTCAAACTGCAATTCTTATTCTGGCCACTAGATGGCAGGCCAGGATAAGAAATGAGCAATTCATGGATTTAACTGCATCTAGTAAATCCATGATTGCTCATAAAGAAAAAAAACTAAACACAATAGATCAGATGATGTTTGAGCTTTAAAATAATCACAGAAAAATTAAAAAAAAATGTTAAAAAATATATAAAAAATAAAAAAGATATAAAAGTTCAAATCACCCCCCTTTCCGTATAAGTAAAAAATAAATACCTAAATAACAATAAATATAGACATCATGGGTATCACCGTGACCGAAAACGCCCGTACTTTTAAAATATCAAAAAAAAATTTCAATACGGCGAATTGTGTGGCGGAAAAAAGCGTCCAAATGGCGATTCGCATTTTTTTGTCGCTTTTTTTTTCTAAAAAAAATTAAATAAAAAGTGATCAAAAAGTCATACACACCCAGAATGGTATCAATAAAAACTTCAGACCGCCCCGCAAAAAATGAGCCCCCATACAGCTCTGTACACATAAATACCAAAAAGTTATAGGGGTCAAGATATGACCAGGAAAAAAAAAAAAAAAAAGGGCAACTTTCTAATTATTTTATCACCATCTAAACGCAGGAAAAACTATACATATTAGGTATTGCCGGATTCGTACTGACCAGTAGAATGAAAGTAACCGGTCAGTTTTAATGCACATCGAACGCTGTAAATAAGAAACTCGTAGAACTGTAGCGGAATAGCGGTTTTCTTGCAATTTCACCCCATTTGGAATTTTTTTCCCGCTTCCCACTACACCATATGTAATATTAAATGGTGGCGTTGGAAAGTACAACTTGTCCCGCAAAAAACAAGCCCTCACAGCTATGTGAACAGAAAAATAAAACAGTTATGGCTGTTTGAAGGCAGGGAGCGCAAAACGAAAATGCAGAACCGAAAAAACCTCCGGTCGTGAAAGGGTTAAAAGACGGAAAAAAAACCCCAACCATTTCCTTTATTGCCCACTTTCTCCTATCACCACTGTCCAGGCCGCCCCATAGTTTATGCTAGTATTGAAAGTCAATGAGGACGGATCCGTTTAGTGTGACACAATGGTAAACGGATCCGTCCTCCATTGACTTTCAATGGAGTTCATGACGGATCCATCACCTGCACACATACAAACATACAGACATAGGCATAAACATACACAGACATATACACATACATACTTCATATTAGGGCTGCAGTAAACGATTATTTTAGTAATCAAGTAATCTACCGATTAATCCAACGATTAATCGAGTACTCTAATAAGAAATAGCTAATTAAAAGAACGTATACCTTTCTAAGTCAGCAGACCTCCCCCCGCCCGTGCCATTAGTCCTATATGTCATTAGTTACCCCCAATGCCATCAGCTCCCCTGTGCCATCAGGCCCCTTTGCCTCCAGTTTGCCCCCCAGTGCCTCCAGTTTGCCCCCCAGTGCCACCAGGTGCCTCCTGCTTGCCTCCCAGTGCCACCAGCTTGCTCCCAAGTGCCTTCAGGTGCCCCCCATTGCCATAAGATACCACCAGCTTGCCCTCCAGTGCCCCCCAGTTCCACCATCTTGCCTCCCAGGGCCACCAGGTGCTTCCAGTTTGCCCCCCAGGGCCTCCAGCTTGCTCCCCAGTATGCCCCCAGTGCGCCTCCCAGTGCCTCCAGCTTGCGCCCCCAGTGCCACCAATTTGCCCCCCATTATCTCCAGCCTGACCCTCAGTGCCTCCAGCCTGACCCCCCCCTCTCAGTGCCTCCAGCTTTGCCCCCCTCAGTGCCTCCAGCTTTGCCCCCCCTCAGTGCCTCCAGCTTTGCCCCCCCCTCAGTGCCTCCAGCTTTGCCCCCAGCCTGACCCTCAGTGCCTCCAGCTTTGCCCCCCCCCCTCAGTGCCTCCAGCTTTGCCATCCCCCCCAGTGCCACCAGCTTTGCCATCCCCCCAGTGCCACCAGCTTTGCCATCCCCCCCAGTGCCACCAGCTTTGCCACCCCCCCAGTGCCACCAGCTTTGCCATCCCCTCAGTGCCTCCAGCTTTGCCATCCCCCCAGTGCCTCCAGCTTTGCCATCCCCCCAGTGCCACCAGCTTTGCCATCCCCCCCAGTGCCACCAGCTTTGCCATCCCCCCCAGTGCCACCAGCTTTGCCATCCCCCCCAGTGCCACCAGCTTTGCCATCAACCCCAGTGCCACCAGCTTTGCCATCCCCCCAGTGCCACCAGCTTTGCCATCTCCCCCAGTGCCACCAGCTTTGGCCATCCCCCCCCCCCGGTGTCACAAGCTTGCCACCCATCTCCCACCCCGGTTCAGTTCCCTCCTGCAGCAGTTAACAGATAATACTTACATCTCCTGTAGAAGCGCCTCCGTACACGGCCCGGCTCTTTCATGGTCCCACGCTGCACAGTGTTTCTGACATACACACTGCGTCATGACGCAGTGTGAAGTCAGGTCAAAGTGCAGCGCGGGACCATGAAAGAGCCGGGCCGTGTACGGAGGCGCTTCTACAGGAGATGTAAGTATTATCTGTTAACTGCTGCGGCCGGCGGAGACCACAGAGTGGAAGTAATTTTACTCCCGCTCTGTGGTCACGTGACACAAACGAATCCTCGATGCAGAAAATTTGCATCGAGGATTTTTCTGTGTCGAATTCATCGATGTACTCGATGAATTGTTTCAGCCCTACTTCATATATACACATACTCCACAGCGCAGGAGGAGCAGGACGGCACACACATAGGACGATTCCCCACAACACCCAGCAGAGGGTGCTGTGGGGAATTGTCCTATGTGCGCGCCGTCCTCCTCCTGTACTGTGCTGCGTGGAGCTGCCGGGAGCATGTAAGTATGTATGTGTCTGTGTTTATGTACTGTGTGACGTGTGGGGCCGGAGCGCGGTTCCGGCCCCACACATGTACCTGCGGCAGCACGGATCCTGCGGCACCCTTCACCTGCCGGATCCGTGCTGCTGCTAGTGTGAAAGAGGCCTTAAAGAGACACTCATCATTGTTTATGACATATACACAACCTGCATGTGAATATTTTATGTCATTTATTTATAAAGTGGTGAATAGTTTTCTGGATATCATTTAAGGCGCTCCATGTATTCTACTCACAAATGCATCAGAAAGTTGAAGTAAAACATCTAAAAATCAGATTTCTGTAATCTGTTGAGGTGCATGTCAATTGAACAGCACACCCTAAGGGCTGCTCTTACTGTAAGCATATCAACTAAATAATATAGCAAAGATAAGAGGAATAAACCATAATGATTTTCAGAGTTTCATAAGAAGTCAGCAAGTAACCTTATCTCCCCACATATCAAAAATGCAGGGGTTCGACAATCCCCATTTCCAATGGCGATTCTACTCTGAGCAGTTAAAAGATTCGGCTGCCGAGTTGGAAATAATTTAAAGACAAAGTATATTTTATGGAATTGAAATAAATTGAAAAAAAAAATTTTGATGTGGGACTGACTGGAGCCCGGATAGTATTAACTAGCAGTGTATAACTAAAGGGCAATGTATTAGACATAACATGTCCATTTCAGGCCTAGATGACTTTGTGCCACGGCAGCCCATCAGCACCACTTAATTGTATCTTGAAGGTGCCTATGAGGTGACTGAGGAAATACCAGCCCACTGACAAAATGCATAGGTGACACCGGACACAGTTATCATTGACTGTAATATTTAAGGGGTTAAATGATCAGATTGGAGTCATGTCAGGTTGTATCTTGATGTCAGCGGTCCTTAAAGGAAATGAGTCACCAAAAAGTTTATCATCTGGCAGTTGAAATCAGATAGAGACTCCTTTTCATCTAATCTGTTTTTATTTTCTGATTGCAGATTTCTTTATTCTGTTTCCTGAACGGCCATCTTGCCTGAGCTGTTCTTAATAGCATTTACACAGCAGTAAAAAAAATTGCTTTGAAAGGAACCTGTCATCCCCGAAACACCCCCTGAACTAGAGTAAGCGGTGTATAGTGTAAGTGATGCTGAATCCGAATATGTAAGTTTTATCTTCATACTCACTTCCATTCCGACGCTGGGCTCCCACAAACCAGCAGTAAAATACATTGAGAGGACTCTTCTTTGAGTCCTCTCCATTATGTGAGTGAGCACCGGAGTCCACTGAGTGCATTTTACTGCAGGTTTTGGGAGCCCAGCGTCGGAATGAAAGTGAGTATGAAGATAAAACTTACATATTCGGATTCAGCATCACTTACACTATACAACGCTTACTCTAGTTCAGGGGGTGTTTTAGAGATGACAGGTTCCCTTTAAGGAGGTCCCGTGGTCCATAGACACAATGGTCAGGAGGGGACCTCATTGACTTCTATGGGAGAGTTTTGTAGGCATGCTCTGTGACCTGTGCAGAGGACATTGTACAAGGAAAGAAGAGGACTCCTATATTGGTGACCTATCCTCAAAATAAATCATTAATATCTGATTGGTGGAGGCCCAATACCCAGCACCCCTGCCAATCAGATGTTTAAACAGCTACCCAAGCACAGCGCCATACATTGTATAGTAACTAGGCCTTGTAACTATTGAACAAGACGTCACTGGCTAGGAGGAGGCCGCAGGGCTCACTGGAGCGCCCCAACCTCTTCAAACAGCTAATCAGAGGGGGTTCCAGGAGTCACACCCCCACCGATCACATATTGATGACCTAGCCTGGAAGACAGGCAATCGATATATGAATCCCGGAAAACCTCTAATATAAATCACAGTCTTGAAGGATACATATAGTATTCAAAACTCAGAACAAGTAACTAACAGCAATGTTTTATTGCATGTTCTTCTATGTAAGTCAGCAGAACTTAACAAAAAGGTACAAAAGATAATGGTGAAAAATAACCCTCGAGCAAACCTCCGTCTGAAATCCACTATTTAATCTGAAGCCATGCTGTGCATAGAATTTCATGAATTGTCTCCAGCCCTCTCCATGTTGGCTGCCGACACGACCCTTATGGCTTATTAGGCCTTTTATGGCTTATTATAAGCTTTAGGATCCTGTCTAGCAAATATCTCTCTCTCCATTCAGTCATGTGGAAGAGGGCCCTCTGTAATTATTTTCTGTTCAACGAGACATGGAGTCTTTTCTGCTTTGGAATCGAGCACTTGGTGGCTTTCCATTAGGTTCCTGTTTTGAAAAGCAGGTTAAATTGCTGCTGTGAAAACAATGAAAGCCAATCCCCACTGCGGAGAGTTCAGGCCTGTGTTTATCCACTATGAGAAGGAGAGTCGGGTTCCCAGACCTGCGGGCTCATCCCTGCGACGTTGCGATTCGCTTTGAGTGACAGGATGTTGGGACTGCTGTTCAACGACAAAAGACAAATAAATCCACGTTTCCTTAGCCTGCATTCACAAAGCCTTTCACCTCATGGCACCTTTATCTACAGTTCAACACGGAGCTATACAATGTATAAACCTGGGGAAGGTACATGAAAAGAACTGGGGCCAAAAAGCTGTCCAAATCACCAACGTTTCTCCAAAAATAAAAAAAAATATAAAAAGGTGGCAGGCAGGGCTTTGTGAATGGACATCACACTGAAAATTGCCTCGCGTTAAAAGTAATGATTTATACGGCTGCTGTTACTGAAAGAGGTTTTTGTTCGGCTAATTCTTCATGATGAAACCAAACAAGGCTTTTTTTCAGCCTAATTGAGCTGTTCAATTTAAAATCACTGAAATAAGTGTGAAAAATGAATAAAAAAAAATTAAAAAGGACAAGCTACAGGAACCTTCCATTAATACTAGTAACAATACCTAGGTTTTGAGTCAATTCTGAGCGTGGGTCACAGCAAGGACGTTACAGGTAGGGTCGGACTGGGACACCTTGGGTCCACCTGAGAAAATGATTCTAGGGGCCCAAGTCTGATATCATCAGCAGAGTCTTATAGGTTTTGACTCAAAGAAATAGACCTCAATGCCAATTTATTGTCTCCAAAGGCAGCTCCAAATGTTTTTTTTTCCTGGACCATTAGGGCCCACTACGGTATAAGAGCCTGGGCCCACCAGAGGATCCTCTGGTGGGCCAGTCCGACGCTGGTTACTGGATTTATATTTTCCCCTGCTATCCTAGTATATAAAGCAATTTAATCTCAGCCACATGTTCGTGTCAGTGATGACATCAGTGACAGTGAGTGTTTCAACTGTGAAGATGTCTGTGAAGGGTTCCCTGTCAATGGATGCATGGGCTGTTCGTGGAGAACATGGACGGTGCACATCAATCGTGGACAACAATAGGCATTTCTATCACAGTGCCGGCCATGTTGGCCATACATGGTCGTGTATGTATAGCCTTAAAGGGGTTTAACATTTATGACCTGTCCTTAACCCATTAATGGTGACCTTTTTACAGTAGTAGCTAAGGGGCTTTAGGCTCAGCCACCACCTTTTTACGACAGCCTAGTCTAAGTGCTGCAAAGGTCTCCCACACAAGAGCCAGGCTCCTGCTCTAACCGTCTGGACTGGCAGGAGCGACAATCCAGGCCATTTAGCCCCTTAGATTCCGCAGTCAATAGCAACCATAGCATCTAAGTGCTGTCTCCCATAGGCACCCTGCAAATGAGATCACTGGTTGCCAATGTCTTGACATGGCAGCCTGCAGTGTATCCCCATCATGCTGCTCCTCTCTAGCACAGCCTGATAGCGACCATCACTATAGCACTGACTTTATAATGCTCTACATACTCAGTACAGGGTATTATAGAAGCGATCAAAAGATCGCTCATTATAGCCCCATATGGGACAAGTAAATGGTTTTAAAAAACCCTCCCATTGGAAAAAAAAGCTTTTTAATGGAAAAAAAATGGAAAAAAATTCTCTCAACATAATTTTATTTCATTAATATGGTTAAAAAAAAAACTGAAGAAAACGCTATAAAAAATGTTATGTACACCAAAATGATACCAATAAAAATGTCATCAATATCTGATCAGTGGAGGTCCGATTCGCGGCACCCCCACCAATCAGCTGTCTTGAGAGGCCATGGCGTTCCATTAAGCACGGTGGCCTTTTCCTTGGCCAGTGATGTCAGGTTCGTCGATTACATGGCCTATGTGCAGCTCAGTCCCATTCAAGTGGGACCCAGGCTGTAATACCAAGCTCAGCCACTATACCATGCTGTGTTTGGTATCATGTGAGGAGCATTGTGGCCTCTTCAAAAAGCAGATCCAGTAGCTATGCCAAGTGTCGGACCTCCGCCAATTAGATATTGATGACCTATCCTGAGGATGCAGATGTCAATGTCTGTCACCCACCAGAATCTGGAGTCCAGAATTGCTGGATAAAACAAAGGCTCCCTTAAATGTCAAACCCCAACATCGTCCATTCAGAGTTTAACATGTGTGTTCATGTGCCGCACAGTGGCTCAGCCGTTAGCATTGTTGTGCTGCAGCATCAGAGTCCTAGGTTCTGTATCCGTATGTCCGTTTGGCAAAAAGAAAGAATATGTCCACAAAATGTAGCCCATGGACCCACTGAAGTTAATGGATCTGTAAAGAACTGCAGACGGCACATGGACCGCATCTGTAGTTTGAGGATTCGTGGTTTGCAGACATGGTCGTGTGAATGGGGCCTAATATGGGTGAACAGTGACTGATCTGCGGGATAATCTCTGTGGAATATGTTGCTGCTATATAATAGAATAAAAAGCATGTATATCTGTACATAATATGTTCACACTCAAAAATAATGTACATACGAGTTTTTGGATAGTTTTGCATATTGCATATATATTTATTTCCACTCAAACCTAAAGATATTTGCAGTGGTAAAGGTGTTATTAAATATTCATATTTCATAGGAACTCGTTTAGAGCCTATACAACACTGTAATGAAAGCTGTGATGAAAGCGCCTGGAGAAGTCAAAAAGTGACAATGATTTATTAAGTTGTTGATTTGGGAATAAAATATAAAAAAAATATTCTAAGCAGGTTCAGATGAAATTTACATTCACGATAAAGTGCGTTAACACATGTTTACTGCGCTCCATTAATTATGTATATACGCTCACATATATAGTCTAAAAATTAGTAACTTTCTCAGCGCTGTTACAAATTAAGAAAAAAAAATCCTAATTTTCAAGATTTTCAACATAAAGAAACCATGAACTGGGGTCCGGCTGGCACAATGTCAACCCCCTCCCCAGGCTCACAGGGCTTATTAAAAATTGTCGTATAAGCAAGGGTTGTGACCTGCCATAATTCTGATTTCATCTCCACCGTCTGCCAGGAGGTCACCTCATCATCCATTATTGATGGCTACACTGGGAAGGAGCAGGACAAGGGTGTAATGCAGTTCAGAGACCATTATGCACAAAGTCATTCTTAACATGAAAACTGTAAAAGCAGCAATTGAATTACCAATGACACAAGTAAAACAGAGCTCTAATTCATTACTACACTAAAAAAATATATAGAAATTATATAGAAAGATAATAATTGCATGGGAAACATCATTACAGCACTAAAAAAAACACAAACTCAAAACCACAAGCATTTTCATCACATCTTTGCCAGAAGTCATCCATAACTCAGGCTCTCACTGTTAAAGGGTTATTTCAGTTTCACAACGTAAATTTTTTTTTATTTTTTTTTTTTATAAGGAAAAGCTGGTTTTCCAATATATGTTCAATATGAATGCCTAATGATTTGTAAGATCTAAGGGCTTTTATGGAATATCAAAAAGTATTGTTTTTATTGGAATTCAATATTAATCACATAGCCTCAGGATTCTTGGATAGATAGTTATTAAACTCCCGGAAAACCCCTTTAACTTTCAGTGAATAAAAATGTATTCCATTCTGATAATATTAGGTTTTTCAATGTTTTCATTACGTCATTCAAAACGGGCTCCGACCCCCATCCAGAATGGCTCCGCCCCCATCCAGAACGGGCTCCGAACCCATCCAGAACGGGCTCCGCCCCCCATCCAGAACAGGCTCCGCCCCCATCCAGAACAGGCTCCGCCCCCCATCCAGAACAGGCCCCACCCCCATCCAGAACAGGCTCCGACCCCATCCAGAACAGGCTCCGACCCCCATCCAGAACAGGCTCCGACCCCCCATCCAGAACAGGCTCTGACCCCCCATCCAGAACCCACCCCAGAACAGGCTCCGACCCCCATCCAGAACAGGCTCCGACCCCCCATCCAGAACAGGCTCCGACCCCCCATCCAGAACAGGCTCCGACCCCCCATCCAGAACAGGCTCCGACCCCCATCCAGAACAGGCTCCTGCAGGCATGTTTTGGAATATACAAGTAATAGGCCTTGAAACCTCATACAGGCTCAGGCCTATCACTATCATGGAACGATTTCACCAATCTCAGCTGGGGTAAGGTGTCGTGGGACAGGAAGTCCATGTTTCCAGTTTTCAGGCTCTCAGATGCAGTGGTCATGTTTAAAACAGCAGGTACCCAGCGATTATGGTGCCCGCTGAGCTCAGGAGTAGGCGTCCTCTTTTAAACCCTGCACTTCTGCCCTACATGTACAGTGCTCGGAGTTAGGGGGTTAAACTTATGTCATATAGCGGCATCCATCACCAGTGTAAAAACAAAAGTATATGTTGATGTATACCTTTTTTCTGGAGTCTGCAGCATGGATGAGCATAGTGCATACGCCTTTGCATGCTTTTTTTCTCCCAGCGTATACGTTAAATATAAGACATAAACGTGGTGTGAACCCAGCCCTATATATATGCAGTAAGTTTTGCTGAAGAGCATACATCACCTTTCAGTATTTTAGATTCTTGGTGTTTTTTTTTTAACATCTGGCAAAAATATTACTTTGAATAAAAAATGGCTCTTTGGATACAATTTGCGATCCGTTACATTAAATATTTAGAAGTACGGGTTCTGCCGTGTTGGATACAGATGCCCGCCAGGTATTAGAATGGCTTGTTTGTGCTCACAGAATAGGATTGGTATTTTTACCTCTTCCTGCTTTGTAAAGCAAGTAAAAGTGTTCCCTTCAGCCGTAACCATATAAATCTCCTTGGATTTGTAATGAAAGCGATGTTTGACCATTTTATATACATAGTTGTCAAGGTACAACAATCAAATGTGTTACATCTAAGCTTTATGGAACAAATCAACTGAAACATTCTTCATGGAATAAATATGATTTGACTGCTCCAAAATCTATGAGGTGATTACTTTCAAATGAGGGACGTTTGCCAGCCCTGGAAACCGGCACAACGCTTCCTAGATTACAGAACAGCGAGACAGAAGACGCACAAGAGAAAAGCCCCCATCTTCTCTTTCTTTCTGGCCCTAAAAAAAAAACCTAATCAGATCAAGACAAACAATTTAGGACCCATAATAGGATTAACCATAGAACAAAGAATAGTCGTGTCTAATCTCAGCCTTAGCCACTGGCTAAATAAGCTTATTTTGGGGATGGTTTTAGGGTTCTTTAAGCATGCTTCAAAAATAACAGGTTCCTTCAAATCAGGTTCTCGCATTTCATTCAAAGTAAAAATGAACTGCAATAAGATATCTATTACCCATATACCACCAGACTGTCTAAGGCTACTTTCACACTAGCGTTTTATAATTCCGGTATTGAGTTCCGTCATAGGGGCTCAATACCGGAATAAAACGCTTCCGTTTTGTCCCCATTCATTGTCAATGGGGACAAAACTGAATTGAAGACAACGGAGTGCTCCTAAAAGCATTCCATTTCGTCTTCAGACCGGAGAACAAACCACAGCATGCTGCGGTTTTCTCTCCGGTCCAGGCATCCGCACCAAGACAGATCCATCATGACCCCCAATGAAAGTCAATGGGGATGGATCCGTTTGGTGTGACACAATGGTAAACGGATCCGTCCTCCATTGACTTTCAATGGAGTTCATGACGGATCCGTCACCTGCACACATACAGACATACACATAAACAGACATATACACATACAAATACACATACATACTTACATGCCCCCCGGCAGGTCTCCAGAGCGCAGGAGGAACAGGACGGAGCGCACAGATGACGATTCCACCAGGCGCCCAGCAGAGGGCGCTGTGGGGAATCGTCATCTGTGCGTGCCGCCCTGCTCCTCCGGCGCTGTGGAGACCTGCCGGGAGCATGTAAGTATGTATGTGTATTTGTCTGTGTATGTGTGTGTCTGTGTGCATGTATGTACTATGTGACATGTGTGGAGCCGGAGCACGGTTCCGGCTCCACACATGTCCCTGCGGCAGTCCGGAAACCCCCTTTAAAGCTCTTGTTATTTTAGCTTTAAAGGGGGTTTCTAGTCTCTTGATATTGATGACCTATCCTGAGGTTAGGTCATCAAAATCAGATCGTTGAGGGTCCGACAACCAACATCCCTACTTAACAAAATGTTTTTGTCAGCTGCTGGAAACACACCAGTGGATGTAGATGGACGCAGTAAGCTCCTCCGTCCACTGTGTAGTGGCTGTGCAGATGTACTGTCACTCAGCTCCCATTCACTTGAAGTAGAGAAGTATATATTAAAAAAAAAAAAATCCTTACCAATCACCTGCCAATCTTGTTCTAAAGTCCCCCACTGCTCTCTACTTCCTGGTCTCTCTCAACACGGTAATGTGATCACTCACACAATGTCAAAAGGGACTAGTAAATAAAGATTAGGGGACCCAGGAGGAGTCAGCAGGGGACCGGTCTGGCGAGTACTCCTTTTTGCTTACTTTTCTGCCCCTTTTTTAAAAAAATTATTTCCTAAGCTGGACAACCCCTTTAATTTCTACTAGGAAATATATGAATCCGTGCACTATAAGAGTGAAGAATGGAAATGCTAACATAATAATGGACGATGAATGTCTTTATATCCAACACAACCTTTCAAAATACTAGTCACCATGGCAATCAGCTGATCTCCATCTGTCCTACTCAAGGCACCACTGGAACATAGCTGATTTTGCTGGGGGATACATTGGCCAGCCGTATAGTATTACATGGAGTCCAGTCAGATGAGCGGCCACCCATGTAACACAAGGAAGGAACTTGAGTCTGCTAGGACAGGAGCTGGTCTTAGAAAGCTGCATTCCATTCTAGCTTATAGAGATGGGGGGACCCAAATGGGGAACCCCTCTCCATTTAGTCCATAAGGTCTAATGCCGCATATGGAAAAGAGCTGTCTTTATAAAACAAAAGTAAATCTAACTAAACATTTCTAGCCAAGTTTAGAAGATGTGGCTGTTCAGTACATTTTTACCAGACCAACATGTTCTTCAGTAGCGCATAATGGTTCTCCTTTGTTTTGATAAGGATGTAGGTCATTTACTTCATCAAACTGCAGTAAGTTTCAAGTGATCTACAAGACTGTTGTGCTGTAGGAAGCCATTATTGCTTTTTATTGTTTTTTATTGCTTTTTATTGTTTTTCATTGTTTGACGTATATATATATTTTTTATACACTAATTTTTATACACCTTTGTACACTTTTTATATACTTATAATATTCACATCACTATCCCCTTTTTCTTATTTTTCTTTTCACTTTCACTTTTACATCAGCATTTTTATTTCATTTTATGTTTGTCACATTTTATTCATTATATTATCTTTTCCCTTCTTCACTTACGATTTTTGTATTTCATTATACATTTATATTCACATTTTTTAGCTCTTTATGCATACATAGTTACTTTGCACATTTATATATTTACTCCCTGACAGCATCTGTAGCCTGGCTATCTTTCCCTTCTCTCACGCCTAGCTGGGCGCTATGCACGGTATTGGATGAGCGCATGCGCATGCGCGTGCGCTCCACGGTGGAACGCAGGCCGGACTTCCGGTGCCGGCCGCGCTCTTCCGTCGAGCGCAGTTACTGACTCCTACTCCAGATACTTTAAAGTCCTCGATCTTATGGGCATGTTATGAATAGATACTAGTACTACCTTGGGTATGGAGATCTATATTTATTTATATATATTGTGGCTACACTATCGTTCCATATCCGGTCTTTTGGACCGGAAGTGATGTCACCTGCGTTCCATTATGAAACGCATACTAGATCTCTTTCCCTATGACACATTCTGATTTCCTGTTGGCCACATATGGTTTTGATTTCTTTTAATTGTGGGACTATAAATGGGTGCACAATACACTGAGACTTCAATCCCCTTGAGGAAGCAATAGCGAAACGTACGTCGGGGTTGGAGGAGGCAGTGGTCTGTATTGCTATTTATTTACTCATTACACTTACCTTTTAACTGTTGTGTTCTACTTATGATGCTTTTTGTACTGTTGTTTGCACTTGCATTTTACCTTGTCCCTTGTGGACACTTGTTGTAACATCCCAGTTTACCTAATATGAGTATGATCTATTTTGCCCCTCCTTGTGTGTGTATATGTTACCACCATTGGATTATTTTATATATATCTATTTTATATGTAATATTGATGAACTAATAAACATATATTCTTTATAAATCGGTGCAGTATTCTATTGGTGTACGTAATTTGAGGCCTTTGCTTGCACCTTGGATGTTTTCTAATATTCATAGCGCCTCATATTTTGAATCGGTGTTATTTTCCCTGTAGATCTTGTATCTTTATATCTTCTACAGAAGAGTATTTTTGGATTACCCATATCCATCATGGACTTTAGAGCCCGGGAAGCAACATGGAGAACCCAGGCAGATGAATTGTTCAATGGAGGTAACATAGCCACAGTGGATGCGAACCAACAGAATATAAGAGATATCAAAAATCAATTTAAGAGTTTATTACACAAGAGACTACGCACGTGGTGGAATAGGATTTCACTTGAACAGTATGTGATAAGAACCTCATCCCACGTGGATTGAGAGTTCAAGTCTTCCCCACAGGTGGGACAGAATCTGATCTGTTCACCACTAAGTGGGAGGAGATTTGTAAGGACTGCTCAGTTGGGTTCATGAGACTCCTGATCTCTGTAGATACAACCACTCTTGGTGAATTAGACAATCAGATTACTGATCTGGAGTCTCAATTGAACCACCTACTCAACAGCACTGATCAGGAAATTTTTAAAAAAAGAAATTGATGACCTATATAACTTATGGGAAAAACAAATTAAGGAAAGGAAGGCCAAGAAATTTCAACGAGATATCAATGACCTCGATACTAATCGAGTGTACAAGTGGAAACAGGGTCCCAGAAGACAACGGGAAAGGAGTGTTTCAGTTTCATCATACGCGTCTACTGACAACGAAGGCCATGGCCGGAGCAGGGACACCCACGGTTACAATACAAGAACTGGATATAAACGGAAGGAGGAAACCCCGTTTCGTCCCAACAACAAGAGACAACAGCGTGGTATTGACAACCGGTCCGACAGGACACAGGTAATTAATCTATCTAACATCGTTTTAACCAGGACACAAGAGGAGGTCCTGAGCTTGGGCCTTAATTTTGTCCCTCAAACTAACTTTGATCTCTTCACAGCCATCAAAGATGTGAATATCTTTGCAAGGAATCTGTTTTTTAAAAGATTATATTTTAAGGAGGATGGCATGAATGTATTTGATACCGTTGAAGAACGACAAGCTGTTGACACTTTACTTGAATTATCGGAAGAACATACACAAGTCACAATGGTGAGCAGAATTCCTTGTTCCCTTATACCTAAGTCAAAGAAATTCCCTCCACTATCCCTCAATACGAATATTGATATGTTTGTTCGGTTAGTGACGGATGATTTGAGGAAAATCTCGTCTAGGTCCACAAAAGATAACCTTAGTCAACAACAACGGAAAGCACTGACTGAAGTGAGTCAATTTACGGGGATAGTCATTAAACCCTCGGACAAGGGGGGCAACGTGGTTATTTGGCCAACACCCCAATATGAACGTGAGGCTTTCCGTCAATTGCGTGATCCCAAATGTTACAAAAAGCTAACGTTTAACCCTTTGACTAAATTCCAGGGAGAACTGAGACACATCTTGGATCAGGCGCATGATGAAGGAATTATCTCCTCTCAAGAAAAGAAATATTTACTCTTAGAATACCCTACCATTGCGACCTTTTACCTGTTACCGAAAGTCCACAAGGATAAGAAAAACCCACCTGGACGTCCAATCGTGTCTGGTACTAATAATTTTTGCGAGCCGATCTGCAAACTTATAGACCACGTATTAAAACCGATCGTTGAAGGCCTTCCTTCATATTTGAAGGATACTGGAGATCTTCTGAGACGTGTGGATGGTCTACAATTGGATGATGACATGTTTCTAATAACTTGCGACGTTGAATCCTTATACACGTCAATTAACCACCAAGATGGCCTACATGCAGTGTCCCAATTCCTGAGAATGTCAGATGTACAGGGTGAGTATGGTGGATTTATTCTGTCACTACTGGATTTTGTTTTACATCACAATTTTTTCATTTTTAAAAGTACCTTTTACCTACAGCTCCAGGGAACGGCCATGGGGGCGGCGTGTGCGCCGTCCTATGCTAACCTTTTCCTGGGGCTGTGGGAAAGGTCAATTTTCCTCACGAACCCAGTAGCCCAGATTGAGAAGGTCCAATTTTGGAACCGTTACATCGACGACATTCTCATTGTCTGGCAGGGGTCTCGTGAGGACTTGGATATTTTTATGACTACATTGAATCAAAATAATCTGAACATCAAACTTACTTACAGGACAGGCCGCAATGATATGGATTTCCTGGACGTTCAACTGCAAGTGGACACAGAGGGATTTGTACGTACGGACATCTTCCGTAAACCGACTGCAGTCAATAGCCTTTTACACGCTCGTTCATCACACCCCCGTAAGCTAATTGAGAGTATTCCGATAGGCCAATTTTTGAGGCTACATAGACTGTGCTCATGTGAAGAGACCTTCGAATTGCGAGCCAGGGAACTCAAAGAACGGTTTACGGCCAGGGGGTACCAACAATCGGTTATTAATAAAGCCTATGTGAGAGCTAAAAACTCAGTGAGAACACCCTTACTTCAACAGACCTGCCACCAGAGGAAGTCTGAAGCCCACAACACCATAAGATTTATCACATCATATAACTCGGGACACAAGGAAGTAACAGCCATTCTCCAAAAATATTGGAATGTCCTCTATATGGATCGGACCCTCCAGAAATTATTACCTTCTCATCCAGCCATCACGTATAGAAGAGAAAGAAATCTACGCGACAGACTGGTACGTAGCCATCATGGGGGGACGAGCCTAGGGAGGGCATTTGGCTCCAGAGGCCCCAGATGGGGGTGTAAACCTTGTGGTGGATGTGTCTCATGCCCAAATATACTAACCACGAACACCTTTACAGATTCCTCGGGTCGCAGAACCTTTGAGATTACTCATACGATTACATGTGGCACGATTGGTGTCATTTACATGGCAAGCTGCCCTTGCGGCTTGCAGTATGTTGGCTTAACTTCTCGCGAACTCCGTAGACGAACCAGGGAACATGTACTGGGCATAATGGCTGCACAGGATGAAGAAGATGTCACGATCCTCAAAACGCTTCCACGCCATTTCAAAATCCATCACAACTGCGATGGAACCCAATTAAAGGTAAGAGGCATTGACCGCATTTTGGTGGGAAGTAGGGGTGGTGATTGGAAAAGACTATTGTCACAGAGGGAAACTAGATGGATTTTCCGTCTAGACACAATGTCACCACATGGTCTCAATGAGCATTTGAGCTTTGTCCCGTTCCTATGAAATTTTGCGCTGCTGTATGTTACAAGCTTATAATATGTCACAATGTTTTTCTAGGTTATCGTTTTTTGTTTTTTAACTTTTTGATTCTCATAAAACCATTTACGTTGGCTTCATCCCATATATTGTGTGTTTTGTGTTTTTAACTTTTTGATTTTAATTGTTTTCTATTCCATTTTAGTTGGCCTCAGATTCATCAAATGGTGACTTTCGCATTTTGTATTTGGAAAGTATTGGGAGTTGGTATTTGGAAAATACTGGGAGGATGTGCCCGTGTTAAGGCTTATGATGCCTAGTGCCGTTGGAGTAACCCACATGGATATCATGCTGTTGGGGACAATTCCTTTCTTTTTTTTTTTTTTTTTTTTTGTCATTAATCTCTACTATAGTATTTGCAGTGTTTCACTCTCATTACTGTATTGCTTTTTATTGTTTTTCATTGTTTGACGTATATATATATTTTTTATACACTAATTTTTATACACCTTTGTACACTTTTTATATACTTATAATATTCACATCACTATCCCCTTTTTCTTATTTTTCTTTTCACTTTCACTTTTACATCAGCATTTTTATTTCATTTTATGTTTGTCACATTTTATTCATTATATTATCTTTTCCCTTCTTCACTTACGATTTTTGTATTTCATTATACATTTATATTCACATTTTTTAGCTCTTTATGCATACATAGTTACTTTGCACATTTATATATTTACTCCCTGACAGCATCTGTAGCCTGGCTATCTTTCCCTTCTCTCACGCCTAGCTGGGCGCTATGCACGGTATTGGATGAGCGCATGCGCATGCGCGTGCGCTCCACGGTGGAACGCAGGCCGGACTTCCGGTGCCGGCCGCGCTCTTCCGTCGAGCGCAGTTACTGACTCCTACTCCAGATACTTTAAAGCCCTCGATCTTATGGGCATGTTATGAATAGATACTAGTACTACCTTGGGTATGGAGATCTATATTTATTTATATATATTGTGGCTACACTATCGTTCCATATCCGGTCTTTTGGACCGGAAGTGATGTCACCTGCGTTCCATTATGAACGCATACTAGATCTCTTTCCCTATGACACATTTCTGATTTTCCTGTTGGCCACATATGGTTTTGATTTCTTTTAATTTGGGACTATAAATGGGTGCACAATACACGTGAGACTTCAATCCCCTTGAGGAAGCAATAGCGAAACGTACGTCGGGGTTGGAGGAGGCCAGTGGTCTGTATTGCTATTTATTTACTCATTACACTTACCTTTTAACTGTTGTGTTCTACTTATGATGCTTTTTGTACTGTTGTTTGCACTTGCATTTTACCTTGTCCCTTGTGGACACTTGTTGTAACATCCCAGTTTACCTAATATGAGTATGATCTATTTTGCCCCTCCTTGTGTGTGTACTATGTTACCACCATTGGATTTTTATATATATCTATTTTATATGTAATATTGATGAACTAATAAACATATATTCTTTATAAATCGGTGCAGTATTCTATTGGTATACAAGATGAAACAAAGTTAGAGTAAATGATGCAAAGAAGAGGCACACTCAAAAACAATACCGTCTGTGGCAAAGGTCATGAACAGATTAATGAAAAATAGATGGAGGAGTGGAAGTTCAGAAACATTCCTCTACTAACCAGCTCATTTACTTCAGCTTCACCCCTACAATCCCATTACATTTGCAGCACGGTGGATAGATCTCAGGTCTGGCAGAATCATTACCTCAACCGGGAAGATGGAAAGGGTCATCTGCCAAGTTTTCTGCTAGACGGGGTATTTGTCAGCAAGAGGAACTTACATTTAAAGTGCACAATCGCATAAGAACACTAGAGGAAGAGACTGTTGGCCTCAACCAATATGAACAAAGAGGTTTCCACTCAGCTTCTTCTTTCAGAGGAAACTGCCCCTCAGCACGAAGAATTTCTGTCAGTGAATTATGCTGCTTACCTCTTCAAAGTTAGTACCGATGAGGATACCCCCAACATAGTGATATTAACAGGGAATCCACAATTTCAAGGGGCACCTGTCACCACTTGCTATTATGTCAAATGGTCGGCAACTGTCCATCTGGGCCTATAAGCAGAGTCTCACGTCGCCTCTGGCATCTCCATGTACCAATGATGCTTTATAACACAACTGCTGGTAAACTGTGCAGAAACTCGTCCTTAGAACATCACATGATTGTCCATGGGCCAAAGTTGTACACCCATTTCTGTATTTGAGGGTCCAAGTTAACACTGAGAGCAAAGTATTCTAAGAATGTCAACAGAACATTGGGATGGGGGGGATGAATTAGGGCTGGCATTTTGGATGCCAGTCATAAAAGCTTGTTAGCACATGATCAGGGGCGGATTGGCCAAAGACCTTACAGGGAAATTTCCCGGTGGGCCGTTGCCCACGGGGCCGACTGGGCCCTCCTCATGGCCGGCCAGTGGAAGTTTTTGAAGATGTATTTTGTGCTGCCAGCAGTATTTTGTGATGAACTGTGGTATTTGGCTCTGCTGGGGGGTATAATGTGCCACAATATGGTATTGCTGGCCCTGTCTTCCATCAATTTGGACCAAACTACAAAATGGGGCGACTTAATATTTTTTCCAGGGACACTAAGTTCCCAGACCGCCCCTGCACATGATGCACTAAACTCACTGAGGCAGACCATTTTGGTGCATCCTTGTGAGGTCCATGAGACAGAAAATGAGATTCTTGCTGGTGTAGTTTTCTGTGGAAGCTTTATGGTGCACATATTATTAGGCCAGTTTGGGCCCATCCACAGCCTCTGTACAAAAGTGACAAGAGAGTGTCGGAAATAGGGAGAAAGTCATAAAATTAGGTGCAAATGGAAATTGTGCCTACATTTGTGACTTTCTATGGCACCGAAGAATGATACATTTCCCCTATTGTATTCGTAGGTGGTTTATCATTAAAAGGAAAAACTAATTTGTATTTTGTGTGGGTTTTTATTGTGATAAATTCATCAAAATGTCACACGTTCTTTGTTAAATTTGGCATGAATGGAGATTGAGGAATTAGTCATTTCTATAGCCGCCCTTTCAGTGGATTGATTTTGTGAAACAGTTTGAGAATTTTTTTTTTTAAGTCACAATTCATAAATACAATGAAAACATGTGCCCTGCCCCATTTATAGTGAGTGCACATGCATTCCTCCGTTTCTTGTCTACCAGCTCTGAAATCTCAGGGGACACCAATCAAACAAGAAGGTGAGGGGCTGGGGCAGGGTTACTGGCATTGAGATGGTGCACTAAACTGAGCGCCCCGCACATGGTGCACTGAAAACCTTATTTGCATGAAAATATGATAAAGAAGCATTTCTCAGGATTAGAGGACTGGATTTTCACAAAATGAGTATGGTTATATTTCAGGTCACCTAGCCTACTTTACAACTGATTTTTTAAATAATAAGGACATCCCCTGTATGAACATCAATCCTTCTGTATCTCTGTATCCTGACAGCATCCTAAACTCTATTTCACGACATGAATATGAAGCATCCATATTTTATTCCCTTCTTCAAAATCAATATGCTTCTAGTACTGTTAACGGGAGGGATGGTTAGAGATGACATGGTGAAGAGCACATTTTGATAAAGAATCTAATATCGCAGGATGAAGAGGGAAGCACAATTATCCATTTTCCTGCTCATACAAAAGCCCATCTAAAAGAAGAGCTAGCCTGACAGAAGAGAAACCATGACGAATGGAGACATTAATCTTGGACAAGTGTGCACAGGAGCCTTTGTCTGGACTCTATATGAACTGCCAGAATATAAGGACTGCCTAAAATACTACGTAGCTGAAACGATGAATAGTCTATATATAACAAAGATAGAAAAACGGTAATTTTGCATAATTTACAAAGTGGTTATAATTTACACCATTTTATGCTTTTCGTTACAGCAGACATCTGAAACTGTTCCAGCTGTACAGGGTAGCAGTCCGAGGACAATCACTTACACATTACACATCAGCAATAATAATCATTTTAATGTATAAGCAATCAATGTTCACCAGCAATACACATTATATTGTACATCGTTGATCATTTCACACAATTTCCATTGGCATTTATTAGTAAATCACTTCTAATCGTTGCAGTAATTGATACAAGTAAAAAAAATCCAACCAATACAGATCGGTAATTAAATTTTGTCACTATTTTGTATGCTAAAAACAAACATAAAAGCAAAAGACTGGAATCAATTTTTTTTTTAATTTTTTCAGTCAAAACCAGATGTAGATCCAAAAAGAAAGGAACATATAATGGAAAGACTGATACTTTTTTTGTATCCACTCCTATGTTTCACTAGACAGCTGTCTCTCCCGACTCCCCATACACATACGATTGGCCGAGTGTGCATGTGTTGTGCCAATGGTGAGAGATGAGCCAAACACTACTGGTGGTGGCGTATCCTATGGGAGGACAAACAAATTGGGTGAAAATATTCAGCTCGCCTAAAGTTGCTCTCCTCAGATATCATATGTCAGGTTAGAGTTGGGTGCTCCCCATATGACTTAAAGGGGTTGTCCGGGCTTTTAATATTGATGACCTTTACTCAGGATAGTGGGGGTCTGACACCCAGCACCCCTGCTCATTAGTTGTATGAGGTAGCGGCGCACACAGTGTGCACAAGCCGTCTCTCTTCCTGCTCTGCACGCTGGCTGATCATACAGTTGATCGGCAGAGTTGACGGATGTCGGACCCCCGCTATCTGATATTGATAACCTATCCTGAGGATAGGTCATCAATATTAAAAGCCCGGACAACCCCTTTAAGCGCCTTTCACATCTGCGTCAGAATCTCTGTTCGGAGGTTTTGTCATAGAAATTGTTAAAAATAGTGGAAAAGTCCTGCATTAAGAACCCCAACAGATCTCATTATAGTCAATGGGATCTCTTCCGTTCCTTTTCTGTCAGTTCTGTGACGAATCTGGCACTTCTGTTATTTTTGTTCTTCTGCTCCCTATAATGGATCAGAAGAATGGAAATGATAGTACTGATGTCAGTAGCTGATGTTTTCATTTGCACGACGAGTAGATGCAGCGAAAGCGACACGGGTGCCGGTAGCGAGGTAAGTAATATCTGTGAGAGACGTCCGGGCAGATTGGGGGGGGGTGATTTAATAGGCCTTGGATAACCCCATTAAGCGCCTTCTTCCTCCTGGATCTGTTTCTCACTGTAATTTTTACACATCGGGCAGAAGTAAATGATCTCATCGCTTTGCGAGTTTTACAGAAAACTGTACTCGAATGGGGAGGCCAAAATGTCTTTCCCAGAAACCAGAGTCTTGGATGACAGTGGCTGCTCATGGAAGAGTTTACGGTCCAACAGCCATATTGTGAGACCACTTAAAGGGACAGATGGAAATGATGGCCATGTAAAACCTCTTTTTTTTTTTCTCGGCATCTTGTGGCAACCAAAGCATGACATTCCTCATCTCCAAACATGACAGATGCGATGTGGCTGTGACACAATAACTAGCTGTAGCCTTGCTTTAATGCCATATGGTACCATAGATGGGACAAGTCAAGGTGCAATAAGTGATTCCTAGAACAGCAACACATGTTCCCTATGATGTAGGCTACTGATGTCACCAATGTAACCCAAGCCTAAATGCTACTGGAACAACTTAGCATCAGAGACGACACAGATGTACTGGACATTATTCTTAGCTATTAGGGGCACCAAGCACGTATTTTCTATTACAAAGCACCTCAGTGATTTACTTTCAAAGGCACATATAATGTGAAGGCCCTGGGGTATTAGTCCTACAGAAGAGACAATATATATGATTGATTGATTGGTTGAAAGCGCACAGAGTAATTTATAATGTAAAATGAAAGGCATAGTTCATGCTCTCTGGTAATTCCATGTTAAAGCCATCATTTATGGCCAAAAGAATGGATCAGTCCATACAGCTTCTGTGTGGTCTACAAGCAATGGAGGATTAAGGAGACCATCACCTCCCTGCCGTGTCGGGACTATTGTCAATACAACATATTTTAGTACATGTGAAATTTAGGAAGCATTATTTAAGTCCAATATATATAACCAAAACCAGTACAATATTGAGCCAAATATTTTTCACCGAAATAAGTATATTAAAGCCTAATACATATCTGGGTTATAAAACATAAAGCCAAATTTCTAAAGTAAAAAAAAAACATGTGGAAATTTACACCGTGTATTTATATGGTGAGGGGGGATGAAAGGAATCGACAACACCTACAACGTTTAAATTTCCATGCAGGTTTTTTCTAGTGTGAAAAGTATTTCTAATGGGTTTGCTACATGTTGCAGATTTTGGATGTGTAAATTATCATACATTTTAAAGCAATTTGAAATACATTCTGCAACAAAAATCCTCAGCAAATACACCACAAAATATGTATCTATAACTACACATTTATGCAATGAAAATACTGTATTTTTACTATGCCAATGCTATATCAGCAAGAGAAATAAATAATACTGCTATACAGGGCAAGCACAAGATGTGGAGAAGACTAAGGCCCTATTCAGACGACCGTGTTTCACTGTACAGCGGCGGCCTCAGGAAGCGCACGGCGTCATAGCAACCAATGACGCCGTGCGCTCTCGTCCTCTGGGGCAGCACAGGCCGGGCTTTTACAGCCCGTATACGGCCGTGAAACACGGTCGTCTGAATGGGGCCTAAGGGTGATGGAAAACGGTGCTGGGTTACAGTCGAAAATGCACTTCCAAGCAGAGTAGACGCGCAGAGGACACCTCACAACTCATTTACATTATACGGTGCTACTGGGGGACGCACCCAGAAAAAGTTTTACATGAACTAGAGTCATAAGAGCACTTTTAGGGTTTGGGGGCTTTTGTAAAACAGGTTCCTTTTAATTAGAAACTCTATTGGACCTGTGAAACTTTTCAAATGAATCTGAAACTTCAACCCACTGTTCCCTCTACGTGACTTGGACCTCTAGGCGGATACCTGATGGAGCTTTGCTGGCCAGCAAGGTCTCTCCTCAGATGCAGCAACAGATTTCTTCATGGCATACCAGCACAGTGTTCTGCACGCCATCCATCATATTCTTGATGTTCTGCTGTACCTAGATGCACTGCTTGTTGAGTTCTGGTTCCTGCTATTCCACGTAAGTGCTTCCCTCAGGTCAATCAGCATGTCAGCCATCCCTCAACTGTTAAAGTTGGGAACACCCCATTTCCAATTGTATTTTCAGCTCTTCTAGGTCTAGAACATCATTCTCTGCCTCCCAGAGCAAGAACACTAAATTGCTGGTCAAGAAGCCTGGGATCTCTTCATAGAAGTTTGGAGTCCCCGGCAGCTGAATGAGAAACCATACAGAAATACTTGTGACAAGTTATGGCCTGTTCACGGGATAGGGGATAACATTAGATTGGTGGAGGTCCTACCACTGGGACTGATTGAAGAATGGGGACCCCATTACCCTTGGGGCCCTACAAAATGAATAAAGCAGAAGGTTTGGCATGTGCACCACTGCTCCATTCATCTCTATGAATCCCCTTTAAAGAGGACCTTTCACTACTTCATACTTTATTAAATCAGTACCTCAGGCTGTAGCTTATGATTAGGAGATGTCACTTCGGTATTTTATTTAATGATCCACTCCTCCGTTACGGCACTGTGCCCCCCGTTCTGTTTTGGCGCCCTGTATGCCAATCACTAGCATCGGTACAGGGAGGAGGAAACAGACGCTTTTCTCAGGAGGCGTCTCCTTCTCCCTGGCTGTGTGCTGTCCAGTCGCAGTGGACCACATCATAGCCAGGGAGAAGGAGACGCCCCCTGAGAAACACTGCCGTCTCCTCCTCCCTGTATGATGCTATTGATTAGCAGACAGGGCACCAAAACAGAGCGGTGGGCACATCTCCAACTGAGGTGACATCTCCTAAACATATGCTACAGCCTGAAGTATTGATTTAATAAAGTACAAAGTGGTGAAATGCCCTCTTTAATGAAGCAGCAGCGTATGCCTGTTCTGCCACTCTGTAAATATCTTGGGGCCCCAAAGGGTACAAGGTTCCCATTCTCATGATCTGTGGAGATACCAAAGGTAGGACCCCCACCGATATAACAGTTATCTCCTTTCCTGCAAATGATAGAAGATTACTTGTTACAACCGGAAAACTACTTTAAGGGGCAGATTAGACGATGGCCATTTTGGGCAGCCATGGCCCCTCCCTAGGAGCCTTAGGCCCGAGCAGCTGCCCAGTCGGACAATATTATAATCCACCACTCTCTACGATATCAGATTAGTTGAGTTGAGGTATGCAGAACGCCCACCAATCAGCGCAAAAGCTACGGAGTTCCATATCTAAAATAGCTCTGTACTCTGTGTAACGGCCGGGAAATGCACTGAAAGCTCCCTCCCATCCAAGCAAACCAATTTAAAGAAAAAAAAACTTGATTAAACTCCTTTTCAGCAACACATATCTTGAAGAAATACAGTCCCGTTCACATGTTCAGTCACTACAACATTATTTCTTCATCCAGTCAACAAAATGGCTGCCCTCTTGGAACCCTATTCTACATGAAAGGACTAATAAATTAGACAACATTGCTCCTGTGGACACCAAAATAGAAATGTTGCAGCAATAAAAATACACTTTATCTAAAAGCAATGTAGCATAACTTATTTTCTAGAAGTATTTCCCATTCCGGCACCTGCCGACAGATTTATGATGATAGGAAAAATAACCAGTGCATCATTTATTTGCATGACTTTTCTTGCCCATTCAGGGTGCCAGCTCCTTTTACTGCACTGATAAAAAGAGAGGCTTGGCAAAGCTCAGAGAAACAATGCAAGGACATAAAACAGTATACATAAACATTAATAACCATAAAAAGTGATTGAATATTAGCAAAACCTCAGCGCGCAAACCAAGGAGCCCTCAAGCAACAATCTGGCAGAAAGCGTGTTAAGCGTAGACTAAGCAAAACCTGAACTGCATAAACACAATCATACGTATCCTAAAAGCACCACATATACATTACCAGAATGTTTATTACAGTAAACATTAGCATGCAAAAGAGCTAAAGTGGTTATGAAACAACGTCTACAGAGGAACGCCGCAGAAAACACGTCAACAAGAACTCCTAAGTGAAGCTACGGCTTGCATTCCCGAATATTTACATGAAGAGCGCATTAAAGGCGTCGTTCCGTGATTAAATATGGCATTTCTCAGTTACATCACTCAAAACATCATTTTTCAATTAGAATTAGTTTTCAAATGTACTCCGGTAACTAGAGACTTGTTAGGGCGCCCCCTGGTGTTCTACTCATTCCTTCTCAGAGTAGCCATCTAACGGGTCCACAGATGGGGAGAAGAAGACGCTTATAGTACTACAGACCACGTGAATGACCGCTTCCCACTGAATACTTGCATGCTCGGTCTGGAAGAATAGGGACTGTTGGAGGATGTCATTCAGGGCAATCAGAAATAAATAAATAGGCGGTATGCGGTATTTTGGGGGATGATGAGCAGTGGTGTACATAGAGAAGTAAGGCCCCCATAGCAAGGATCAAACCAGGCCCCCCACACAGGACAGAAGGGTTTCTGCCTAAACTCTTTTCAATGACTCTTGGGCCATTTTCCCACTGCCTTCATTTGCTAAAAGTTGTTCCTTTAGAGGGTAGAGTCCTGACCAAGTTTTCACCTCCAGCAGAAGAGGAAATGATCCCAACTAAGACTGGGCCCCCTCTTGCCCTGGGCCCCATAGCAGTTGCATAGTCTGCTGCTATGGTAGTTACGCCCAGAGAGTGCAGAGGTAGCAGTCGCTACCGGGCCCAGGAGCCTGAGGGGGCCCAAAGACCCTTGTGCCACATAAGAAGACACACAAAGCACTGAGGGAAGGGGGGCCCAAGTTGAACTTTTGCACCAGGGCCCATGAGGCTATAGCTACGCCCCTGCTGATGAGTAAACCATTTAGTTGAAAATTTATATTTTTATTTTTAAAGGGGTTATCCCATCTTTGACAATGGGGGCATATCGCTAGGATATGCCCCCATTGTCTTATAGGTGCGGGTCCCACCGCTGGGACCCGCACCTATATTGAGAACGAAGCGGGGGAGCTCTGAGCCTGGAGGACCCCGGGTTTCCCGGGGTCCGACCACCACCAGGCGCTGCCCCCCCCGCTGCGCTAATAGAAACGAATGGGAGTGCACCGCGCATGCACGGCCCGGCTCCCATTCATTTCTATTGAGCCGACGGAAATAGCCGAGCCAGCGCTCGGCTATTTTCGGTGGCAGCATAGAAATGAATGGGAGCGGTGGCCGCGCATGCGCGGTGCACTCCCATTTGTTTCTATGAGCGCCGCGGGCGGGCTGCGCCTGGCAGTAGAACAAGAGGGGATAACCCCTTTAACTTAGGAAAAATGGGCCGTGATTATGATTGTGGGAACATTACTTACAGATTTCACCATGGTGGGAAATACGGCATTTTCTAGGCCAATTTATCATTTACTATTGCACATGTTTCAGAGGGCGTTGACACAAGTTTAATGCAGATTTTGAAGCCAAGACCAGGGGTAAATGCAAAAACAGAAATAGTATCCATTCTTAAAAGGTGTTGTGCCACTCATAGAATAGGGCACAGGTGTTTGATCACTCCAAGTTTCAACCACTGGGACCCTCAGTGATTATTCGACTGCCGCATGAGAACGGAGCAGTGGTGCACATGCTTGTCCAATGCTCCATTCACTTCTATGAGACTGCTGCGAGCACTGTACTTACCAGTCTCATACCAGTGAGTGGAGCAGCGGATACACACGGCCACCATCGCTCCATTCTTACTAAACAACTCGGCGGCACTTGTAGACCCCTATTCTCGTGATCGCTGGGGACCACAGAGGTCCGCCCCCAGCAATCAAGCACGTACCCCTAACCCTGTGATGGCTAACCTCTGGCACACCAGCTGTGGTAAAACTACAACTCCCAAGATGCACACTTGCTTGGCTGTTCTCAGAACTCCACAGAAATGAATGGAGCATGCTGGGAGTCGTAGTTTCACCACAGCTGGAGTGCCGGAGGTTAGCCATCACCGCCCCATCCTGTGGAGTGTTATTAGTGTCATAACCCACTAAGACCCTAGGCACACGACCATGTCGGATTTGCTGTCCACAAATCTTGGTTCTGCAAAAATATATGGATGGATACGACCCATGTCTGTCCACAATTTTTTTTGCTGATCCATTTGCAGAACAGACATATGGATGCGGAGAGCATATGGATGATATCTGTGCTTTCCGTATCCGTATGTCTGTTCTGCAAAGAGATAGAACATCTCCTATACGTGACTTCAAAATGCAGAACCCCAGTCACATTGAAGTCAATGGGTCGGTAAAAATGCGGATGCAACATGGATGGTCCGTCCGATCTGTACTTTGTATAACTGAACTTTGCAGACTGCAAAATATATATGGTTGTGTGCATGAGGCCTAATGCTTTCTATCCTTTTATGATCCAGTCCTGATTTTGGCTTCACAAACCGCATAAAAAAATCCTCATGTGTGGCAGCATTGAAACATGAATGGAAACTGTTTGGACAGAAGGAGCAGATTTTCATGTTTGGAAATAATGGTTTTAAATTGGTATTCCCATCCCATCGATATGATGGGTATGATCGTAAATAACTTTTTGAATTGTTAAGAAAGTTATCTAATGATTCATGTAAAATATAAAAATCACACATGATCTAGTATAGGAGAACCTAGAACCCATCCTGCACCTCACATGGAACCAGAGATCTCTCCATTCATTCCTCCAATTGTCCTACCAGATTTATTTCAAGCTGACAGCTCGGGGTGTGTCCTTTATGAAGGGGGCCTGTGCTGTTTGCTGCAGCTACTGACAGCTGAAGGATAGAACTGAGCATGTGTGTCCTCCTCAGTGAGCAGGACAGAGAAATTGGAAATAGAGCAAACAGCAGGTGGCGCTATACAGATAGATTTCATTGAAAAACTCAGTAGCTATAATACTTTTATTACATGCAATTATAAAAAGTATTCAGATCCAGGCGCTGGTTTGAAAACTGTACAGTATTATTCGTGGGATGACCCCTTAATAATCTTCACGTCTCTGGTCAGCTTTCATTACCCTGAACAGGCGGCATGGCGTAAGTGGAGCCCTTTCCTCTTTGCTGTAACCTCACAAAAGCAAACCATACTTGTACAATAGGTTAGAAAACCGTACATACAGCATTTCTTTACATAAATCTATTATCAAAATCACTCCTCTTATGAGCCCGAGCAGTCCTATAATACATGAGGGTAAATGTGGAGGAGTCAGGCTGCCCGCGGCTTTCCTTTCAGCAAACACGTACACATTGACTGCTGCTCTGTAAGCAGAAGGACGACTGCTGACTGATTTACAGAGTAACAGCATGAAATCTGATTTCCTTAAAAAGGGAGCGACTCCAATAACAGCGGCATATTAGAGAATTGCTGTGTATGCAATTCCCCAATATATAAGGTGAACGCACGCTTTCATATAAATGGAAAGGCATAGCTCATCGCCTGGGGTTGGACACAATGCAGAATAATAGCCGAGGTCTATAACGGAGGAAAGACGGCATTCACCATAAAGCATTTACTTTCAGGATTAGGTCTCATTATGCGCATTTCTTGGATAAATCTAGAAGATGCTGCTGTTTATATTGGGCATAAACTCATTTGTCAAACAAGCCCGGATAATAATACAGATGTTTACACCCAAGATCATCAGCCAAGTGCGACAAAGACCCTGGATTTCATCCCCGGTAAAGAAGGTGAAAACATGTGAAGACGCATCGCCATGACTCCTTGAGTAGGTTTTGACAGTGCGCCTTTCATTAACGGGAAAATAATGAATGGTCTATATTAAGCAGCGGACGTCTAAAAATGAAAGCCACTCGTGTCTGATTTATGTAAATTACATGTAGCATCTGTGTGGCGGCAAAGAAAATATGGGCAATGTCTATCAAAACAGACTTAAAGAAAAGGTGATTTTGTTGCCTATATCAATATCAAATATAAGAATATAAACTATATATATATATATATATATACACACCGTATATAGAGTATATGCGTCTTATAGGGTGAATACTAATGAGTGCTCATTAGTACAGTAGGACCAGGGAGTGGTGAATACAGCGCTCCTTGTGCTGGCTGTACTCACTGCTCCCTGGTCATCTTCTGATGTTGCTGCACGCGTTGAGTATGTATGCGCGCTCTGTGAAGTAACAGCATAGTGCGGTAGGAAGAGTGCTGGATCTTCAGAGTGGAAGTGCAGTCCAGAATAGGAGAGGTGACTTGATTTTTTATTTTTTTGTCTGATCTGAGGTCCGATTAACATTGGAGTTCTGATCTGAGGTCTGATTGAGGGTCTTAGCTGGGGTCTAATTAACCTTGTGGGTCTGAGCTGAGCTCCGATTAACTTTGGTGGTCTGATCTGAGGTCTGATTAACACTAGGAGTCTAATGAAGATTATGGGTCTGATGAAGACTGGAGGTCTGATCTTATTTTCCTCGTCTAAAACTTAGGTGCGTCTGCCCCTGCAACCCATTAAACACTAATTTTCTAGACATGCTGTGTGACCTGTGCAAAGGTCACTGTGCAGGAAGGGGAAGTAGATAAGCTGACATCAGCTATTATAAATAGTGCAATCCTGTATAATCAATGCATATATGTATTATCTTTCATTGTAATCCTGCCTGTGAAATAATTAGATTACTACTGAAAAGTGATCTCTACAGAACAGAGATGATTTAGTCAGTCTATTAGAGCTTACTCACATAGAGGTATTTTTATTCTGTTTTGATGTTGCAAAACTGTTGACAGTGCAAGGCAGGGGCCGAGGAAAGCAGTACACATTCCTTGTATTAGGAGTAGTGTGAATGTGAACTTCATTCTGCCATGTTCTAGTCCTGCAAGTGCACTGGAGACAGTGTTTCACTTTGAAATGCTTTCCGCTCACTGCATTGAGCTGCTTCACAGTTACTCCTATCCGCTGTAGTGGTCTTCTGGTTGGATGCTGCAGCTGTCCGTCAAGACATAGGGGCGTGGTTTAGAAGTAGTTCAATACAGAGAGCATTTCACAGTAAAACCCTACCTACAGAGAACCTGGCAGAAGAAAGTTCACTTACACAGTACTCCTGATAGTAAACGTTGAGCAAAAGTTTTGTTTGTCCTGCCTTCCCCAGTTCCTTCCTGGTGCTGTCAGCAGTTATGCATGGTCAAAACTGCTGACAGACTTCCTTTAACATTTATTAAAAGGGGTCAAAGTACTGGTCTACCTGCTTGCTACCTAGAAAATAATCGGGTATCTGGGGAGAGGGAATGAGCAACGTAGACTGCTGCTGGGTTTTGTCATCATTGTAAATTTAAGATAGATGACAGTCTTAAACTGTGCCAGTAATATCATAGTGACTGATTCTGGATGAAAAATCTGGTCTAACTTTACACCACCTATTTATTGCCTTTTAAGCTACAACCCTTGTCCGTGAAGTCATGCCCCCTTGTTGAATGAGGTGTAAAAAGTGTCTTAACATGAAAGGGATCTGTGGAACATGTTAAAAAAACCATGTCCACATGTTTTGGTTACTAAGGGTGGGTTGACATCACATTTTATGCCGCCGTTTGATATATGCATTTGAAAAAAAAAAATAAAAGGGATACAAAAACGCACAAACCACACCACGTTCTTGTATCTTGCAGAGTCCAGGAAAAAACTTGTATATTTTTTTACAATAGTGAACGGATGCCACTGTATGGCATCGGTCTGAGGCATCCGTTTAATGTATATGTTTTTTGTATACGTTAAGCGAATGAGAAAAACGTAATGGGAACCCACCCTTAGACATGTTTTTGTCTATGATGGAACTTAAAGGGGTTCTGCAGTTCTGTAAAACTGATGATCTATCCCCTGGATAGATCATCAGCATCTGATCGGCGGCGGTCCGACACCCGGGACCCCCGCCGATCAGCTGTTTGAGAAGGCAGCAGCGCTGCAGGAGTGACGCGGCCTTCTCTGTGTTTTTCTCAGGCCCAGTGACGTCACAACTAGTTTCACTGGCCTGGGCGGGGCTAAGCTCTGTTCACTTGAATGGAGCTTAGCCCGCCCAGGCCAGTGATACTAGTCGTTATGTCACTGGGCCTGCGGTAAACACAGAGAAGGTCGCGGCGCTCCAGCAGCGACGCTGCCTTCTCAAACAGCTGATCGGCGAGGGTCTTGGGTGTCGGGCTGCCGCCGATCAGATGCTGATGATCTATGACGATCATCAGTTTTAAAGAACTACAGAACTCCTTTAAAGGTTTTTTTTAAATAAAGCTGGATTTTAACAAGTGGTGCTGATCCCTTTCCTTCAACCTTTCATGTTATGTTGCACTGAAGATGCTGGGACATTGTGTGCCTGTTGGGATGGTGAGCTGACCACATGCCTCCGACATGCGTAAAAAGTGTCTTAGAGTATCTAAAATGCTTGATACATGCAGTGAAATGCATGCACGTCTGCTTTTTTTTTTTTTTCCCAAAATTGTGCCTAAAAACGTGCACGTTTTCAATAGGTAAATCGGCCCCATGATATGCCATTCATTGCCAAAGTGCTTCTACCAACTATGGTCAGGGGCGGACTGGCCATAGACCCTACAGGAAATTTTCCTGGCCAATGCCCATAGGGCCACCCGAGCCCTCCTCACGGCCACTGGCTGGGTACATACTACTGGAGGCACTATAGGGGTCATTATTAGAGGAAGTCCAGGAACGAGGGCTGGTTTGGTGCTGTGGCCCACATCTCTCCTCCCCCCTGCTCCAAATTTTAATTGGAGGAGGAGGACAGAATGTGGCAGCTATTGATGGCCACCACAGAGGGACAAGCTTCAGGGGAGATATTTTGTGCTGCACTTTGGCATTTGGTTATTTCGGATGGTATTCTGTTCTGCACTATGGTATTGCTGAACCTGCCAACTTGTATTGGACCCATCCACCTTCTGTCAATTTGGACCCACCTACAACATTGGGGCCACTTTAGTTTTTTTCCAGGGCCACTTTATGTTCCCAGTCCGCCCCCGACTATGGCCTAGCCAACATTTCATATTATGCATGTGGTCAACCCGCACAGTTTGCTCCTGCTCACAGGTGACACCTATCATGGCACTCAATAGCTCATTCACTTTTGTGGACATTAAAAAATATATATATTTTCTGAGCAAGAGAAAGGGAACCCATTTTTGCTTCTTGGGAACAAAAGGATATTTTACTTCCATTTTCTTGCAGCAGATGCTGAAAATTACTAAATAAGCGCAGTTATTACTGGTTTCAGTCAGACACATCAGAAGGGACTAACAAATGGTTTAAAATGTCCTGTCCCCCATGATGTAGTAAACATGGCTTTCCTGGTAGGTGAGGTAGAAAGAAGCTTTATAGGCTTATATTTTCCCAGCATGATAAAAGCAGGGCATGCCTTATGCTTGTGCAAATTGACACCGTCTCCTCTTGTATGAAAAACACTTTTTTATAGCACTGCCAGGATACTTAATCAAAACCTTTGTGTGACTTGAGTGCTCCGATACACGGGGACAAATACCAAGAGAGACAATCGGAGAAGGAAACAGCAAGAGCGGGGTCCTAATACAGTCATTAGGAAGAAAGAACAAATAAAACGCTTCACATGTTCTCTCTTTAAACAGGCTGCAATTGCCAGCCTCCATTTTTCTCCTTGTCTTTTAGCTGTAGGTGCAGCAGCCGTCACTGCTTCCGATAATAACTCTGTTTAATGAGAAGGGCAAAAGCGGTGACTATTTTCATTGATATATACCCATCAGGAAGAAAGAAATGATAATGAAAGGAAACCTAACAAAAAAAAAGAAAAAGAAAAAAAACAAAATAAGCAGAACATAAAATCTCAAAAGGTGCCGCTATGTAACGGGAGGAGACACTTTTTAGTTTCTAAACTTCAAAATGCGGTAAATTATAACTATGGCTTACATAAAAGCTTTTACATGACAAAGAAACACAATGGAGACACCATTTATAAGAAAGAAACGGTCAATTATTGCAGAGTGCTAAGACCACACGTTACTTTTTTGGAGTAACAATCACAGGATGGATACAGCGAGCATTCATATCTCATTACTTCTAGCACAGCTATGTAATGAGACACACAAGGGATACACAACGGGGGAGCTTTGTTCAACAGATGGCACCTAAAAGTTACGCAAAAAAATAAGAAGGCCTCGATTTACTGGGTTTGGGCCAAAAATCTGAAATGAGTGGTGCAATTTGGCACATCATCGATGATTGAGCGGGCTTAGTGGGAGAGGAGCAGGGCCTAAGGTGCAACATTTAGCACTAATTTTTTTGTGTAAAAATCTGTCACAAAGTGAGCCAACCAATAGTTGGTATAGAGTCGGAGAAAAGTGTCTGTTCCTGCATCACATTTATCCAGCCTTGTGATAAAACTGGTGCAGGTCCAGGCACCTTGTCCACTCTTTAGGATTAGTAAATCTGGGACAAGGAGTTCATAATATCACAAGCAATCTCAACTCATGACTAAAAATGTCTGCTCTTTAGTTCCAGTCTACAGGTTAGCATTTCCCTCAAAGCCCTCCACTGCGAGCATACGGAAGAATGATTTTATGGGCTGTGCTGTGATATTTCACTAGTTTGTCACTTGACTCTGATTTGTGAAGCACTGCAGACTAAACTGGTGCCACTTAAGAAAAAATTAATCAAAAAATGTAGGAACGTATATGGGGTCATTTATCAAACTGGTGCAAAGTAGAACTGGCTTAGTTGCCCATAGCAACCAATCAGATTCCACCTTTCATTTTTGACAGCTCCTTTGGAAAATGAAAGGTGGAATCTGATTGGTTGCTTAGCCAATTCTACTTTACACCAGTTTGATAAATGACCCCCATACTTTCTGCTGAGCACCACAGTGGAATCGAAGTCTGATGCAATGGGATTTGTTCACTGGATAGGGTCTTTCTATAGATGATGCGTATCAGGTCATTTATCAGGAATGAACATTTGTTCCCAATAACTGGCCCATGTAAAAGTCACCCTACAAGCAAGCAAAATGCTCATCTGTCAGGTGATCACATCTACCTAAAATCACTGAGATTAGTAGAGATTAGCGAAGCGAGCTTCTGATGTTAAATCCGGAGTCGTTTCAGTCAAAACTTCAGATTAATACTATACGGCGATCAGTCTTCGTACAGTATTGGAATGTATGGGCTCCGATGAGCCAAAGTTAGTTATTTGTGAACTCGAGTGTGACTTTGTTGAATAACTTTGGTTGTTGATTTTTAAAGTGGAAAACCAGTCTAAAAGGGATTGTCCGGGCTTTTTCTATTAATGACCTATCCTCAGGATAGGTCATCAATATCAGATCGGCGGGGGTCCGACACCCGGCACCCCCGAAGATAAGATGTATGAGGAGACAGCGCGTGCCATTCCTCTTCTCTCTTCCTGCTCTCCGCTGTATGTCTATGGAACAGCAGCAGCGAACAGGAAGAGCAAAGGGAGATGGCACGTGCGCACTGCTCACACTGTCTCCTGCCGATATCTTGAGGATATCCTGAGAATAGAAAAAGCCCAGACAACCCCATTAAAACTTGAAACCGAACTCGGCTTCAGGTCAGAGTTACTAGTCGGAACCATTGTGACCAAAAAAAAGATGGATGATTACTCCAGATCATTGTACAATACAGGTATCATGTTGTTGCTTGGGCTGAAATGTGGCATTGCAGATTTCACACTGAGACACTAGTCCATTACTTCTCATATATGTCCCGGGGAGGGGGGGGGACCTTGACATCTTTGTGAGCCCCTTACATGTCTTGTGCTGTCTTCTACTAGCAAAGATAATTTAACATTGATTTTATGGTATCCAATCAATGTTAGAGAATAGCAAGCAAACAGACTACCCAGATGACAGTGGTCAGGAAGAGGTCACATAGCACAGTGGGTGATAAAAAAGTGCAGGATGAGGCTCCGAAAGGAGTGCTGGTCTTATCAGTTGTTGTAGTTAATGCGATAGCCAGAGATCAAGCACATCATTACCACCAGGTATGATTAAACAAATCCTGCTACTAATGGGCACAGACTGGAAGAACAAACATAATCCCTGAGCTCATCAATAGATGAAATGGTTTAGAAATTCTGCACACAAGATAAGCAAACTTTACCATGCAATCCAAACCTGGCACAAGTCAACAATGCTTCTCTGAGGAACTAGCCCATGTTGTGAGCTGGAGACCATAAAGGTGGTCATACACATTAGTCTAAAGATGACCAAAATGGACGACCTCCAGAAAAATGAACGTTCGTTGGTTGAAAAGAAGTCTGCCGTGTTTTATATTTAGGTCTGATAGTCAGACGAAAGATCTTTTGTTTATAGAAACATCATTAGTGAATGAAAGGTCTTTCTTTAATAGAACATTCCGAGAAAGATCTTTCATCCGTCGCCTGGTTTCATTGAACACGTATGGACAGTTTGAGCAACTGTAATGGCTGATGTAGACTAAAATATGTATGGCCGTGTCTGTGAAACGAACACTCGCCAGATGTTTGTTTATTCGACTGGTGTTCAACCATCAACCAGCTTTTATCTAATGGACATGGCCAGCTTAAAGGAGACCTCCTGATGATGCATTAGTGCGAAATGCGCATTGGGGTACTGGGCAGTCTGGAAAATCAAGTATTGTGTATCTTATACTACATTATGTGACTCTGAATGTGTTTGTCAGTACTGGATTACCCGCTTTATTTACATACATTATTATTTTTTTCGTATAAGTCTTAATACTGCTTATGTCAGTGTGAATTATCTATATAGTGTGTACTGTGACCCTCCATTCTGCCCTGCATTACCTGCCGCTTTTGTGTCACTACAACACCACCTATGTACCAGATAAGTTTTTTAATTATGTATTTTAAATTGAAGTGTTAATAAATATACTTTTTAGAGATTATTTTCCCTGTCTTGTAGTTTTTTTCTTGGTAGTATATGAGGGCTTTGAATTCGGGGTTTCTATATAATTGAATGCCCAAATTATCTTATATGTTACAGCTTAAAGGAGAGCTTGGAGACAATTGTCCAGCTTTAAATAAGGTTTGAAAAATGTATATTCCAACTAAACATTAAAGGTTGTGCACCTATAAAACACATGCACACGGACCCATTGATGGAGATGTGGATGGAAAGAACTGTCAGCCATGTTAGTATTTATATATTCCCAATCCTTTGATTCTCATGGGAGATAAGCCACCACCAGATGTACCTGGCAGCCGGTTATTTCCCTATTGAATTGACCTGCACGCTTGGCAGAGGGGGGGTTGGAAGGAATGGTGGAAAGCATTCGGCTGACACCTATCCAGTCTGTACGGCCAGCCGTTGCCTTCCCTTTAAGAAAACAAGCCCTTACACAAAAAGTTTCCCACAGACAATGGGTCATCACAAAGGGTACATAAAGAGGAAACCAAATATGTCAAAGAAAATACATAGAATACAACCGCACACTGCTACCAGATAAAGCACAAAATGCCATAATGATAGAGTATTCCAAAGCTCATGCTATGCTTGTTTGATAAATCAGAGACTCTTGGCAAATACATTTTGTACAAAATTATCTGAGCCCATTCACCGGATCGTCAAGGTGTTCTCTGCAGAATGGGAACCTAACACTATGTCCTACCTGTTACGTGCCAGACTTGGCTTCCATATAATCAGGGGGTGTTTTGTTCCACATGTACGCTGTATCCACTCTGCCTTTTGCCATTTCTGGTAGCAGTGTGCGGTTGTATTCTATGTATTTTCTTTGACATGTATTTAGCCATAGCAACCAGCACCTGCACTCTGGGATGTGCTGACTGAAATTTCTCTTTTTTTCTTTGTAAGGAAACCAAATATGTCTACTTTACAGTCAACCTTTACAACAATTATAGCCTGTAAAAATCTGGCGGATCTGCAAAACAAGGAAGCCGGCCTTATGCCTTTCGTATTTTGGAATGGCTGGCCCCTAAAAGAAAAGCCTAAGGCTACTTTCACACTAGCATTCTTTTTTTCGGTATTTTCCGTCATAGGGACTCAATACCGGAAAAAAAACACTTCAGTTTTGCCCCCATTAATTGTCAATGGGGACAAAACTGAACTGAAGAGTTCACTTGCGTCTCCAGACCGGAGAGCAAACCGCAACATGCTGCTGTTTGCTCTCCGTCCTGGGGATCCGCGCCAAGACAGTGTGACACAGTAGTAAGCGGATCCGTCCTCCATTGACTTTCAATGGAGTTCATGACGGATCCGTCCCAGCGATGTTAAAGATAATACAACCGTATCCGGTTCATTAACGGATGCACATGGTTGTATTATCAGTAACGGAAGCGTTATTGCTGAACCCTGCCGGATCCAGCAATAACCCCAGTGTGAAAGTAGCCTTATACTTGTCCTCAATGTGGACAAAATTAGGACAGCTCAGTGGTTAGCACTGGTGCCTTGCAGCACTGGGGTCCTAGGTTTAAATTCGACCAAGGACAACATCTGCTTGGACTTTGTATGTTCTCCCTGTGTTTGTGTTAGTTTCCTCTGGGTTCTCCAGTTTCCTCCCACACTGCAAAGATTTACTGATAGGGAACTTAGATTGTGAGACCCATTGGGGACAGCTTGTTGCTAATGTCTGTACAGCGCTGCGGAATATAGTAGCGCTATATAAGTGAGTAAATAAATAAATGTTCTATAGTTTTCCGGACGGCACAGAACAGATGTGACCCCACTGAAGTGAATGGTGCTGCATCTGACCTGGAAAAAATGTGGATTTGATGCAGACCCAAACCACGGCTGTGTGCATGAGCCGTTATGTGCATGTATTTAGAAGACAGCATCCACTGACACACTGTTCTTCTGTTAGCTGCATTTACCCTAAAGGCAAAACATATTAATACGATGACAGTGTAAAAAACACTATCAATCTCTACGCCCACTGGGAACAAGCTCCTAAATGCAGCTTAGCAGAACATTTGCCAGACATGACAGACTGATGTTACACCAACTTAAATGCATCTATTAGTTGACAAAGAATTCTAATAACACTCAGATCAATCAAATTCCCAAAATTTAAGCGGAGTATTTTGTGTGAAGAATAATGTTCTGGAACAGCATATGTGTAGAAGAACTGAATTTGTAATGTAAAGAAGTTTCAGAAAGAAAAACACTGTGCAAGACCGCCCCCCCCAACGATGCAATGATGGTGAGCTGTGGGAAAGGCAAATTGTTCTTTCCAAAATACATCAGAGATTAAGAAATTGTGCTCATTATGTGACATCACAACATTAGGAGCTCCCTCCGATAGCAAAAAATACATGTCCAGAGGTGAAAAGGGCTGTCCAGGATTTTAATATTGATGGCCTATTCTTAGGAAATTGTTTATAACACCTAATATTAGGTAATAAGTTGAAGCGGCGCTGCCGTTTCCACCAGTCACCCTCTACTGTTCCCATATCAGTTAATATGTCAAGATGGATATACATGTGACTATTCAGACTCCCTGTCCGCTGAATATCATTAGCGATGCTGAATGAAGTCTGATGTATATATCCAACAGTCCCAGATCCGGTCAGACAGTCCTGGATTTCAGTGGCTGTCCCACAATGGCTGAGATATGTCCTACTCTCGGCTGTCTCTGCATCCATAGGATGCAGGAACAGTTGCATGTAATGGTGAAGCAGGGAGCTGTCCGCACCCAGCCTAACCATGCAGCTCAGCTACCGGCGCTCCCCAGCACCAGGCAGGATACAGTCAGATATTTCCCACTGCTGAACTGTGTAGGAGGAGCCTGGGAATCAGCCTCTGATCCTCCTACACAGTTCAGCAGCACAATGTGCAACAGCATACTGCTAAGGAGCACAAGGTGAGCAGTGATGATCATCGGAGGAACTAGGTGAGCATTTCCAGTTTTTTTTTTCTTCCTATGAATGGGACACCTATCTGGACATAATTAGTGTGAAAGGGACAAATACCTGGGCATAACTACTGTGAAGGGGGCACATGTAGGCATGACTACTGTGAAGGGGGACATGTGAGCATGACTACTGTGAGGCGCACAATGTGGGCATAACTACTGTAAGGGGCACAATGTAAGCATTACTACAGTGAAGGGGGCACAACGTGAGCACAACTACTGTCAGGAGCACAATGTGGGTATAACTACTGTGTGGTGGCACAAAGGGGGAAGAATTACTATGGGGGGGCATTCAAGGGACTGGATGGGATTGGGTATGAATAGTTATGTTCTGGGCAGAGTTGGAGGCATAGCTTAGTATGACAAAATTTCCAGCGGCACGTAGCTTTTTTCATAAGTTGGGAGGTATGCTGATGTGGGGAGCAAGTTGCCTGTGAGGTTGTAGAATCTACTCTGCTTATCAGAGAAGGTGCTGAGAAAGTACAATTCCAGTCTCCTCTTCTGACAAGCAGAGAAGAAACTGCATAGGCACTGTCAGTCTGTCAGACATTTGTTACATATCATCTTCTTAGTTTATTTGTGAGGGAAACAGCATGGATGTAGCAGCTGAGCTGAGAAATACTAGTACTGGTACACAGGGCTTCCATATGAACTGGTATCAGAAGTACAGGAACCAGTCTGGAAGTTTTTTTTAATTTATCACTAGCATTAAAATCAATAACCTCTTTAATGGAATACCCCTTTAAACAGCCACTGGATGGGGAGTGACTACAGTTCAGAAACAGCAAGTTTTGTTTATTTTGCCACTAAAAGGGTTCCGCCAAGTTAGAAATGATCTCTCATCCACAAGATAGAGGATAAGTATCCGAATGGTGGGGTCTGACCGCTGGAATGCCACTGAGAGGGGCGGATTGGCCATAGACCCTACAGTAGTAGAAGGGTGTGCTAGGCGGATGCATGCACTAGATTTGGACACTTTTACTTGGCGCAACAAAACGACCATACAGGATCAAAATGAATGTTCTATTTATTGTTTGACAAAGGACAACACGTTTCGGAGCAACAGGGGCTCCTTTTTCAAGTCTTGTCAGCGCGGGAGGCCAGGAACGTTCTCTTCTGCAGGGGACCGGCAACCCCGGAAACGAGGATCAATAGGCACCGGCTGCACCAACCAAGCAATCTATTTCTGCACACATTAGAGTTGTGCCTAAATTTTGCACAACTCTATAAGGTGAGCGTATCAACCTAATTCAAATTCTCTTGATTTTTACATATTACCCTATGAGCTCCTCTCCCCCCCTTTTTTGTGTTGCCTTGTAATGCTGTAGACCCTACAGGGAAATTTCCCAGGTGGGCTGATGCCCAGGGGACCACTCAAACTCTCCTGATGGGTGCAGGCCAGGTACATAATGATCTGATCAACGGTCACAGTTGCCCTCCTGAACTGAACTTTATTACCATCCTCACGACAGTGATGCAGTTGAATACTGTGGACAGGGCGTCAGCAGGGGCGGACTGGGAACTTAAAGTGGCCCTGGAAAAAATTCTAAAGGTGGCCCCGTTTTGTAGTCAGCTCCAAATTGATGTAAGGCAGGGCTAGCAATACCATATTGTGGCACATTATACCACCCCAACAGAGCCAAGTACCACAGTCCATCATAAAATACTGCCAGCAGCACAAAATACATCCTCAAACCTTCCACTGGCCAGCTATGAGGAGGGCTCAGGCGGCCCCCTGGGCATCGGCCCACCGGGAAATTTCCCTGTAAGGTCTATGGCCAATCCGCCCCTGGGCGTCGGTATTTAGTGCTGCACTGGCGGTATCTGATTCTGCTGGGGCGGTACTTTGTGCTTCACTATGGTATTGCAGGCCCTGTCTACTTCTCTTGTCCCTGCCTACTAATATTGCCCTGTCTTCTATCAATTTAGTTCCGCCTACAACATGGGGCCACGTTTAGGTTTTTTTCCCAGGGCCACTTTATGCTCCCAATCCGTCCCTGCCCACCGATCTCAAGAATGGAAGTCTTGTGCCTTCAAATGAATGGAGCAGCAAGTTGTGCATGTCCACTGCAGTTACATTAATCCTCTGAGGGACTCCTGGTGATACCCAAGTACAGCTCTCAGTTATCTCCAGCAGTCCCATAAAGAAGAAATAGAGCAGCAGAAGACAAGCATTCCCATAGTATATGAGAAATAGCAGCCATGAGCTCCTAGCAACACGACTGCTCCACAGCAGTTCATTATTGAGCTCCATCCCCCTCCATGATATAAACTCTTCACCAATCTGGTCAACTGGATACTTTGAGTACAATTTTATAATGGAAGCCACAACGATCTGATGGCTTCATACTAAGATGGACATCATTGGAGCCAGACAGACTTCACTGAATTATAATGGGGTAACTGTCGTGGTTTTTTATCATTTTTGACGGGAAGAACAGCTTCAATGGAGGCTCTGGCGGTGGCGTGAACCAAGAATTAGCCAGGTCTTGCTGACCACATGGACATCTTTCTCTACAGTCAGTCTCTGCTAGAGCCCAACAACTACAGTGATGTAATCTCGCTAGCAAAAATACATTCCCGTACTCCTAGGCTCCAAAGTTTTGGCAAACCTTACCGAGCTGTGTTAATTACAAGGAGAAAAAGAACTGCCATGACAAAAAGAAATACTGAGCTTTATTTTGCAATTATCAGCAGCTCTGTAACACTGTGACATAGCATAATTCTGACATTTGTTCAGCGGCACGCTTAAATCCTGCAGCTATGTTTATGACCCCAGGCATGCAAATGTTCTGTTAACGGAAAAGTTAAAATCCGAGCTCCTGATATTCGGCGGTAGATATTACTGATGCCGCGCAAGGCAATGGCTTTCCCAGCTGCGGATTGATGCCTTTTTCAGGCTATTTGTCACTTACCCTTCTCCCTAGCTTTATGTCTCCGTGCGGTAGGATAGAAATTTTAAAGTAATCAATACCATATGTTTCATGCTTGGCTCAAAAAGCAAACAGGATTTGAGGGATTTCTCATGTTAAAATAAGCAAACAATCCCTGCGCACCTCATAGATGTATTACCGGGCCCTGGACACAGCGCGATAATAATGAAATCCATCAATATGTGCTATGAGAAACCAAAAAGGATTATGGAGCGGTATTTGCTTTTTTATATAGATACCGGTATATATATATTTCCCTTTTGCATTTTATATCTGTATCATCTACAGAAAAATAAAGAGGAAACCTGTGAACATGACCACCTTTAAAGGGGTTTTCAAGACGTAAATATTGAGGATCTCTCCGTAGGATAAGTCATGCATATCAGATCAGTGATCAAGAGGGATACAGCACTCTCCCATTAACTGGCTATTATTAGGGTCCATGTCTGGTTCTGGTCCTGACTCCACCCTTGGACCAATATCTTCAGATGCGTATAAATAGATAGCACTCCAGAGATTGTGGTGAAAAGCGTGAATTTTATTCAGCCGGACATGAAAGTGTACAGTAGTACAAATGGCAACGTTTCGGGCTTTTGGTTAGCCCTTCTTCAGGCCGGGATGGCGTACTTGTTTGCATGTGCCGGCCTATTTATACGCATATCAGATCAGTGGGGAGGATGTTGGGGACTACCCCCATTGATCAGCTAACAGAAGGAGCCAGGAAGCCCTAGCACAGCTCAGTACATTGTACAGTATGCAGTGCAGTATGTTTAAAAGGGTTATCCAATGCAATTTTTTGTTTTTTGTTAACAGGCCTCTTCCTCTCTGGACCAGAGGTGGAGTTTACACTTACCTGGTTCCCGCCTCTGGAATCCAGACTCCACAGTCACGTCCTCAGGTCCAGCCAAAAATACAGAAAATAAATTCTAAGCATGCTAAAATTTGCACGATTCTGTCTTTAGGAACAATAAATTGGCCAGGAATATATTGGCCTGTTGGCCATACCACTGACATGCACACCCGCCAACTTCTCTCACCAGGGGCAGACACAGACAGCAGTGGGCCCCTGTGCAAAGAATGTGCCTGGGATACCCCGTGCCCCCCCCCCCCCCGAAATAATGATGTTATAGCGGTCACCACATATTAGATATTTAGGGTAAATCCTATGGATATCTCATTCATGTCTTTGCTCACAATACCTCATTTCTTAGAAGTCAGGAGGAGAGTTAAAGATTGGTACATTAAAGGGGTTGTCTGAGATTTTGATACTGATGACCTTTCCTCAGGATAGGTCCTCAATATCAGATTGTTGCGGGTAACTCCCGGCACCCTCGCCGATCAGCTGACTAAAGAGGCCGCAGCACTCCCGTGAGCGCTAAGGTCTCTTCCTAGGCCAGTGATGTCTCATTCATCGGTCACATGCCCCTAGCACAGTCTCATTCAAGTGAATGGTGTTGAGCAGGCATAGCGCCTATCCAATGGACCGCACTACTTTCACACTTGCGGTAGCCTTTTCCAGCAGGCTTTTCCGGCGGGGGACTAGCTACCACTAGTCCACCGTGCCACCGGAAGTCCGCTCCAGCCCCCTTCACTATGAGGGCGGGCCGGATGTCCAGCTGCAGCATGGCAAACAGTAGGCCGGACAAAAAAAGCAGAATATTGTAGTTTTTGTCCGGCCGCCTCTCGGAAAGTTTGCCGTGCTGTGGTCTGTCCTCCGGTCCGCCCCATTATAGTGAATGGAGCCGGAGCGGACCTCCGGTGGTAGACTAGTGGTAGCACGGATCCGGTAGGTTGTTCCCCTGCCGGAACAGGCTACCGCAAGTGTGAAAGTAGCCAAAGCTGCAAGGAGGTCACGGTGCTCACCGGAGTACAGTGGGTTCTCAACTGCTGATCACAGGAAAGGAGGGGGGGTGTCGGACCCCCACTGATCACGTGCTGATGACCTATCCTTAGGATAGGTCATCACACACCTGGAAAACCCCTTTAAACACACTCATAATTAAAATGTATACCTTTTTTCTTCAAAGCTGTGAAACCCTCAAGCAGATTAAGATTCAATGAATAATTCCTGTCGCATCTACTAAGATATTAATTAAAAACCCTCTACTTTCCATGTGCACAGCCTTCAGAAAGGAGAAAGGGCTTCTTAGCAATCTGTCAAAAGCCATCCTGGGGTTTAGATTGCATAGAATCCATTCATAGCATTAGGGTATTGTAATACATTACAGACTCTCAACACCTAAAATGCATTTTACACCCCAGGGCTTAGTGGTTAAAGTCTTGATTGCAACTATTAAACTGTAACTCAGTTGGCTGTCGAATAAAGAATAATTTCACTAATCCCTCATCCATCCAAGAATAAGGTATGCTTTTACCATTAACAAGCAAGAAAGGAGAAAACCTAACTACCGGGCAGAATTTGACCTCATTAGGAGCCCAGTCCTTTATCTCCTTATAAACAATGTTATCTCCATGCCATAAAATCCCTGCTCTGATCCATCAACATGGAGATTCTGCTGGTCATTTATACCGGCATTTGTCAAATGTATGACAGCTGTTATCTCTGCGCAGAAGGTGACAACATGATGGTAACATAAACACCCTGTGCAGACAGACACCTTATCTCAGGGGCCCGGATTCTTCAGCAAACCGTTGTAAATCATTGTCCTCTATATCTGGATCCCACCAGAGCATTTCTTTATTTCATTATACTCACATACATAGCAATGGCATATTCCGTACCCACCATCATCAGTCGCTGTGCCCAGTGGAGCTCACAATCTAAGTTCCCTATCAGTTTTGGAGTGAGGGGGAAACCAAAGTACGTGGAGGAAAGCCAACACCAACATAGGGAGAACATACAAACTCCATGCAGATGTTGTCCTTGGTTGGATTTGAACCCTAGAGCTGCAAGGCACCAGTGCTAGCCACTGAGCCACCGTGCATGTTTCCACCTTTGTAGAGTATGACGTGGCCTCTTACGTGGACGAATTGTTAGAGAGATCGTTCCCAATCACTGTCATCTGATAATTTGCCTGTTTGTCTTTGATAGCACACCGACCCATTCATTTCTATGAGGCTATGCACACATCTATATTTTTGGCAGATCCACATGGCCGTTCTGCAAAAAGTTCAGACCAGGTCCTACTCTGGTTCGTATTGCAGACGAGAATAGTCCTTTTTTCTGATGAGAGTGAGAAAAATACAACATGTACATGGATGTTATCCGCATTTTGTGGATTTGTTTTCTGTGGCCCGAAATACATGCATGAAGCCTTATGCAAACATAAAAATAATCTTTTTCGGCACTACATCCACTTGTGTACATGGAGACCGGAATTTCGTTTATAATGCAATCAGCAATAGTAAATGATTGCAGCAACAACAAAAAATTCACAATTTTTGTTATATAAAAATATACATCTTTGAACGTTAAAGAGGTCAGCTACTATAAAATAATATAGGGTAAATGGGCACATGGTTCGTGCTGTGCCACAAAAAACACACAGGTACGCTGTGTACAGCCCCCAACGTCCATGGGAACCAAAATGGCGGTGGTCACTTGGCTTAAAGACTGATAGTGCCCCACTCCCCTCTAACTCTGCTAGTTCTACAAAAAGTAAAAAAAGTAAACCAAAACCCAAAAGGTTTTTTACTAAAATGGCAGCTTCAATGTGACTGATAATAAAAGTTTTTTTTTTTTTATACTGATGATTCGTTATGAGTGAAGCGAGCTTCAGATCCTAGATCCAAAGTCACTTCACTCAAAACTTCATATTAATGGTGTATGGAGCTCCGTCTCCGTACAGCATTAAAATGTACGGCCTCCGTTGTGAATAACTTCGGTAATTGATTTTTAAAGTCGAAAACCACTTAAAAACTAGGATCCTAATTCGGGTCTGACTGGTACCTCGGAGCCGAAGACGAGTTCAGATCCAAGTTTTAAAGTGGTTTTTTACTTTAAAAATCAATTACCGAAGTTATTCACAAAGTCTTGCGAAACTTTGCGAATAACTAACTTTGTCTCATTGGAGGCCGTACATTTTAATGCTGTACGGAGACGGAGCTCAAATACTGAAGTTACTCACCGAAGTCTTGGGAGATTTTGCGAATAACTGACTTCATGTCATCGGCCGTACATTTTAATGCTATACAGAGATCCATTAATCCAAAATTTTGAGCAAAGCGATTTTGGATCTAGGATCCGAAGCGCTCTTCACTAATGATCTATCTTCAGGATCAAAATGTGATTGATGCAGGTCCAACTCCCAACACCCCCAACAATCAGTTGTTTAAAGAGGCCATGGTGTGCCGATGATCATTGTGGCCTCTTCCTAGGCTAGGGACATCATGTTCATTGGCCACAAGGCCTATGGGTAGCTAAGGCTACTTTCACACTTGCGTTGTTAATTCAGGTACTGAGATCCGGCAGAGGATCTCTATACCTGAATTAAACTGATCCGTTTTGATTTTGCACATCAGGATGCATCAGTTCAGTTGGGATGCAGTTGTGTGAAATCAAAACTGAAGAAAACTGATCAGGCACTAAATACATTGAAAGTCAATGGGTGACGGATCCGTTTTTTTAGTCTCCTAAAAAAACTGATCTGTCACCATTGACTTGCATTGGTTTCAGTACCTGATCAGTTTCTTTCAGTTTTTATGACCGGACACAGCTTGCTGCGGTTTTGTGTCCGGTCACAAAACTGAAAGCTGCCTGAACTGAAGACATCCTGATGCATCCTGAACGGATCTCTTTCCATTCAGAATGCATGGGGACAAAACTGATCAGTTTTTTTCCGATATTGAGATCCTCTGCCTGATCTCAATACCGGAAAACAACAACGCAAGTGTGAAAGTAGCCTTAGGCTACTTTCACACTGGCGGCAGGCCTGATCCGGCAGGTGAAGGGTGCTGCCGGATCAGGCCTGCCGCAGTGACATGTGTGGAGCCGGAACCGCGCTCCGGCCCCACACATGTCACACAGTACATACATACATACACATAAACACACACACACATATAGACAAACAAATACACATACATACTTACATGCTCCCCGGCAGGTCTTCGGAGCGTCAGAGGGACAGGACGGCTCCCACAGGTCACGATTCCCCACAGCGCCCTCTGCTGGGCGCCTGGTGGAATCGTCACCTGTGCGCGCCGTCCTGTCCCTCTGACGCTCCGAAGACCTGCCGGGGAGCATGTAAGTATGTATGTGTATTTGTTTGTCTATATCTGTGTGTATGTTTATGTGTATGTCTATGTCTGTATGTGTCTATGTGTAGCCGGATCCGTAATGAACTCCATTGAAAGTCAATGGAGGGCGGATCCGGTTACCATTATGGTCACACAAGACGGATCCACCCCCATTGACTTGCATTGGGGGTCATTCCGGATCAGTCTTGGTGCGGATGCCTGGACCGGAGAGCAAACCGCAGCATGCTGCGGTTTGTTCTCCGGTCTGAAGACGGAACGGAATGCTTTCAGGAGCATTCCGTTGTCTTCAGTTCAGTTTTGTCCCCATTGACAATGAATGGTGACAAAACTGAAGCGTTTTATTCCGGTATTGAGCCCCTATGACGGAACTCAATACCGGAATTTTAAAACGCTAGTGTGAAAGTAGCCTAAGTCTCATTAGAGTGAAAGGGCCTGAGCTGCAATACCTAGAATAGCCACTATCCAATGGACGGCACTGTTCTTGGTAATCTGCTAGGAGGCCACCTAACTCACCTGAGCACCAGAGCCTCTTCAAAATGGCTGATCAACAGAGGTGCTGGCAGTCAGACCTCCACCATCACATACTGATGAACTATGCAGAGGATAGGTCAATATAGAAAAACTGTAGCATATACTGTCAGTTAGCCATCATATTAAGGGGTCTATAAAATACACATTTCTCTGTAAAGCCTGCAACTATAACGGTAGAAGCCTAAAAGAGACAAAAGCAATATATCTTGAGGGATAACTTAATTCCATCAGAGTAAAAAATAAATAGTGGCCATAAAGCAAATTTGCTAGATCCTTATGTGAGTGTGACATTGACATATAAGCAGATAATGCACTGGGAGAAAGAACAGTAAATGAAATGGATCTGGATTTGGCATTTGTCTCTGAGCTTTGAGTCGGTATTCTGTGCCGGAAGCCATGAGTGTGGAGATGACAAGCAGACAATTGTCATTCACTGGAGCCTGCCTGGAGTTTTTATCTCGCCAGCAGCCATTTTTAAACTCCTACACTGTCTAAAATCAAATCTAAAAAATAAATGCAGAGATTGCATTGTAATGGCTCAGCATGGGCCGCATGCTTCATGGAGACAAGCGAGAAAAGGCTTCCATTCCGACCGCAGTAGTGGAAGAAGCACTGCGCCGAAGAGATGACACTGATCAGGACATTTTGTCTCCTCACGTCTAAAAGGCCCATTGTGACTCTCTATTTTAGAAGAGATGTCCTACGGGGATGCCACGAGCGTTCATCTTTTAGTACAGTGGAAATATTATGTTTGCTCATTTCTTATCGTGACATCATTTCCCAGTTTCCAGCCAAGGAGCTAATCACTGTCAAGCAGTGAGAGCGGGAACAAAACTTGCATATAATCGCCCACTTTTGTGTAATATCCGAGTAACACAGAAAATGGATAGCATGCTAGTCCCCTTTGTTTCTTCTTAGCTCTCGGTGCACAGGCTAAATAATGCTGATGTGTATCCAGAGGGGAACCGTCACTGTGTAGATCGGGAGGGCGGCCATTTTGCTGACCAGATAAATACAAGTTCATTAATAACTAGGTCTAACCAAGGTATTTTCATCTACAAATGTCTGGTTACTACCGGATATGCAGCTGATGGGTGCTCTTTAGAGATTGCCAAAACTGCGTATACAAAACCACACGGTTTAAATCTGCATCAGCAGATTTGTCCCTATGACACTGGCTGACCTGTTACATGTGCACTTGGCAGCTGAAGACATCTGTGTTGGTCCCATCTTCATATGTGGCCGCATTGCTGAGAAAAATTATGTTTTAGTATATGCAAATGAGCCTCTAGGAGCAACGAGGGCGTTACCATTACACCAAGAGGCTCTGTTCTCTCTGAAACTGCTGTGCCCTCTTCACTGTGATTGACAGGACCAGGCAATGTAAACATCATAACGCTTGGCCCTATCAAAGTGCAGAGGGTGAGGCAGTTGCAGAGAGAGCAGATCCTCTAGGTGTAATGGTAACACCCTTGTTGCTCCTAGAGGCTCATTTGCATATATTAAAACATAATTTTTCTCAGCAATGCGGGCACATATGAACAACACAGATGTCTTCACCTGCCAAGCGCACATGTAACAGGTCAGTCAGTGTCATTATATATATATATATATATATATATATATATATATATCAGCATAAATTAATTTGCATTGGCTGCTTTAATGAATTTTAGCGATGTGAGAACAATCATTGATTCTTCTTTTTAGTCATATCATCTGCGCATGCGTGAAAACTCGCAGTAAGGATGCATGTGAGAGATTGTCATGGGCTCACGAGATGTGGCAGCCCAGTGGGGCAGTGCCTGTAGAAGGAAATTCCCTCACAGAAAGAAAATTCATTCACATAAACAAATCAATTCACACAATTACGTAGTTTAAATTCATTTTTTATATAAAACATATTTTTGTTGATATCTTCATTTTTTAAGTCAATATATATTTTAAAAAAAATCCTGCAGTTGTCTCACTAGCCATTAAGCCTAACAATAGCTTCTTGGTCTGTGGAAGCCACTTTTTTAGAATGACAGATGTCACCTATGTGTAGACAACACAGGATCCACCATTCACAATAGGTGATATCACAGCTCATCTACTCCCTCCTGACCTCTGCACAAGTCACACAGCATGTCTAGAAAACTCTCCCATACAAGTCAATGGGGTCTCCTCCAGTCTACTGTGCCTATGGCCCATGTCTCCAAACAAGATGGCAGCACCGGTGATTATGTTCAGGAAACGAGTCACTATGTGGTTTAAAAAAATATAGTAAGTGACTTGTATTAACTTTCTCTACATGATAAATGCCATTTGCTGAAGTGAGACAACCCCTTTAAAACGCAGTAATGTGTGGGGCCCCGGTTCTTTTGTGACTGGCACCATCTACTATCTAAGAACGATCATCTACAGAGAAATCCTTGAATAATTTCCCAATAGTTGCCGGGACATCTAGGGACTGTAGATTGTCAGAGAAATAGTATGAAGGCGATGCATGGGTCAGATATTGTTATTTATTCTCATATATGGATATTTTAAGTCAGCCATAATCCTATAATAATTTTACTTCTCTCCTACCCAAACAAGGAAAGAAAGAAAAACTCTGAATCATTCGTCTTTGATGAGGGCTCTTTTCGGCTTTGTGAACACTGCTGGGCAGCGTGGGCAAAGAGTGGCAAGTTTTAATTAAACGCTGTTGATAATAAACCTTTGAGCCTCGTAGCGAGGTCTTGTAGATCCCAATAATGCCGTGGCTGGCAGCGTGACAATACTTGACAACATACTACTCTTCAGCTGAGTTTGGGTTCCCTGCTAACAAGCCAAAAACGCTCATTCATTCACATGAGTGCACCAGAAGCATAGTGTAACACACAAAGAAAATAACATGGGAATTTAGTCTGTCTCCCAGGTGATAGGGAAGCAATGTGAGGAAGAAAAAAATCCCATGCAGTCGCTAGGCAGCGTGAAAAGTAAAGCCGCGTGCCTGGTCTCCAGCTATGTGACTGGAGAGGTCGCCCATTGCTGGTGTCACAGTGCACCCTACTGACTGCAATGAGCCACTGCGCGGAATAAAAATTAACATTCCAAACCCATTGGAATAAGCAGAAATATGCACACTGCCAGATTCTTTCTACGGTAGGCGACTTTATACTTATCGAGATCTTTCCGATCACGGTCCTCTAAGGCTATGCTAAGAATTTTTTTGTGGAGCTACTGATGGATTTTAACCATTAAAGGGGTTGTCCGAGTTATGAAAAAAATATATATAGCACTGTATATATAACTAATCTAAGCAAGTTTTAGGCAAAAAAAAAATCTATATTTCCTCATTTCCCTGTTTCTCTTCTGGCCTTTGTTTACATGCATATAACAATCTCTGCCCCTCCCCCCTCTCTGCAAAGGGAATGAATACAAGTGCTGAGTGACATGTCTGCTGCTGGAATACTCAGCAGCATGTTGTATGTGTAGGACTACAAGTCCCAGCTGTACAATGACACTGCTGATACACACAGGACCTTCCCCCTACCTTTCTGCTCTGCAGAACTCCTCTGTCAGCTCATGTGCCCAGCATTTCTCTCCTCACTGCCTGCAGTTACTGTAGTCCCTGTGCTGGCTGAAGGGGTTAATGTTTTATCTGAAAAAATCCAGGGAGAAGGAGAGACAGAGCAGCCGGCAGCTCAGCAAGTGCAAGGGGGGGGGGGGGGGGCGTGGCCAGCACAGTGACATCTCCTGTACAGACTGTTATCTGCTTGGTGCACGAATATAAGATTAGCAGGGAGGCAAGCTGACATCACAGGTCATGTGACCCTGAGTGAAATCTGGGAAAGGAGCAGCTTTGGAAACACAAAGTGCATTTAAAAGCTGTTACATTTGACTAGTTAGAAACATACAAAGAACAAAAAAATAACTTGGACAACCCCTTTAAAGGTTCTTTTACATGGACCAATTATTGGGAACAAACCAGGGCTGCATTTACATGTTTGCCCATTCATCGGGTGATGGTCGTCACCTTTTATACATTTACGCAATCCTTCCTCTCTGATAATAGGCCTGCTTATTGGTCAGTGTAAAAGGACCTTAAAAGTGTTTTCCAACATCTAGATACTGATGGCCTATCTTCAGGACACTCGGCACCCCCACCGATCAGCTGTTTGAGGAGGCTGCAGCACTCCGGTGAGCTCCACAGCCTTCTTGCAGCTTACCAAGCGCAGTGCTGTCCATTGGATATGGGCTGTTCAATATTCACTTTAGGGTGCATTTCCACGACTGTATAAATGGATCTGCATCCGATCCTCAATTTTACAGAACGGGTGCAGACCCATTCATTTCAATAGGGCCCCAAAAGATGCCCATCCGTTGTTCCGTTCCGTAACCGGACAAGAATAGGCATTCTCTATATAGCGCTGGCCATGTGCGCTCCGTAAAATGCGGACAGCACACGGCCGGTATCCGTGTTTTGCGGACCGCAAAACACTTACGGTTGTGTGACTGTAGCCTTAATGGACTGAGCTACACCTAGGCCATGTGACTGATAAATGTGATGGCACTGGTCCAGAATGGGGATGCCTGGAGTTGGACACCCAACAGTGAAACCCAACTTGTCTGATCCACTTTACCCCTAACATCTGATGTCGGAGGAGAATCAGTAAGCCCCAGTACACAAGGTCACCATCCGCTCCTACCCAATCGGTGGGTGCAGATTACTACTAGATTACATTTGCCTCTTACATTTCTCGGAGGAGCACGGCCCGCTCTTCTGGACAGCTTTGTTTTTTGCCTTGTGAAGCAGTTTAGTATAAAGAGAGGAGATGTAAGCTGTCCCTGTGCGTCTAATGCAATAGATTCCAGCCCTGGAATGGACTTTCCAGCTTGGGCAGATGGGGAGCTTTAAATTCTTGAATGAACCCAGTATAGAAAACATGGGGGGTGCACTAACATTGTATTCTGACTCTTTTCCAGGTAGAAAAATGTTGCCAAAATTTGATACATGGCACAATTCTCAAGAACCTCTTACAAAAAATTTGTATGTTTCAAAACAGGTTTCAGAGGACACCTCAAATTCCACATTTTCCAATTTTTGTGCCGCCTGATCTAACAGAATGGGCATAACCTATATGCTGTCGGCCAGCATGGCGCATAATGTTGCCAACACCGTATAGAAGCCTTTTCTAAGTGCCATTGTTATGTTAAGCAGCTCCTCATGGATGATCGGAGTATGAATTAGAGTTTATCAGTATTTTGCATCTGCATCTAAAGGCCCCTTTACAAGCCAATGATTAGGGCAATTCCAGGAACTGGGAATGCTCGTTCCCATTTATTGCCCTGTGTAAAGGAACTCCTGACCACCAGGTGAAAGTGCAAATATCTTTTCACTGGGTGCAGTTACCTATATCATCATTTCTGGGCAAGATATCGTGCTGTCTAATATGGTGCCGAGAAACAAATTACTCTGTATGGGGAAGATCAACTGCAGCAGCAATCACTCGACCTCACACAGTGGAGGTGATTGCTGCCTGTAAACGTAGCAATCACCTCCTCCGATGAGCAGGCAATTATCAGGAACTAACAGGTCATTACAGATAATTGCCAGCCGTGCTGACCTACGTAAAGATGCTTGTGTGCTCCCGCTGCCCTCGTATCAGTAACCATGTCCTCTAATGGCACATAGTCATATTTCTGACCCCACTTTCACACCTATCCTTAATTTTACATATAAACTATCGGGATGGATTCACACCAGCATCTTTTGCAACTTTTACTCGGTCAAGAGGTGAACATGGACTAGACAAATGATAGATTACGTCAATATTTCACATCTGTTTGCATCCACAGGATGCTGTAATTGTGTTTTTTTTATTAGATCCTGTAAAAAAAAAAAAACATGCATTTCCAAGTAATAAATGGAATAATACTAGTGTGAATCGTGCTGTAAACATAGTAAAACTAACCTACGATGAAATGGTGGAGTAATAATCGTCTGTACTTGCATTAAGGATACTTGCACAGCAGGCTTTCCTTCAGACTTACACCTGCTGCCTTGAAGAGATTAAGAGCTGTCTTGACATTGATGAGGTTTAAAGATCAAACCAGTGGTCAATGGCCACACTGACTGTGCATTTGCTTGACAGTGTTTTAATACATGTACTGACAGCGGGTATAGGCTTTAAATGTCCCAGCGTTAAGAAGTGACACAGGACAGCATGCTGGTTTTTGTAGCCTTACAAAGCTACGCCCAGCATAGAAGAAAAGTCTGTGTTATCTTTGCCGGTAAAAATGCCATAGTCAATTATGGCTCAATTCAGTGGACATTATGAAAAGCAAGAAACGACTCTGGTATCATCCACTGACGTATGCTTGAATGAGTGTTCCCATATTATAATGTAACATCTTATCATTAGGGTATACCATAACGTTACGGTCTGGAATCCCCTCCAATCCTAAAAAGAAAGCAGCTTTATTTCCTGCACAGCAGCACTCCCATTCCTGTTCTGTGCATGGAACTGAAAAACAGCTTTAAGGGGGCATTTATTAAGACCGGCCCTTTAGACGCCGGTCTTAATAAGGACCTGCACTGGTCCATCAAAGTTATGTAGGGGAGCCTTTGGCGGATCCACCGCTGCTTCTAAATCTATACCAGCTTCCTACCTGGCGTAGATTGAGATAATTTTCTACACCTAAAAGAGTAGACTTGGTGTGAGCGGGAAAAGTCACAGATTGTGGTGCAAATAAGCTTTGTGCAGCAATCTGTTCCAGAAATTACCTAATATAGATGTATTTCTGGTTGGTAAATGACTCCCCAAGTGTCCATGTGGGCAGAAGCGTTGCTGTGCAGGGATACACAGCAGGTGGCGCAACTCTCAATTAGCAAAGCTACTCCTTCATACTGAAAACTAATGAAGGCCATGACATATGGGCCCCTCCAATCCTCAGAATGAAGCAATAGTTCTAGTTGAGTGTTCTATAAAGGGGCATGCATTTTGATATACTTCTGACATATAATAGATCCCAGATGCCAGCTGCCCTGATTCAATGGAGGCATGCATATTGATCTGAATTTTATATATATACACATACACACACACACACTACCGTTCCAAAGTTTAGGGTCACTTAGAAATTCCCTTAGTTTTGAAAGAAAAGCACAGTTTTTTTCAATGAACATTAAATTAATCAAAAATATACTCTATACATTGTTAATGTGGTAAATGACTATTCTAGCTGCAAACGTCTGGCTTTTAATGCAATATCTACATAGGTGTATAAAGGCCCATTTCCAGCAACCATCACTCCAGTGTTCTAATGGTATATTGTGTTTGCCAACTGTGTAAGAAGGCTAATGGATGTTTAGAAAACCCTTGAAAACCCTTGTGCAAGTATGTTAGCACAGCTGAAAACAGTTTTGCTGGTTAGAGAAGCTATAAAACTGACCTTCCTTTGAGCTAGTTGAGAATGTGGAGCATTACATTTGTGGGTTCAATTAAACTCTCAAAATGGCCAAAAAAAGAGAACTTTTATTTGAAACTCGACAGTCTATTCTAGTTCTTAGAAATGAAGGCTATTCCATGCGAGAAATTGCCAAGAAACTGAAGATTTCCTACAACGGTGTGTACTACTCCCTTCAGGGGACAGCACAAACAGGCTCTAACCAGAGTAGAAAGAGAAGTGGGAGAACTGAGCACATTAGAGTCTCTAAATTGAGAAATAGACGCCTCACAGGTCCTCAACTGGCTGCTTCATTAAATAGTACCCGCAAAGCGCCAGTGTCAACGTCTACAGTAAAGAGCCGACTCCGGGATGCTGGCCTTCAGGGCAGAGTGGCAAAGAAAAAGCCATATCTGAGACTGGCTAATAAAAGGAAAAGATTAATTTGGGCAAAAGAACACAGACATTGGACAGAGGAAGATTGGAAAAAAGTGTTCTGGACAGACGAATCGAAGTTTGAGGTGTTTGGAAGAACATTTGTGAGATGCAGAACAACTGAAAAGATGCCATAAGAGTGCCTGACGCCATCTGTCAAGCCTGGTGGAGGTAGTGTGATGGTCTGGAGTTGCTTTGGTGCTGGTAAAGTGGGAGATTTGTACAAGGTAAACAGGATTTTGAATAAGGAAGGCTATCACTCCATTTTGCAACGTCATGCCATACCCTGTGGACAGCGCTTGATTGGAGCCAATTTCCTCCTACAACAGGACAATGACCTAAAGCACACCTCCAAATTATGCAAGAACTATTTAGGGAAGAAGCAGGCAGCAGGTATTCTATCTGTAATGGACTGGCCAGCACAGTCACCAGATCTCAACCCATTGAGCTGTTGTGGGAGCAGCTTGACCGTATGGTACGCAAAAAGTGCCCATCAAGCCAATCCAACTTGTGGGAGGGGCTTCTGGAAGAATGGGGTGAAATTTCTCCAGATTACCTCAGCAAATTAACAGCTAGAACGCCAAAGGTCTGCAATGCTGTGATTGCTGCAAATGGAGCATTCTTTGACGAAAGCAAAGTTTGAAGGACAAAATTATTATTTCAAATAAAAATCTTTTTTTCTAACCTTGTCAATGTCTTGATTATATATTTTCTATTCATTTTGCAACTGATAAATAAAAGTGTGAGTTTTCATGGAAAACACAAAATTGTCTGGGTGACCCCAAACTTTTGAACGGCAGTATATGTGTATCGTTATATATATATATATATATATATATATACACACACACACACACATACACACACACATACATACACACTAATTAAACAGAAACGCTCCACTGCTTACGACACTGCACAGTTGTCAGCTCTTCTGCTAGGAAATAGAGCATGACATACAACAGTAAAGAATTGTACTAAATACAGTACTAGCGTGTTGGAATTTATCTTACTGAGCACTGTATTCTCGTATACACAGAGTTTTTGGCTGTCAATTACACTAATATAAAGTTAAAGGGAATCTATCACAAAAAACCTGTTCTATATTTTATTTATGCTAAAAAATCTATTATATATTTGTAAGAAATAATAAATAAATAAAAATTCCAATGTGTGAAATATTATAAATAAATATTAGATTTTACCATATTTACCATCTTTGGTCACCAGGGGGAGCTCTGCTGGCCAAATGAGGCTTTGAGCAACCTGTAAGTAGGCATGCTGCAAAAAAGTGGGTGGTACCAATGACATCACCAATTCACACCTTCAGCGGTGACATCACTGCTTCAGCAAGATAAGATGAGACAATGGCTTCATTACAAAAACACAGATCTCTGCTCCTCAAGCTCCTCCCCCACTGGTCACATGGCCGATTACATCACTAAGGTCCTACAGCCCCAAGAACCTCCATCTACTCTGTTTCTGAGTCCTGGGCCGCTCACCCCAGCAGTACACTCAGCAAAAATTGTCTGCACTGCTGGGGTGAGCTGCCATAGAATTTAGAACAGGCAGCCTAATGAAGACAAGGACGCTGCTGCAGGAGTGAGGAGCAGGCACAGTGGGCTTCCCCCAGCAGCAAGGAGGGAGGACCTGGCTGTGTGTTACTGGTGTCATCACAGGGGCGGGCTAACGTCTTCCATTCATTCTCTATAGGGTCGGCAGCGACTGAGGAAACCTATGTACATGCCTGTCGTAAGTGAGGTGCCATTGTGTTGTAAACCCAGACTGTCACACTTTACTTCCAACATGGCAGCCCCATGTAAGGCAAGAAAACTGAATAAATAAAAAAAAACATTTACACAATTTGAAAAATACATTATGTTAAAACCTGCTTTTGTTATGTTGTAAAACATATCAAAATTATTTTCTTCGCGATAGTGTCCCTTTAAATCGTAGTGTGACCCAAAATTAATATGTGATATTAAAGGGGTTATCCAATCCTATAAAAAGCCCCCCATATGCTGGGCCTTTCACATTGAATATACTTACCTGGGTCCCCGCTCTCTGCGGCACTCCTGGTCCTGGCACCTCCACTGCTGCTTCTCCCCGTGCGTGGATGAAAACATCCGGTGTCTGGGAAAAAGCAGCCAATGGCAGGCGGGGACGAGCCTCCTTAGTGTCACCCGCAATTCTAGGGAGGCTCGTTCCCGTCCCCGCCTGCCATTGGCTGCTTCCCCCGACAATGGATGTTTTCATCCACGCACGGGGAGAAGCAGCAGCGGAGGTGCAGCGGTGCGGGGACCAGGAGTGGAGCAGAGAGCGGGGACCCAAGGAAGTTTATTCAGTGTGTGGGGCCCAGCATATTGGGGGGATTTTTATAGGATTGGATAACCCCTTTAAACACATGGTATCACAAAAAGTTTCTGAAATGGTGAATATCCAGTTGATCAGACTCCTTTCCAAATGTAATACCCACCCAAACCAAAATATTAGAAAATATTTACCACCATCAATTTTTAGTCATAATGCCTAGGACAGTATTTAGCATTGCAGATCATATAATACCAGAAGCAAATAATAGACCTTTACATGCAAAATAAATAAAACATAAATGTATCAAACATGTCTAATAGCTTCATTTTCTTCCAATCTGCACTGCAAAAAAAATTAAATGTAGACATTTTTTGACATATTTGATGCATGAGGTATAGACAGTTTTACCTTCTGAAATAAGCCCCATGCGTATTTCTACGCACCTAGATGTTTACATACTAAAGTTTGCGCAATAATGCACAGTGCACAACTGCTTAACTTTCTATAAAAAAAAAAAAAAAAAAAAGACTTCTGCTTTGATACTGCAAGGTGTCAGTGTGGTCCTTCTGTGCATGACAAACTAACAACTTGTAATTTGGAGCAGACAGTCCATAAGAAAGCAGTAGTTGTGTGCATTAAAACATCAGTAACACACTGGACATACTCTACGTGACCCAGCTCTATAGGTCCCTTACTTACGCACATTGCACAACAAGTTATTTTTCCCAGGGGCCACTTTTAAACATGTCTACAGGAACACTGCATGGTTTTAAATAGAACCACAATGTTAAAAAGGCTAAATTTCGTGCTTTGGCTGAATGTGCCTATTGATTACAAAAACTATAAGAATAAATTAGTACACTGAAACTATGCAAAAGTTAGCCATGTGTGAATACACATACCAGGCTTATATATTAGCTTCTATTCAATGTTCTAGAGGGAGACAAGTTAGACAGTGGTGTTACTAAGATTAGGCCAGTCTCACACTCCTTTATTATCCAAAAGGATCTTGGCCTGAACCCAGGTCTACTGACCCAGACTCCTAGCATCATAGGGACCTAGACCCACAGTCAGGTTGGGACATTCCACGGTAATGTAGGTGGAAAAGAGAGCCCATGGTACCCTGGTCTAAAACACTAAAACTTATTTTACGGATGATAAGACATTTTGAACGAATGTGGCACAAAAATACCTAAGGAGATGATTATTTACAAGAATCAACAAGCTTCATTGCAGCAACTTGACACAGATCAATGCCCTACTGGAGCTCTGAAAGCCTTGGAAAAAGCATCAAACTTTTCTTCTTTGTCGATAGAGAAGGTAGATACAAGTACAAATCAGGCATCAACAAGCTTTACCATTCAATGGCTAAAAATGCCCGGCAGCTTTCTAAGGATTAAAGGTCTATCCAAACAGACTGCTAGACGAGGAATGATCCTTGAAGTGGTGGGAGTTTTCTGAATGGATTTCAAAGTCTCTTGTTGGAAATTTTGTATGTATGTTTTCAAAGGGATCATTAATTAAAAGTGCACTTTTCCAAATGACATTGTGAATCCCAAAATGTCAACGTTCAAAAGAGAGTGCTCCAATACAGAATGCAGTGTACTTGTCTTGTTTCAAAGTCCCTATGTAACTAATGTGATCTGTGGTCCTTGAGTAATTAGCCCCTGAAGCTAAACAAAGGAGGGGTGAAAGATCTGAGTACAAATGGTCTGAGGGCAATTAAACATAGTGTGTTATTAGGGAGGAACTCCCCACTTCAGGCCTCTCTCCAAAACTATACATCAGATGTCTACTTGAGGTAAAGCACGAAGAAGGTGAAGGTTAATTCAGTTATGCTTGCACTGCTTAAGAATTATTGATTGTCTTCGCCTAAAGACTGACAGTAATACATTTTCTTCTAAAAAATAATGCTTGACACTGCTGCATGGCATATTAAAGGGGTTGTCCCATGCAAAATATTCTACAGTTTTCAAACCAGCACCTGCATCTGAATACTTTTGTAATTGCATGTAATTAAACATTCTGTATAGCCACTGAGTTATTCAATAAAATGTATCTATATAGTGCCACTTAATTTCTTATTTCTTTGACCTGCTCACTGAGAAGGCCGTACATGCTCAGTTTCATCTTTTAACTGCCTCCTGAGCTGTAATAGGAGGAGCTGAGACACGCCTCCTGAGCTGCAGCAGAACAGACACTCCCCTTGAGCTGTCAACCTGATATAAATCTAGCAGAGAAATGAATGGGGAGATCTCTGGATCCATGTGAGGTACAGGGCTGGTTCTAGTGTTGTTAGAAAAGTATTGTCATGGACTAGATGATGTCTGATTTTCATTTTTTACATTATTCGTGGGATAACCCCTTTAATGAAGCTCAATTGGCAACCTCAAGCCACATGGAGCTTGAGTTCATGGGCCACGCCTTCCAGACCTGAGAAAACACCGCACTGCCTTCTTCAGGCTAATCAAAAAGTAGCGCTGCGATCATGTTTTTCTACATACTACATCTACATCTTCCTCCACACACGGACAAACCACTTATCTGACCATTAGTGGTCATGTACACATGACTAGGATCCCTTGTTGCAGCAATAGAAAATAATGACTGTCATCCACCTGAATTATCACCTCCATCGCCTGCTGTGAAAAAGTAAAATTGAAAATGTCCAGCGAGAGATTCAATTGACAGGTTTAAAAAAAAAATAAAATTACTTACGGTAAATTAACATGTAAGAAATAATTGCTTCTAACCTTAATTACTGTAATTTATGACATTTAAAAGTCAAATAATATCTAGAGCATATTACCGCACAGCAATTATTAAAAGGATAAAAACTACTCAGAGAATTAAGGATGTAATATTTAATGCAAATCAAGTATATTTAAATTGTAATAGTCTGAGCAGTAAAATTTAAATAATGGTTTTCTTCATTTAAGGTCGCTGTACTTAGTAAATATCAGGCAAGTAATTTACTGCAAGTAGTTTACTAGCTGGAGGCAAGTGAAGGAGAGTCCCACAACAAAAAGAAATCTTAAAACCTCTTCCAAAAACAGGTTTTTCAAATCTAGTTGATTACACCATGTTTTTTCCGTCTGATTTTCTTCAGGGCAGAATAGGGTTGGCTTGGCTGCAAGTCAATTATTCAGGGGCACTTCAGATACAGGGTAGAAGTACAGGGTGGTAATTAGCAAAGCTGCAAGCGATCAGCACTGGCAGCTAGTCATATAAGTAGGGACAAGCCACACATATACTATTATACTATATGGACAAAAGGACACACTGAATCTTGGATTCAGCAGTTTCATTCAGTCCCATTGCCACAGGTGTATAAAATCCAGCCCCTACCCATGCAGTCTGCTTTTACAAACATTTGTGAAAATATGGGTCTTCTAAAAAACTCATTGAACTCGGGCGCAGTACTGTAATAGGAGGTTGCCATGTCAACAATTTAGTTCTTCCCTCCGAGATATTCCGCAATCAACTGTGAGAGGTATTATTGCATAGCGGAAATGCTTGGGAACCACGTAGTTCAGCCACAAAGTGGTGCACCATATAAAGTTACAAAGCCAGGTCACCGAGTGCTGAAGTGCATAGTAAATAAAAGTCGCCAACACTCTGCTGAGTGTAGACTGACTGACTAACTGCACAGCTCCAAACCTCCTTTCGACATTAAAGGGTTTGTCCGGGTTCAGAGCTGAAGCCTGACATACCCATATTTTCACCCAGACAGCCTCACTAAGATGAGCATCGGAGCACTGATGGGCAGGCTTTAGCATTGCTCTAGCCTGTAAAACGGCTAGGGCGGCTTTAAAGCTGGCCCAACAGGGCTGGAGACGTCACCAAATACACTGCTGGGCAGAAGCCTCCGCCTAGCAGTATGTGGAAGTAAACAAACAAGCTCTTGCCCTGCGCGATTCAGCACAGGGCAAGGGAGAGATTCGTAGCATCAAATGCTCAGATGCTAACATCAGGGGGGCTACCTGGGTGAAATTATGGGTATGTCCAGGTTCAGATCTGGACCTGGACAACCCCTTTAACATCAGCACAAAAACTGCATACTAGGAGCTTCAAGGCATGTGTTTCCATGGCCGAGCAGCTGCATGCATCCCTCACATCATCAAGCCCAACACCCAGCATCATAAAGCACGCCACCAATGTGAAGTGACGAATAATTCTTCTCTATTTGAGCCTGGGTTTGGCGATTGCCCAGAGTATGTAAACTGCCTGACTGTAAAGTTTGGCGGGGAAATGCTATGGGGTGGTTTTCAGGGGTTGGCCTAGGCCTCTTACTTCCAGTGAAAGCCTTTCCAGAACAGTGGAGGATGTTTTAGCTGCAATGGGGGGTACTAACTCCATATTAATGCCCAGGGGCGTAACTAGAGGCTCATAGGCCCTGATGCAAGAGTTCAGCATTGGCTCCCCTTCACTCAGTGCTTTGTGGCCAGAGGTCAGGGAAGCACATAGCTTTCGTGAGGCAAAACTTGAAATGGCACCCCCCATTCCAAATTCTTGACCCTTATCTCTCCAGCCAGAGGTGTGACTTGACCAGCATGCACTTTCTATAATACTGGTGTCTTCTTATGTGCCACAAGGGTCTTTGGGCCCCCTCAGGCTCCTGGGTCCGGTAGCGACTGCTAACTCTTCACCCCCTATAGCTACGCCCCAGTTAATGCCTATGGTTTTAGAATAGGAGATCATAAAACCTCATGTATGTGGAATGTGTACATGTCCCAATACTTTTGTCTTCATAGTGTACAGGGGACAGGACAATGAGATAAGAGGCAAGCTGAGAAACATGTCTATGCATTTACACATAGCTTGTCTCCCTAGCAACACTAAGAGAGTTGCAAAGGAGACATTTTACTTGCAGTTTTCTAGTAAAAACACATTGGCCCCACACAATATTAAAAAAATGTAAATGACAGTTACACTTTAACCCCTTAAGGACCCTGCCATTTTTCACCTTAAAGGGGTTGTCCGAGTTATTTTTTTGTTCTTTATATGTTTCTAACTTGTCAGGTATAACAACTTTCCCATATACTTTGTGTTTCCAAAGCTGCTGGTTTCTCAGAGTTGACTGAGGGTCACATGACCTGTGATGTCAGCTTATCTCTCTGCTCTGTGATGTTTTTTCGTTCACAAGCCTCAGAGTTCAGATAAGAGTCTGTACACGAGACGTCACTGGCCACGCCCCCTTTCTTTGCCGGGCTGCTATCTGCTTTCTTCCTGGTTTCCTTCAGATAAAACATTAACCCCTTCAGCCAGAACACACTGAGGGCTCAAGGCTTTAGAACAAACAGTAGCTGCAGCAGTGAGAGGAGACAAATGCTGGGCAAGAAGCTATAGAGGAATTGTACAAGAACAGGTAGGGAGAAATTCCTGTGTGTATCAGCAGTGTCATTGTACAGCTGGGACTTGTAGTCCTACACATACAACATGCTGCTGAGTATTCCAGCAGGCAGACATGTCACTCAGCACTTGTATTCATTCCCTTTGCAGAGAGGGGGGGAGAAGGGGGAGGGGCTGAGATTGTTGTTATTGCATGTAAACAAAGGCCAAAAGAGAACCAGGGAAATTAGGAAATATGGATTTTTTTTGCCTAAAACTTGCTTAACTTAGTTATATATTGCTGCCCATCAGATTTGAAGTGCTATATTTTTTTTTTCATAACTCGGACAACCCCTTTAAGGACCAGGCCATTTTTAGCAAATCTGACATGTCTCACTTTATGTGGTGATAACTTTAGAACGCTTTTACTTATCCAGGCCATTCTGAGATTGTTTTCTCGTCACATATTGTACTTCATGACAGTGGTAAATTTGAGTCAAAATATTTCATTCTTATTTATAAAAAAATACCAAATTTACCAAAAATTTAGAAAAATTTGCAAATTTCCAAATGTCAATTTCTCTACTTTTAAAATACATAGTAATGCCTCCAAAAATAGTTATGACTTTACATTCCCCATGTGTCTACTTCAGGTTTGGATCACTTTGAAAATTACATTTTATTTTTTTGGGACGTTAGAAGGCTTAGAAATTTAGAAGCAAATCTTGAAATTTTTCACAAAATTTCCAAAACCCACTTTTTAAGGACCAGTTCAGGTTTGAAGTCACTTTGTGAGGCTTCCATCATAGAACGGTGTTGACCGGGCGGGCTGGATCATGTGATATTTTAATGAAGCAGGTTTTTACGGACGTGGCGATACCTAATATGTATATTTTTTATTTTTTTTTCTATTTTTAGGTGTTTCTTTATGGGGAAGAGGCTTTTTTTTATTGAAACTTTATTATTTTTTTTTTATTTTTTTTTTTTGTTAAAACACTTTTATTTAACTTTTTTTTTTAACATTTCACTTATGTCCCAGTAAGGGACTTTAACATTTCAGGGTCTGATCCCTGATTGAATGCAGCACAATACATCTGTATTGTGCTGCATTCAACTGTCAGCGTCTCACACTGTGAGACGCTGACCGTTGCCTAGGAGACCCAGCACTGTGGCTGGGTCTCCGGGGCTTCCGTAGATGGGAGTCCCGATGCCTCTGGGCAAGGCATCGGGGCTTCCATCTCAGCCATCGGGCCCCCCCCCCACCGCCTCACGGGGACCCAATGGCTTTAACAGCTGCCGCAATTACCTTGTATGCCGCGGTCAGCATGACCGCGGCATACAAGGGGTTAATCCGCCGGCATCAGTGTAATCACCGGTGCTGTTAGCATCAGCCGGGCCCCTGCTGCAGATTGCGGCAGCGGGGCAGCAGCACCACCTTAACCCTAGGACGAGAATGCACGTCCTAGGGCGTTAAGTAACGCCATATTAGGACGAGCATTCTCGTCCTAGGTCGTTAAGGTGTTAAGAGCATGGTCAATAGATGTCAAGGCACATAGGGGGTCATTTACAAACAGATATACGCCACTTTTTTGGCGTATATATGGCGCAAGGTTCTGTTGCATGCCATGTTGCAGCAGAATCTGTGACTTACCGTATTTTTCGCTTTATAAGACGCACTTTTTTCCCCCCAAAAGTGGGGGGAAAATGGCAGTGCGTCTTATAAAGCGAATGGTGCCATTTTTACATGGCTGAAACTGACACATCGCTGGCCGCTATGCTGCACAGCCAGGCCTGCGATGTATCAGTTACAGCACTATCACGCGGGAGGAGGGGCTGGAGGCCGGCAACTGATGATGTACTCGCCGCGGGGCCCGGTGCAAGTCACTGTACTTCATTACACCGGGCCCCGCTCACAGCATTCTTTACATGTAAAGTGTAGTTATTTACCGTAATCCTCAAGCAGTGGCTCTGCTGTGTTAATCTACGGTAATCGTCTGTAGTAGTACTCACAAAGCAGCGGGGAGGCCGGCCGGCAGCGTAACGTCACTCCTCGGTCATGCTCCTCCCACTTCATAATGAAGTGGGAGGAGCGTAACTAAGTAAATGACGTTACGCTGCCGGCCTCCCTGCTGCTTTGTGAGTACTACTACAGACGATTACCGTAGTTTAACACAGCAGAGCCACTGCTTGAGGATTAAATAACTACACTTTACATGTAAAGAATGCTGTGAGCAGGGCCCGGTATAATGGGGTCACTATTTACACAGGGCCATGAGGGGACACACATAGGGCCATGAGGGGATCAGCACAACATGCTGTGTGTGTATAATCAACAGATCCCCCATTAAAAGTGTCATCCACAAATCCCCCATTGCAGTGTATCATCCACAGATCCCCCCCATAGCAGTGTATCATCCACAGATCCCCCCATAGCAGTGTATCATCCACAGATCCCCCCATAGCAGTGTATCATCCACAGATCCCCCCATAGCAGTGTATCATCCACAGATCCCCCCCATAGCAGTGTATCATCCAGATCCCCCCCCATAGCAGTGTATCATCCACAGATCCCCCCCATAGCAGTGTATCATCCACAGATCCCCCATAACAGTGCGTCATCCACAGATCTCCCTATATCCGTGCGTGATCCACAGATCCCCCATAACAATGCGCCATCCACAGATCTCCCCATATCAGTATGTGATCCACAGATTTCCCCATAACAGTGACATCCACAGATCCCCCACAACAATGCATCAGCCACAGATCCCCCCCATAACAGTGTCATCCTCAGGCCACCATTAGTCCAAAACCCATCAAAAGCACACCTTTTGGTTCAAAATATTTTTTTCTTATTTTCCACCTCAAAAACCTAGGTGCGTCTTATCATCAGGTGCGTCTTATAAAGCGAAAAATACGGTATTCCCCGCTCACTCCAGGTCTAAAAAAGTAAGCGTGGGGTGGATGGGCCTGGTTTAGGCGTAGAAAACGGTCTAAATGTAAGACAGCAAAGTAGCTGTCTTACATTGAGAATTGGCGGTAGATACACCCAAGTTACACCGGTCTTAATAAATGACCCCCATAATTTCCAGTATGACAAAGGAAAGGTATGGTGTGCTTACATTTTAATTTAAAGAAGAACTCCCGCAAAAAAATTTTTTCTCTGACCTGTTAGAAAGGTGCATGATATAATCTATAGTGAATGTCATCTTCTTATCAGAGAATGTAATTGTGAGCAATAACCTATCTTCTTATTGTAGCTAGGTCATGTGACCAACTCCCTGACCTCCAACTGACCCAGGACAGGAAGCCAGTCACTGCTCTATTCATTCCTATGAGACTGAAAGTGAGGCTCCCATAGGAATACATAGATAATTAGACTTCCTGTCCACACATAAGTCTCTGTGTGAGTTGGTGGGTCTAATTCCTAGTCACATGACACAGATAAGAAACTTCAGGATTATATAAGTCAAAAATACAGACACTGATAAGAAAATGACATTTACTAGAGATTACATCATGTACATTTCTATCAGGACATGGAATAAAATTTTTTGCAGGAGTTCTTCTTTAAGAGAATGAAATGTTTTACAAGGAGAACCATTTGGCGTCACACCACCTTTTTTCAAGCTTATTACATTATAGTTGGGAGATTAAGGATAAAATGTAACTAAAGCCTTCAAGATTGAGTTATGCTTGGACACGGCTAGTGACCTTTTTGATCTATATGGTGACTGTACTTGAAGAAAAGCTATTTTGACAAGCCTCAGGTGCTATAGATGAGCTAATGGCAATAAATGTAGTTACAAATACCAACGGTATTATCAGGACGTGCCGAGATGATCCCACAGACGCTCTAAAGAGCCTCTTGTAAGATTAAAGCTGGTAAGACAAAGAATCAGGCAAGACAGGTGAAAGTATCATTGATCTGTGAGGGAGGAATACAATCCTTCGCCTCTGCAATATATTAATGTCTTTGTCAATTCATAGAAATGTTTTAGGTGCCAGGTGAATCTCATACAAGTAAATTGTATTGGTACAAAGCTTTAGCAGAATGTATGTGCCTGTCCACCGTCCATTATTAATATACAACATTCAATAGTTATCAAACTGGTAACCTCCATAACAAGAGACTTCAGTATACCACTGCCCATAAACTAACACAAACAACATAAAATAGAACAGGTCATCAGAAAATGACCTGTTTAAATCACTTTTTTATGTTTAACATATTTTTTAAGAATTTTTGATGATGTTATTTTTAATTTTCCAAGACACTTTTATATTTAAACTAAAACCAAAAATCCTGCAGTTTCCGCACTGGCCACTATGTCTAATAATTGGTGTCACTTCTTGGTCTGTACAGATCACTTCACAGCAGTTACCTGCTCATCTGTCATTCTAGTCCTGCCTGTAATGATATCACCTCTGTGTATAGATAAGACAGGATCCACCATTCACAATAGGTGGTGTCCACAGCTTATCTATTCTTTCCTTGTACAATGACCACAGAACATGCCTAGAAAACTCTCCCATAGAAGTCAATGAGGTCCCCTCCTGACCAGTGTCTATGGCCCATGGGGCTGCTGTAAAGCAATTTTCTTAATGTTTTCTAAATTAAGAACAGCTCAGGCAAGATGGCCACCCCCGTAATCATGTTCAGGAAATAGAATAACAATCTGTAATCAGAAAATAAAAACAGATTATAAAAGAGGAGATGTGTTTGCTGGTTTTAACCTAAACTTTTTGGTGACACATTTCCTTTAAATGTGCCTTAAAGAGGTATTCCCATCTTAGACAATGGGAGCATATCGCTAGGATATGCCCCCCATTGTCTGATCGGTGCAGGTCCCACTGCTGGGATCCGCACCTATATCGAGAATGGAGCGGGGAGCGCTGCGACCTGGAGGACCCCGGGTTTCCTGGGGTCCGGACACCACCAGGCGCAGCTCCCCGCTGCTCCCAAAGAAATAAATGGGAGTGCACCGCGCATGCACGGCCACAGCTCCCATTCATTTCTATATATTCATTTCTGGCTCGGCTATTTTTGGCGGCCCCATAGAAATGAATGGAGGGCGGCTGCGCATGCGGAGTGCGCCCTCCTTCACTTTGGGGGTTCCGTTCTCAATATAGGTGCGGGGTCCAAGCGGTGGGACCCACACCTATAAGACATTGGGGGCATATCCTAGTTATATAAGATGGGAATAAACCTTTAAAAAAACATCTTTTCAAGCAGGCTTCTCATGTTTCCTAAACCGATTCTTCCCTGTTTATCCCCCCTCGCCCCTTATTCTTCAGAGCTTACCCAACAGTAATCCCTACACTCAATAAACTAGCTCACACAGCTCCATTCACTACTCTACTTAGTACATAGATGGCCGGACCACTTTAGAAAATAATTTTACCTTTTGTGTCACCCTCCATTTCCTCAGATTGTATGCGTTACAATTCTATATTAGCCTGTAATCCTATGATGTCTATTTCGATTTGTACATGACCCCTCTGAATTGTAAAGCGCTGCGGAATATGGTGGAGCTATATAAAGATTATTATTATTTCCCATGATGGAAAATGTTCAAAGTAATACAAAAGAGATAAAAAGACATAGTATCACTCTGCTCCCAAGCAAAATACAAATGTCATACTTGAATTACAGCTAATCCCTTCAATGCTTACAAGCCTGGCAGAGCATGAAGGTGTTATTAGATGTCACAAGCAACAACATAGGCTTGTCCTCTTACACCTAAAAAAAATCCACACTTTTTGGCTAACAGCAGACAGTTAATGCAGTGTCTTTAAAGAGGATCTGTGGCCAGATTTCCCAAAACAATCTACCCTATATCTGTCACTAAATACCCCTCAAGAAATCCAGCTGGCATGGAAGATTTGCCCTGATCAGCTGTATTTAATGGTCCAAGCTGGCATCGTGGCCGCATTGCAGAGAGAACAGTTTTTAACATGTATGGAGCTGGAGCAATAGGCAAACATGGTGCCCGTTCGCACGTGCAGCGGGCGTCATGGTCGACAATTCTCTGCTGTTTCAAACAGCAGAGACCTGTGGCTAATTACCACGACCGTCAAGAATGTCGATAGATCGCGGTAATTAAAACCTTTAGATGCCATGATAAAGTGAGATCACGGCATCTAAATGGTCTTCCAGGCATCCTCTGTGGCTAGTGAGGATGACGGTAATTGATTTGAATGCGCTCAGCCTCGCAGAAGAGTATGAGAGCATTCAAACTGCAATTCTCATTTTGGCCACCAGGTGGCAGGCCAACATAAAAATTAACAGTAGACAGTGATAAATTCTTTTTAAAATACATAATTGTTCAAAATTTAAAAAAAATGGATTTTGTAGGACTCAAATACGAGCTTCAAAATCATTACAAAAAAGTAAAAAACTGCTAAAAAAATTAAAGTTTAAACCACCCCCCTTTCCGTATAATAAAAAAATACCTAAATAACAAAAAATATAAACATCAAGGGTATCACCGCAACCAAAACGCCTGTACTATATGGCGTAAAGGAAAAAAGGGTAAAAATTGGCAATTTGCCATTTTTTTCATTGCTTCTCTTACCCAAAAAAATGTCACACACACTCCAAAATGGTTTCAATAAAAATTACAAATTGTCCAGCAAAAAATGATCCCCCACACAGCTCTGGGGTCTGTAGTTATTTGGCACAGGTGCAGTACAGATGATGTTTGACACAGGCGCTGTACAGAATTGTCTAGGTTGCTTCTATACTGTTCTACACCAAAAGGTGTGAGCCTTCAGAGCCAGGCATGATTTTTTTTTTTTTTTTTTTTAGATTTTGTGGCTTTTTCTTTTTTAATTCAGCAGTACTATATCAAAATTATATACACAATTTTGTCCTTCTGTAGCAGTCGACACAAATGACAAGACCACTTATATCGACAGTTAATCCATTGTCAGTTTGCTGCTGCTGTGAGGGGAAGATGTTTTCTGGTGATATAATAGTAGGTGTAGAATTGGGATGACGTGATAGGCCTGAATAAAGATGCTCTTAAAAGAGTATTGCTCACATCTGGTTCACTCCTTGGCTGAAGGTAAGACTGTCAGCCAAACAAAGAAGGACGTTATTTGAACATGATTTTGAAAAATGATATCGAGAAAACTGATTGATATCGAGATAGAGTGATTTTGAAAAATATTGAGAAAACCATGCACTTATTTTATGAAAAAAAAATTCTAAAAAAAAAAAATTTGAGAATATTCACATTGTTGATATGTGACAAAAATTGATGGTAGTGACGGTACCCTTTAAGTGTTTACTAATGGAGGTTTTAAAATAAAAAAATCACTATTTTGTGTTGTACTGTAACCGTATCATTGCAATTATGCATATTTCTGTTGCCAAGCAACAGTGATAGTCTGAATCCGTGTTATTTAGTCTGCATATTATGAAAAGTAGATTTATATTGGCAATTTCTAGATTAATATAGGCATTTAGAAATTGTGATTTCAATATTAAACAGCTAAGGGAGGCAAACATTTAAACAGAGAAATGTCTTAATGGCTGGTCTGCCAAGTGTTTGCACAAAGGTAATAATACAATCCATACAGAACCCGCTGGAAACCAGAAAGACCAAAAACCAGGTCTCAAATAAATTAATCAAAGCAAATTCTTTAGCCCATAGACTGCACCTAAAGAGGCTCTGTCACCATGATCAACCCTATTAAACCAGGTATATAGCCTGGTAGGGTTAATCATGCTGTTCAGGATGATACCTGTCTTGCCACTGTAGGTGCCAGTGTTGTGGAGAAATTCGTACTTATTATTATTATGTAAATAAGAATTTGGAGCACCAAGAGGTGGGCTGTAGAGATGCCCCTGGTGTGGAGCAAAAACTCCTCTAGAGTTAAAAACGCCCCTTTTTTCCCTTAGACTGACAGCGCTAGACATCACGTCCGTAGCCAAGTTCTCTTGCCTGCCAAATAGGATGAAACACGGCGCCTGCGCACTAAGTCTGCTACTGCAGCGCAGATTTACAGTGTGCAGGTGCAGTGTTTGATCCCATTTGTGCAGGTGAGAGAACTCAGCTACAGACGTGCTGTCTAGCTGTCAATCTAAAGGGAGGAGGGTTGTTTTGAGCTCTAGAAGCATGTTTACTCAGTACTAGGGGGCGTCGCTGTAGCGGTGCTCAAGCCGCAACCGCCTGCCTCTTGGTGCTCCAAATCCTCATTTCAATATTAAAAAGAATTTCTCCACAATGCTGGCACCTACAGTAGCAAGACAGGTATCGTTTTTAACAGCATGATCAACCCTACCAGGCTATATGCCTGATTTAATAGGGTTGATCAAGGTGAGCCTCTTAATTGATTTAGTGTCCAACTGAGACTGATTTTGTATGTACCCGTAAATGGGGACTTTATCGTACCTCCATATGCATCTGATTTCATAGAAACATATGAAACAAGATAATTGGTGGCCCCTGAAAAATAAGACAAATTGTTCAGTCCACCACAATAGGATTCATTGAAAATAGTAGTGACTGGGTTACTGGCAGTGAAGGGGTAAAATGGGAACATCTCTGGTGGTCTATGGAAGTGAACATATAATGCTCTGCTCATAAATGCAACATGGTTTCTGTCAGTAACTAATTAAATAACTACAGACCCCAGAGCAAACCCCACAAATAACTACAGACCCCAGAGCAAACCCCATAAATAACTACAAACCCCAGCGTAAACCCCATAAATAACTACAGACCCCAGAGCAAACCCCATAAATAACTACAGACCCCAGAGCAAACCCCATAAATAACTACAGACCCCTGAGCAAACCCCATAAATAACTACAGACCCCAGAGCAAACCCCATAAATAACTACAGACCCCAGAGCAAACCCCATAAATAAGTACAGACCCCAGAGCAAACCCCATAAATAAGTACAGACCCCAGAGCAAACCCCACTAAATAACTACAGACCCCAGAGCAAACCCCATAAATAACTACAGACCCCAGAGCAAACCCCATAAATAACTACAAACCCCAGCGTAAACCCCATAAATAACTACAGACCCCAGAGCAAACCCCATAAATAACTACAGACCCCAGAGCAAACCCCATAAATAACTACAGACCCCAGAGCAAACCCCATAAATAACTACAGACCCCAGAGCAAACTCATAAATAACTACAGACCCCAGAGCAAACCCCATAAATAACTACAGACCCCAGAGCAGACTTGATAAATAACTACAGACCCTAGACTAGACCACTAAATAACTACAGTCTCCGGCCAGATTCCATAAAAAAACTACAGACCAGACCCCTAAATAAATGACCCCAGACACATACAAAGCACAGCTCACAATGTCCTACTCCACATGTCATTCACATCTTGTTTCCTTAACCACCAAAATGTTTTGCCTGAGTCAAGCTCCAGCAGTAGAAAAAGTAGCTAACTGAAGGGGGGTAGGGCTGCTTTAGATGCTGCTATCTCCTGAATGCTAGCAGCTAGAAACATGTACCTGGACTTGTTTGAAAGCTGGCATTCCAGTATTTCATACAAGACCAAAATGGCAGCTAATGTCCAAGCAACAGAGGAGAAATAACTGTTAGAAATTGAGTCAGGAGTTGGGTAAAACCTGTTTTCACTTTCATTTTCAGCTGCGTTCACAGCATCCCGATTTCTATCAGTGATATCTTCCCTGTGCTGAACATATTTCTGTCATTCTGGTACTGAAAGCTTGGAATGTTAGCTTTCAAACAAGACCAGTTGCATGTTTCTAGCTGCTAACATTCAGGAGATAGCAGCACCTAAAACAGACCCAATTAGCTACCGTAATTTTCCCATTGCTGGAGCTGGACTCCAGCAAAACAGTTAGGTGGTTAATAAAATTAAGCCGCATCCAATCCTTGTTGTAAGGTGGAGTTTTACGTGGTCGCCAACCCCTCCTACTAATTATATATATATATACACACACATATACACACACAATATGTGTACATACATCCTAAAAAATTCCTGGGACTTGGTATGTGGTGGGGTGTAATCACATACAATGCCTGTATAAACATCATATATTGTTCAGCTTGTATTCTTTATATTTTTTAAAAACTTAGGTTGATTAGAAGCTATAAAGAAGTATTACATTGATAAAATGCCACGCACTGGACTGGATTATGCTTAAAAACCTAAAGAAAAGTATCCACGTGAGGAGCTGACATCAAGGCACTGAACAATTTGTCCTTGTGCTTCTTAAGCTGCCAGTCTGAAATCTTCTGGGAACTCGCCAAAAAAAAAAAAAAAAAAAAAAATCAGAAAACTATTCAAAGCTTTTAATATGAGCCTGCAATAAATCCTTACGAATCAGACAAAAGGATGAAAAATGGCAGCATTCACTAAGACGCCACAATGGGAATCTGCCCTTACAAAATCGGCATCTGCTGAGCAGATTTACAATGGAGATTGGCATTGCTGCAGCAGATAGTAAATGGAAACTAAATCCACAAATCATTAACGCTCCGGAAACACGGAGCCGAGCGCTCGCATACCTCACGCCTGTCATTAAATATTCATAAAATCATCAAATGTTTGCGAGTTATTATCACCATTAGGTTGAGAGCAGCATTATGGCGCCGTACTATGGAACCACAGGCACTCTGCATGCCTCCATATGGTGCTCCATGGCAGGCGGTATTACACAGTTAATCTCCACTAGAAGCCATGCTGTGACAATATTACCCATCCAATGGTGCAGGCCACTAATTTCTTCTGTCAGGTTCTCCATGAAATCTGTGTATAAGCAGGTGCACTAGAGCTGACTACAGGAGGTTTTATGAAGCCATCATAGTTTGTGTGCATGACTAAGGCTTCTTTCACATTCGCGTTTTTGCCGGATCTGTCAGGGTTCAGCAAAAACGCTTCCGTTACTGATAATACAACCATCTGCATCCGTTATGAACGGATCCGGTTGTATTATCTTTAAAGGGGTTGTCCCATCTCAGACAATGGGGGCATACCACTAGGATATTGTCTGAGATGGGACAACCCCTTTAAACACAGCCAAGACGGATCCGCCATGAACTCCACTGAAAGTCAATGGGGGACGGATCAGTTTTCTATTGTGTCAGAGTCGCAGAGCAAGACGCGAGTCGGATGCAGAGCAAGACGGATCCGTCATGACCCACAATGCAAGTCAATGGGGACGGATCCGTTTTGCTCTGCATCCGAGGACGGAAAGCAAACCGCAGCATGCTGCACTTTGCTCTCCGGTATGAGAACAGAACGGAATGCATTCTGGAGCACTTTGTTCTGTTCAGTTACGTTTTGTCCCCTTTAACAATGAGTGGGGACAAAAACAGAAGCGTTTTTTTCCGGTACTGAGACCATATGACGGATCTCAATACCGGAAAATACTAACGCTAGTGTGAAAGTAGCCTAAGACATGGCAGAGCAAAACTTAGACTAAAATCATGGTGACAGATTCCCTATATTAGCTGCAGTAATACATGAGTAGTCCTCTAGATACGGAGTCCAGATCACTATTTTTTATTTTACTCCTCCCCCCTTGTTCCCCTTTTGTCATTTAAAGCTGCACTAAAATACATTGCTGTGACTGCTGTGCATGTTAGCATGACACAGAGGTCCGGAACGTGTATTTCAGAGCAGCTTCTAGTGCCGACCGCACAGCAACGGGGGCAGTGGGACTATATAAAATGGGACACCAAAACGGTTTCCCCATATACTAGTAATTAACCCACATATATACAGCACTGCAAAAACCAACAAAATATATGGATTAAACAAATCAAAGAGAAAACATAATCACTCACTGTTCATGATTAAATAATTTTATTAGCAAATATACCAGGCATGATTGGCAAGGCACAAACAGGTTTAAAATCATTAAAATACAGAAGGATGGAGGATCTACAAGCAGGGAAAAGCTTATGCAAATCGTAATAGACATTGCCCAAAGTTACCAGCAGCTATTGGAAATCTAGATATCCAAAGTAATGACCAGGAATTATGAATAGATACTATCTACATGGTAAGTGCATAAGGTAAGTATAACGGTAATTATAGGATATATGAAAATTATATCAGGCAATAGACATACTGACCAATAGTAAATCCCACAGCAAAAAGAAGACCAATCCACTCCCAGATGCATGTTTCGCGGTCTGCTACCCCTTGAGGAAGCAGACAGCGAAATGCGGCATCTTAAAGGGGTTGTCCAAATTATATATATTGATGACCTATCCTCAGAATAGGTCATCAATATCAGATCGGCGGGGGTACGACACCTGGCATCCCCGCTGATCAGCTGTTTGAAGACGCAGTGCCAGCGCTGCCTCCTCTTCATTGTTTACCTGCTTGCCCTAACATCCGCAGCGGTGAGCAGGTGTAATTACACCTAACCATCCAATTCATTTAAATGGGACGGATCACTCCTATACAAGTGTATGGGAACGAGCTGTCACATTGAAATGAACGGGACAGTTAGGTGTAATTACATTTGCTCACCGCTACTGATGTTACAGCTAATGTGTCTTCATGTGTAAACAGTGAAGAGGATGCAGCACTGGCACAGCGTGCGCCTCCTCTTCAAACAGCTGAGCGGCGGGGGTGCCGGGTGTCGGACCCCCGCCAATCTCATATTGATGACCTATCCTGAGGATAGGTCATCAATAAATATAACTTGGAGAACCCCTTTAAGTGTTAAAAGTCCACGACCGCCATTATCGCCAGTCGTGGACATGAGCCACGGGTGTCTGCTGTATAAAACAGCAGGCACCCCACGGCTATGACGCCTGCTCTGCTCAGGAACAGGTGCCATCTTTAAAGACCAGGCCGGTCGGGAAGGAGTTACAGTGGTCCTGGCAGTTCTAAGTAGTTCGGCTTTAGAGGTTTTCAGAGCAAACTTCACTTTTTTTATCTGTAGTTCTGAGAGTTTATATCATCTTCTTCTTGTAGGCCATGTCAGTAGCTTTTGACTTTGCAAAGAAAGTCAGATGTTTGTACTCCTCCCCCTCCATGCTTCACATAGCGTCACTGCCTGTAATACTGCTCACACGCTCACTGGCTAGAGATAGCACACATGTCACCCCATATGATTGAGCCATGCACAACGTGCAGTAGGACTTAGGGAAGCAAACCATGTGAAATATTCACTGCCTTTTCTGATCACACAACCTGCGTTATGAACAGTGCAAACCCACAAATATATTTGTTAGTCTAAAAATTTAAAGGGGTTCTCTGGGAATGATTTATTTTGACTGCCATCAACCTGTCCTAGAATGTGAGCAGGACTGGATGCATCCACTTGCATAGCTATATATATATATATACATATATACACACACACTAGCTGAAGGACCCGGCTTCGCGCGGGTATATTTAATTTATTTATTTTACTGTTTGTGTGTGTGTGTCGTTAAAAGATATCGAGAGTGACCTCTACAGTGCCTGCCCCTTTAACAGTGACCTCTACAGTGGCCAGCCCCTTTAACAGTGACCTCTACAGCGACCCGCCCCTTTAACAGTGACCTCTACAGCAGCCCGCCCCTTTAACAGTGACCTCTACAGCGGCCCGCCCCTTTAACAGTGACCTCTACAGCGGCCCGCCCCTTTAACAGTGACCTCTACAGCGGCCCGCCCCTTTAACAGTGACCTCTACAGCGGCCAGACCCTTTAACAGTGACCTCTACAGCGACCCGTCCCTTTAACAGAGATCTCTACAGCGGCCCGCCCCTTTAACAGTGACCTCTACAGCGGCCCGCCCCTTTAACAGTGACCTCTACAGCAGCCCGCCGCTTTAACAGTGACCTCTACAGCGGCCCGCCCCTTTAACAGTGACCTCTACAGCAGTCCGCCCCTTTAACTGTGATCTCTACAGCAGCCTGCCCCTTCAACAGTGACCTCTACAGCAGCCTGCCCCTTTAACTGTGACCTCCACAGCAGCTAGAGTGGCCACTGTCTTCACCCCAGAAAGCCAGACCTCACCGGCCATTCCCCCAAACGTGAAACAGCGCCCCCAGTTCCCATGAAGACACATCACTAAACATGAGGCCACGCCCCCCCTGGCTCAGTGAAGACATGGAGGAGAAGCTGTCTGAGTGTGAGCTACTGAAAGGGTGGACATCCATGTGTCTGTCCAGGCACTGCGTCGGACGGAGAACAGGTAGCCAGAAAACTGGACTGTCCAGCCTAAAGCCGGACATCTGGCCACCCTAACATCAGCCTGCCCCTAGGGTGGCCAGAGGTCTTGTTTTAGGCTGGACGGTCTGACTTTCAGACTCCCTGTCCTCTGTCATGCGCAGGGCCTGGATGGACACAGCAGCAGTACTCTCAGCAGCAGCACTGTGCAGTCTGAGCAATGAGCTGCAGGGAGAAAGTCACCCTCCCCCCACCCCTGCAGCTGACAGAAGGTGATTTTTACCAATATTTTTAATCCCGGTCAAATGCAGCATGGAAGGGGCATGGCCTGAGTCAGGGGCGTGACTTAGTGGGATCTGGGGGTGGTCCTTCTTTTGACGGTGGCTTGAATTACAGGTCGATGCCATAGTAATTTAGGAGGAAGGTGGGTAGCAGTGGAAGAAAACATCTTTTATTACTACTGAACAGTAAATATGTAAAATTTACATTATATGAGGTAATGATTGATGATGAGTTAGTCTAAAACATAAGTTATAGTTATGGTAACCGGGAATACCCATTTACCATTGTCATCCACAGTGCTCTGCCTCTTTAATACAGACCTAAAGCAGTGAACTGGCTAGGTTGTCATAGAAACCTGATGTGTGCCTGTGAGCTTCTATTGGCTGATAAGGGTCCTATTGGCTAATGCATTTTTTGGGAATATCTCAGGAACGGTATGTCCTGGAGAGTTGAAAACTGTTCTAAAACCTTCCCGGACACCTGATGTACATGTGTGCCAAATTTTGTGATTGTTTTATTGATTCCTTTAGCGGATATACACACACACACACACACACACATACACTCAGCTTGATATATTAGATATATATATATATATATATATATGGGTAAGCGATTTCTATGGCATTCTTTTGTGGTAAAATGATGGCCGCAAAAGATGCAGACAGGATACCGTGTTGCTCCGTTCCGCAGCCCCACAAAAAAATATATATATATATATAATAGAGCATGTCCTATTCTTGTCCGCGATTGCAGATTGCAGATAAGAATAGGCATTTCTATCACAGTGCCATGTACAGGCCGGTATCCGTGTTTTGCGGATCTGTAATTTGCAGACCGCAAAACACTATGGTCGTGTGAATGCGTCCCTAGTCTCATTGTCTAATGGGAGTCTAAAGCCGGTCACATACAGACCGCTCTCTCCTGACCCCTACAATAAAATGTACGCTCAGCTCAGCAGAGCATGCATGTGTACTGAAAAGGGAGAAAGCTGCTGCCAGAAGAGTCTGATGGCAGCTTATCTCCTCTGAGAATATCCTCATCTCCCCCTGACATCGGGTATAGTTGGGTGACCCCTATACAAATTAGATGGTCAGCCATTCCCTTTCCCCATGCTTTACACTGTAGCTCAGCAAAAAAAAAACTACACTACCAAGGAGATCTTAGAGACCAGCTAAGATTTTGTTAATTAAATGTGTTAATCGTAGCTAAACGATGCTGCCTTTGGGGATGCTTGTCCTGTCTTATCCAAACTCCGTCCTATTTCATAGCTTACCAGTAATTACTGGGGAAAAAATGGCAGCCTCAACCCAACACCTACTTAAAAGAATTTAGAAAGGCATCAAAAAGGCGCTGCAGTCGCAAATCTCATCAGCTGTCAGCTCCCAAATCAGAGGTGAAATGCAATAGGCATCCAATACCAGCCTTCCAGCAAATAAACCAGATTATTCTTGCAAATTACAGTTTCATTTGAGAGTCGGGTAATTGAAAGGGACGGGAAACTGGGGGAGAAGAGGAGATGGGATTGGCACTGGAATGGTGGCCGACTTCATTTCAGAAGAGAAGATTTCTTTTTTTTATAGATTATTATTTTCCACACCTTCATTTTCAGATAAGGAAAATAGACTCATTTTCCAGAGAAGTAATAAAACTCCCAAACCCGAGATCCCGTAAGTACCATTTTCATGAGCGAGAAGCGTATCATAAAGAGGGGAAATTATAGACTTGGGAATGCATAAACTGCAATAAGGTGAAAGGCAATTCCACACCATTACTGATAGCTGCAAAGCCTTATACATGTTAAAATGGGTTTAGAGGTCGAATGAATTTCTAACAAGCTGCCCCATTTCTGCTGTCCGAGGAAATCCATCTGCCGAAAGGGGCTCTCATTAGGCTGAACCATGCAATAGGTTAGGAAAATATATATGTATATATAATCTAGTCGGCCCTGCTTTCAGGCTCACATCGCTTAATCTTTTAATTCTGCTCGGCAAACAAACTTTTCAGAGATACCAAGATCTGTGTGGGTCTGAAATGCATGCGTCGGACTCGGCCCCCCTTGACTGCGTCGCTGCTGCAGCCTCCAGGCGCTGGTGGGGTTAATAAGCCATTTAATTTTAGACACTTATTATTCAAAATTCAGAACGTTTCCATTAAACCTGATGTACAGTCTTTTCTTGTCACTATTACAAAAGTAATAGAATTCACCCCGGGATCATGCACAATGTGTTATGCATAGATAAAAGTGGTATCAGAAATGCCTTTGAAACTGGGATATAATGCTTTATCCTGTCCTGAATTACAGCGCACATCCAGGATTTCCATTCAAGACATTCATTTGAAGATTAGGATTAATAATAATGTAAATAGTACATGGTACACACTCTAATGTGGAGATAGAACTCCCTCAGGATTAGAAGCCTTTCCGTGTGCAACTTTTTCAAACCATTAAAACCTTGTCACGGTAACGTTCGTCTGGATAGAGTTGTTTGACTAATGTATTGAGAAGTGTTCAGATGATTTACCCATTTATGCCTTTTTCCCCACATGAAAATTAGTTGGCAAATCAAAGTTCCAAGAATAGTCATGCTGTTTACTGTATTTTTTGCCCTATAAGACGCACTTTTTTTCCCTCAATGTGGCGGAAAAATGTCAGTGTGTCTTATGGGGAGAATACTAACGAGCACTTCCATTATAGAAGCGCTCATTAGTATAGGAGGAGCGCTCACGGCGTCCAGGTCCTCGGCCACTCGCTGGAAGAGTCGGAGCTGGATCCCCGAGGCAGCAGTGGCGTCCGAAGCAGGAGAGGTAAGTTGATTTGTTGTTTTTGTCTGATCGGAGGTCTGAATGGGGGTCATAACATTGGGGGTCTGATCTGAGTGTCTGAAAAGAGGGCTTATCAACATGGGGGGTCTGGTCTGAGTTTTGAATGGGGGCCTTAACATTGCAGGTATGATCTGAGTGTCTGATTAGGGAACTTATTAACATGGGGGTCTGATCTGAGGTCTGAATAGGGGGTCATAACATTGGGAGTCTCATCTGAGTGTCTGAAAGTTTTATTAACATGGGAGTCTGATCTGAAGTCTGTTTGGGGATCTTATTAACATTGGGAGTCCGATCTGTGGTCTAATTGGGGGTCTTATTAACATTGAGGGTCTGAGCTGAGGTATGAGTAACATTGGGGATCTGATTGGTACTCTGAGATGAGGTCTGATGAAAAATATTTTTTTCTTTTTTTCCTTCCCTAAAACCTAGGTGCGTCTTATAGGGTGAAAAGTACCGTAATTCACAGGCTGACTTGATACCAACATCTTTAAAGGCTATGAACACCATTGGGGGTAATTTATTTTCTTTCAAGTTATGATTGTATTTTACTCATTTTGTGTTAAAAATAATTTTTCAATTGGTCTTCATGAACAATTTTCAGCAGTTTTTGTCATACAAGGTTACGTTTTGGCCTAGCTGCAGAGTATCTTAGCTTCAGTTTTACTGTTGCATGTTGCTGCTCTGAGGGCTGGGAATATAGCCCTTATCTTTGACAGCTCATAAACCCTATAGGAGAAAATTGTTGAAAAATTTTAATGTAGTGGTATTTACTACACTGAGATAAATTGTTACTAGACAAACCACTAGACATTTTAGAAAAAAAAATGTGTAAAGGACTATTTATTGTACTATATATGACCACAAAACCCCAGTTCCATAAAGGCAAGGATGGGACAAGCTACTTTGGTTCCAAAGGAAGGAATTTCAGAGTGTGCTCCCCCTACAAACACCTTGACTTTTGGGCACCAAAAATAGCTAAACAGCGGTTGAACTGACCATAAGTCTACAATCAGATGACAATGGAAAAAAAGTTTTTTTCATGGTCATTTTGCATCAGCCTTTAACGGCTTTTTGTATATCCAAACCCCTGCAGTGCCCTCAAAATACATACTGGTCCTGTAGTGCCCCACAATACAGTTAATGGCCACCTTTGTTCCCCCTGTATATATATGTATATTATAGCTCCCATAGTGACCCCCAGTACAGACAATGGCCCCTTTGTGCCCCCCACCCATGACAGTGCAGAAAAAAAAAAAAAAAAAAAAAAAAAACTTACATCCTCTTGAACACACGGACCTGTGCACTCAGTGTGATCATGTAATTTTATCAGGCTGGAGCACAGGTCCTGCTACATCCAGTGAGGAGCAAGGGTCCGAAGAGTAAAGGTCCTTGTGTGTTCAAGTGGAGGACGTATTAGTTTTCATTTTAACCCCTTAAAAATGTCTTGAAGCGATTTTTAACGGCTGTTAGATAGGTCTACTACTGTTTATAAGGCTGTTAAAAACGGCCCATTGATTTCAATGTGGTCTGTCTGGCCGTAAAAATAGCCAAAAATAGAACATGTCCTATTTCCCTGTTGTGTGAATGAGGCCTAATTAACTTACAACAAATACTCTCAATTTCGATTCACCTCCATCCCCTGTAGTTCTCAGTGTAGAGCCAGCTGGCCACCCTACCATTTATATGTAGTAGAGACCAACGGTTTCTATAGTTCTTCTCTATAGTGCATTTTGTGGATAGGAACTCATTCTCAGATTACGGTTTGACCAGTATCCCCCTCAAAAATAAATTTAGGAATCAAACTGAAACATAAAGCCAAATAAAAGGTATAAAAGAACAAGATACTGTAGAAATTCTAGACAAAACCGAATTTTGGACAATCCCTTTCATTAATTTTCATCATTCCATTTCCTAGCCGTATTGCTATGCTTTTTAAAAATTCACAAATTAATGTGTTTTATAAAAAAAAAACCACTATGTTACTCAGGTCATATAGACAGTTGCAGGTTTTGTTACAAATTAAGTCCACCCCACATTTAGACAAAATATAGTGAGATATACTAATCAAAATGGGTCAAAATACTAACAAAATGTGTATTAATACCACTGGTGTACATCTCTGGCACCACACTTATTAAGTCTTTTAGACTTTTTTGCCTCATCTGAAAAGGGTATGGTTTGCCAGTGGTGAGGCTAAAGATGTGACTTGTGATTTAAAATCGTGTCAAAATTTTTAGGCAAAGTAGGCCAACTAATCAGTGGTATAAACATAGGCTAGACAGTCTAAGGCTGGGTTCACACCACGTTTTTGCCATCTGTTTAATGTATACGTCGGGGGGACGGGGGGATACAAAAGTGGAGCATACCATATTTTCTATCCTGAGAAACTATTATGTTAATGTGTGTGTGTGTATATACATATATATACACACACATACACATACATACACATACCGTATACACATATATATATTACACATACACACACTTTTTTTAATGGAACTCTATGGTGAACTGATGCCACTATATGGCATCCGTCTGAGACATCCATTAATGTATATGTTGTCCGCATCTGTTGCTTCGTTCCGTGGCTCCGCAAAAATTATAGATCATGTCCTATTCTTGTCCGTTTTGCGGACAGGAATAAGCATTTCTATAATGGGCCGCCCATTCCGCAAATTGCGGAAGGCACACGGGCAGCATCCATGTTTTGCGGATCTGCAATTTGCGGACCGCAAAACATGGCATGTTGGTGTGCATGAGCCCTAAATCTCAGGATCTGTAAGGCTCCTCTTATACTGGGAGGTAAATGAGCGCCATTTGACAATATAAAAGTCAGATCAGCAATTATTTAAAGTGCTTTTCACTTGGTCCAATGTAAAGTGAAAGGGGAATACACAATCTTTAGGACTTTTTCTCCGATTCACTTTTGCATATTATCGACAGTATGTTCCCTGTTGACACAGAACGATGTGCTGCCTACAAACAATCTGATTATCTGCACACATCAGTGAATTATGGATGGGTGTTATCCAAAGACCCTGCACATACCCATTGACTTTCATGTGTTTATCTACAGGTCAGTGATTTACCACTGACAGTTAGGTAGGTGGAAAAACTACAGAGACATTCACTACTTTGGTCCCTGATGTGAACTAAACACGCCCATTGAAGACTACGGGTCCATGTGACCCACTGACACAATGTGAATGGCATCCATGTTCTGTCAGTGATTTTCACTGACCAATGGAGATGATCTGGAAAGTAATTTTCAGCCTAGTTGTGTCCGTGGAATATAGATGACACACGGAAAGCAGGGAAATCATGCTGGATAAACCAGTGACCATTTCTCCACCAATGTCAACACAGATGTATGAAAAAAGCCTAACAAATGAGGTCTTGCTTGTCGGCAGGGACGGATTGGGAACTTAAAGTGGCCCTGAAAAAAAATCTAAAAAAAGTGACCCCTATGTTGTAGGCGGGTCCAAACTGACAGAAGGCTGGACAAAACAAGTAGGCAGGACCCACAGAAGTAGGCAGGGCCCACACAAGTAAGTGGGGCCAAAAATACCACAAAATACTGCTACATTTGATACAACTAAATTCAGGAGGGCACCTGCGGCCGCCGGCCAGATGCATAAGTACCTGATGCTTCTAGCATTAATTAATGCTCAGAGTAGCTGGCAGCCATGAGGATGGCTCACACAGCCCCTTGGGCATAGGCCAACCGTGATATTTCCTTGTAGAGTTTATGGCCAGTCCGCTCCTGCTTGTTGGGTGATCGGTGGCACCTTTTACGCAGGGGTGCACCACCAATGAGGCCAGGTGAGGCGATCGCGTCAGGCAGCACTAGGTAGGGGCAAGAGGGGGGCAGAGGAAGGGCCATGGACAATAAGCGCTTCCATTGTGGCAAAGGGGTTAGGTTAAGAAATTGGCATTGATGGGGGGGTGCCGTTTCAGTTTTCATCTCAGGCAGCAGAAAGGTTAGGTGCACCCCTGTTTACATGGGTCAACTAATGGAAACAAGCGTGTTCATAGAAACAGTTCCAATAATCTATCATGTCTTTGGCCGTTGTAAAAGGGCCCAACGTCTGCCAAAGCCTTATAATCTCTCACACATTTCTATGGTTTTTGACATCTCAAAAGTAAAACATTTTAGACTGTAACTACAGTGCCATAACCATGATGATATGAAATATCTCTGTTCCATGCTGGTTTTATAGGGGCTTGAGAAGTCTGTACACATCTGTTATCCTCATACCTCCACGCAGACGTGCATTAGATCATAAGTATTGTATGATTAACAGCGGATGGTCACAAAGAGATGAAAAAGCTGAGTAGTTGAAAAAGAAGACACCAATTAAAAAGTAAAAAAAAGAACTTTAATGCTGTGCTCACAGACAGATCCAATTATTGCAGACCTAGGTTGGAGCGGGTTCCACACGTGCATGCCGCAAACACCTTTGCTCTACAACTGGAAACCTTTGAGAAAAGCATTTCGGGACTCTCCTCAATGAAATCTGACATCCATGAGCCGAGCAGAGTTTGACGGTGGGAGGTGCGTGGATTATTACTTCTTACAGTCTCTCTGATCCTCAGCAGGAAGCCCCCATCAAGCCCCAGCATTTTCTCAGCCTGCGCTATTTATCCAAGTCAATCCCCGTATCTAAGCTCTACCTTCCCTGCTCCTACCATTCTAAGAGGAGATTTTTCAGGAAATTATACTTCTGCATGCTCATTGAAACCCCCCTCCCTCTGAGGCACGCACATTTTATAACTTAATCCTTAAATGCCATGTTTATGAGGTATAGCCTCATTAGCAGACGTCATTGTTAAACATTTGCAGGGTTCTTACATTTTTAGATTTTAATTGTTCGGGTTCTTGTTTTTCAAGGACACGGTTTATTTATCACTTTTTACAGGGCTGTTTTTGTATTTATTGAGAAGTTTTATACCAGGTTTGTACACAGCAGATTTATATTGTATGTTTATTGAGACAAATGCTTGAATAAATAAAACCGCCCCAATAAGTTCAGAACATAAAGTAAAATTACAGTATTGCCCTTGAATCCTCATAAATAAAGACGCCATAGATCTATAAGTGCGGTTTTTCATTGCGGCACACATTACTCGTTCAGCTTTTGGGGGCTGATCTGCTCCAATTCAGCATGTCCCCTAAAACTGCAACATGCGGTGTAACCGTCATCCTCCCTGCCCCAGGTATACACTACTCACAAGAGAACACGCTGGGCATAGTGCTACCATGCATGTTCCTTCAGGTCACTGCTACAACATTGCCTTGCACCCACATGACATTTAGAGGTTTTGTACAGGCGGCGTGCCAGGGAGTGAAAACGAATTGCATTCCCTGTGCACTGACAATTCTGTGGCATTTGTTCCATATACCGTAATTTTCACTTTATAAGACGCACACCAGATTTTAGTGTAGAAAAATGAGAAAAAAATATTTTTCATCAGATCCTCATATCAGAACCCCCATAAATATCAGGATATCACATCAGCCCTCAGATCAGCCCATTCAGCACACTGTGCCCCCATATCAGCCCACTGTGCCCCCATCAGACCTCAGATCAGCCCACTGTGCCCCCATCAGACCTCAGATCAGCCCACTGTGCCCCCATCAGACCTCAGATCAGCCCACTGTGCCCCCATCAGACCTCAGATCAGCCCACCGTGCCCCCATCAGACCTCAGATCAGCCCATTGTGCCCCCATCAGACCTCAGATCAGCCCACCCAGCCCCATTTTTAAAATAAAAACTCCTACCTCTCCTGTGCCACGGCTCCGCTCCAGGTCCGGCGCTCCTCTGTCTTCTCTGCCGGCACTGCACTGTCACCTGACTGCGTGCAGCGTCAGGTCAGAGTGCGCGCACTACGTCCTGACGCTGTACACGGTCAGGACAATGCAGCGCCGCCAGGAAAAGACAGAGGGGCGCTGGACCAGGAGCGAAGCTGCAGCGCAAGAGGGTAAGTATGTTTCCCTGCTCCCGACACCTATTACATACTAGTGAGTGCTTCCATTATGGATTTTCACTTTATAAAACGCAGGGTCATTTTCCACCTACTTTTGGGGGAAAAGTGCGTCTTATAAAGCGAAAAATACGGTAACTCAATGTTGTGCTGTTTCTCTATTATTCCTGCTAGAAGTTTATGAATTAATTTACAACAGTTTTCAAATGTCTAACCGGGTGTTACAAGTCAGGATTGAGTCCCTGCAAAGTCTGACACTATCCATAACAGGGGTGTGAGTTTCAGGTTTTGCAGAGTCCCCCCAACCCAACTGGTAACCCCCGGTTGGACCTTTATTGCAAGGAGCTCTCATGTGTATGGCTCTATGCAAAACCTGAAAATTCAGTATTCCACTACCCACTTAGTCAAACGGTCCAGAAAACTGTCCCATGTGATTGTTGGCCTTGTTCATGTACTGAAGAGCTTACAAAGTGGACGTATATCTAATGTAAGGTATTATGCATTCATCTGTACTTCTGATCCACAGGATGCTGGTCCATAACACAGCACCCACAGAATTCTACAATAATGTACTGTATAATACTTTATATACTTATATATATATATATATATATATATACACACACACACACACACAGTGGCGTACATAGAGAGGTAAAGGCCCCATAGCAAGGATCAAACTAGGCCTCCACAGGGCAGAAGAGTTTCTGCCTAAGCCCCTTTCAATCACCCTTGGGCCATTTTTCTACTGCTTCATTTGCTAAAAGTTGTTCCTTTACAGGGTAGAGTCCTGACCAAGTTTTCACCCCCAGTGGAAGAGAAGATGATCCCAACTAAGACTGGGCCCCCTCTTTACCAATATATATATCTATATACACACACAGTATTTTTTGCTTTATAAGACGCACTTTTTTCCCCCAAAAGTGTGTGTGTGTGTGTGTGTGTGGGGGGGGGTGTTCGTGCATCTTATAAAGCAAATACTAGTGAAAACTTCCATTATGGAAGCACTCACTAGTATGCATTAGGTGCCGGGAGCGGCACTGCACTGTCCTGACCCTGTAAAGCATCAGGACATAGTGCACGCACTATGACCCGATGCTGCATGCTGTCAGGTGCAGCGCAGGCCAGAGAAAACAAGGGAGCGTGACTTCTGTTGGAGATGAAGAGGAGCCATAGAGCACAAGAGGTAAGAGGAGTTTTTTATTTTATTCTGGTCTGAGGTCTGATGGAGGTCAGAAATAAAGGGCTGATTTGAGGTCTGATGGGGGTCTGACATGGAGGGCTGATATGGGGGTCTGACATGGAGGGCTGATATGGGGGTCTGATATGATGTCCCGATATTTATGGTGCTCTGATCGAAGGATCTGATCGGGTCATATCATCAGGTGCGTCTTATAAAGCGGAAAATACGGTATATATATATTAATATTGTATACCCTTCTGCCATTGCACAGGTGATTTTGCTATTGGAGTACTAGCACTATGTATTTGATACTGTTAAAAAACATTCACAATTCTTTGACAGTGGACATGGATCTGCATGGCAAAGTGAACTTCCGCCTGTAACAGCTGTCGCAGAATAGGACTGTGTCCTCTCTTACTCTAGACCTAAAATTCAGTAATCTCAGTTTCCATTATTCCGACTCTTGACAACTTTTCTTTACTAATTATTAGTCCTCATCTGCCGTGCAAATATCTCTAAAAAAAAAAAAACCTCTCCTTGCCCCCTCAAGCAGTTTGGACTTTGAAGGGAACTAAATGAGAGATCTTTCTCCCTGCATACCATTACACATTTCCATCAGATTCTTTAAAAATGCATTTATTATAGACAAGCGGGCCTGTACAATCCAGTATTATTGGACACGCTTCTGAATTAATTTCCACCTCGAAAGCTACAAGATGAAAATCCTAACTGTGTGATAAATTAAGCTGCCAAACGAAATGGATTAGCGATCAGTGAAATTGCCTGATAGGCTGTCAGATCCGGTTCAGATTAGAATTCATCCTCTCCCCACCTGTTCATTAAGAGCCAAGTTCATGGCAACGCCAGTGACTGATTGCGCGTTAACAAGCTGTTTATATGGGGAGGTGCTGCGAGCCCAGTCAACATGTCTATACTCACACATTCATTTAGGACCAGATCAGATATAACATATTCCGTTCGCATCCGCAATATGTAAAATAAATACCTCTGCCCTGAAGTTTAATTTTAAGAATGACAGAGAGTTGAGGCACCATGCAAAATTAAAATTTAACAAAGCGAGACAGATAGATCTCCCTGTCCGTGGAAATTTATAGAGATGGGAAAGTGCATGAAACGGAATGAAGGTATCAGCAGAAAGTGCAGGAATAACTGAACAGGTGGATAATCTAACAGGTAGTCAGGTAGAGTTCATGTAAAGGACTAAAGAGTACATTCATACGTGTAGGATCGGACACGAATTTCATCATGGATTGTGCCCCGAAATCTGAGGCAGGTCACCGCTGCGGCCTGTGATTGCTAAGTAAGCATTTCCAGACAATTTTCCATTGTGCGTGGATCGGCAGGCAGTGTCAAGGGTTGGTGAAGTTAGTATTTTTTTTCTTTTTACTTAGTCTGACCTTTTTTCTTTGTTAAATTATTTCCCCAGATAACCCCTTTAAGGCTATTTGCATTGGGGATGCTGGAGTTATTTGCAGCTTTTGACTGTCAGGAATGCAGCATGCAAAAACTATCGCTGAGATCTGTTCTGGATGCGGCAGATTATATGTAAATGGAAGTGTTTTGCTGCTAGTGTGAACACAGCCTTATCGATATTCCACTACAGAAAAGCCACATCTTCCTCTTCAAGAAATAAGGCTATCATCGTTCAAAAATAAGCGGCAGGCTACTTAGAACCTGGGGTCTGTTGCCAAGCAACAATTCAAAAACAGGTGGGGGGCTACATAGAACATGGGGTCTGTTGCCAAGCAACAATTCAGAGACATGTGGTGGGCTACATAGAACATGGAGTCTGTTGCTAAGCAATAATTCAAAAACATGTGGAGGGCTACTTAGAACGTGGGGTCTGTTGCCAAGCAACAATTCAGAGACATGTGGCGGGCTACTTAGAACATGGGGTCTGTTGCTAAGCAATAATTCAAAAACATGTGGCGGGCTACTTAGAACGTGGGGTCTGTTGCCAAGCAACAATTCAGAGACATGTGGCGGGCTACTTAGAACATGGGGTTTGTTGCTAAGCAATAATTCAAAAAACATGTGGCGGGCTACTTAGACCACAGTTATTGACTACAGAATGAGGAAGACCTGTTGAAGACTTACTACTGGAACTCATGATAGAGTCCTGCAGTCTACTCACTGACCACTTACTGTGTCCTGTTCAGGAGACCAGACGCGTTTCTGATCCGGCATGTGTTCTGGAAGAAAGCTTTCTATTGAACAGAGAAGCTTATTCTTTGCGTCTTCCTGATAGAATGACTAAGAGCAATCTCGGCCGAAGTGATGACAGAGGAGAATTCCTGAATATTAATGAGGGAGGTACAAGATACCGCTAGAGCGCTGTATGCAATGACAAATGGAGTGACAAACAGACTGATTTGCTCCTTCTCACATTATGGTAATGGAGAGCAGGTGGAAACGGTATCAGACAATAACACGCCAACACAATGATTATGCAGCTCAAATCGCTCGCCGAACCCAATGGGACAAATGCACTTTTTGGAGAGACATCTGGAGGATATGCTAAGAACTTAGGAGAAGTCGCAGAGAACCGACCAAATTGCATTTGTATAGGACGCTTATTGTGTTGAGGATCCATGTGAGGGTTACGGTCCAAGCAGCTGTCAGCTGGATGACTTAATATTTTTTTTCTGCCATGTTTTCACACCACGAGCCTCGTCTTTTTATTTAATAACATGCATCTCGTCTGTAAATTGTATTGTAAGATTTCAATAGAAAGCACTGTCAGGTGCAGCACATAATGTGAGGAAATGGAAGAAAATGGTTGGGAGGGAGACAATGCAGAGCGAAGATTTAATAAGGGGAGAAATGTGCTGAGGAACAGTGGGTTTAAGAAGTCAGATTGTTTGTGGGGCGAGACAAGCGCAGACATTGGGGGAGAAGGCAAGCAAAATGCATGATATATACACAATTATTTATACACAGCAGAGACTGCCGCAGCTGCAGAAGGGGTGTGGACTGCCGGGAGGTGAGGCGGGTGCTCAACAGGAGCCTTCACCAGGGCCATATAAAGGAGTAAAAGCACTTCCTTCTGAAGTTTGTCAATCTTAGAGCTCATGCACACGACTGTATGTATTTTGCAGTCCGCAAAAAAATGGATCTGCAAAAAATACGGATAACATCCGTGTGCATTCTGTATTCTGCGGAACGGAACAGCTGGCCCCTAATAGAACAGTACTATCCTGGTCTGTAATGCAGACAATAACAGGACATGTTCAATTTTTTGATGGAATGGACATACAGACATACGGAAATGGAATGCACACAGAGTAACTTCCGTTTTTTGTTGTTTTTTTTTTTTTTGGGGGGGGGGGGGGTTGCGAACCCATTGAAATAAATGGTACTGTCTATGGTCTGGAACAAAAAAAGGACTGGACAAGCAAAGAAAATACGTTTGTGTGCATGAGGCCTTAAAGTGTAACTGCCGTTTCATTTTTTATCCCCTAATGCTATAGTACACCCTGCTGTATAAGTGCTCTTGTGCTTTAAAATTTGATCACTCTCAGTTTTACATGCTTTTAACCCCCACAGATGCATGCTACTTCCCTATCCAACTGGTCTTATCTCAAGCTGTAGTCAAGGGCAGAACGTCTTCTCTATTTCATAGCAGAAGACGGATCAGCAGGAAGGGGGGGGGGGGGGGGGAGAGCTTGGCCTTGAGAGGCTGGTGCTGGGCTGAGGCAGAAAGTGAAGGGGGAGAGCTTCTTTAGAGGCTGATATCTCCTGAATGGTACCATCTAGACATGAGCGTGGCTTGTTTGAAAGAAGACAATACAGGCTTTAATTCAAGACCAGAATGGGAGCTCTAGTCCAAGCAACAGAAGAGAAATCACTGTTAGAAAATGAGTCGGGAATAATCGTGAGTAAAGTCTGCTTTCACTTTCATTTTCAGCTTCATTCACAGCATCCAATTTCTATGAGTGATATCTCCCCTTGTAGTTAACAGATATATTTTGGTATTGCCTTAAAGCCCAGAATGTCAGCTTTAAGACAATACAGAGCCCATATTTCTAGATAGAACCAAACCAGAGATAGGAGCAGCTAAAGCAGCCCCCGCCCCTCCCTGTCAGTATGGAAGATAATGAGGGACAAGTGACTATTAGGCTCCATTCACACGTTCTGTTTTTCTTTCCTGATTCGATCCTGATTTTTTCAGGACCCATTGAAATGAATGGATCAGGATCGAATCAGGAAAGAAAAACAGGACGTGTGACTGGAGCCTTAAGAGGTTAATACAAAAGCTTTCTGATGTCATGTAATGCAGGGCTTCTGTCTGGTTATCTGTATATGAGGATACACACTGCTCTGGAATAGTGGGGAAGTTATCTGTATTCTGATTGGTCCTGCTAGTTCATGTGAGGAGAGCAAAGTCTTATGGGAAGTGAGGGAAATACAGGATGGCCTCAAGGACAGAGCAAAGATCACCACAGGAGAGACCATTTGCAGCAGAGGCCATTTTAGTAAGATGCTGAAATAGAGGCACAGAGAAATAAGGTTGCTAAGGGCTGAATACAGACATCAGAAAGGTAAAATTAACTGAAAAATACAGCTTCATGAATATCTGCCCTTCAGCATCACATATGGTAGGAATTTCATTTTTGGTACTGAAACAGTAGTTATGCTTTAAATTGAATTATGCTGCGTCAAATTTATAAAGAGTTTCATGCATCTTAATAAATTCGGAGCATCCTGGGCTGTCTTTAAGACAGAAGATGAAATCTCCACCAGCTATGAGCAGGAATAGATTTGCACTGTTTTTGTGAAGCTGGTTACTCCCACCTCTGTGATCTGATACAACCCACCCACAAGGCGTGAAAATTTGTGAAATTTTCAAAAATAGGACATGTATCATAATTTGTGACCTTTAAATGTTTATTTTATTTTGTACAGTTAATAAACTATATTAATATTAGTCCACATACCGTATATGTAAAGAAAAGATATAAAAACAAAAGATAAGAAAAAAAAAGAAAGAAAACATAGTAGACCTCCCTCTTTCCCCATCTCTCCAACTTGTTATTTACTCCATATTACTCACTACTTAAAAGTAGACCTCCGGTAATAATGACGTTTTACTAAGTGCCAGAAGCTTGCCTCACTAAGCTAAGGATTCATACTTGCCTGCTCTCCACCGCTACGGTCCTCCATTGTGTCCATGTTCCGGTCCCCACAGTGTTGACATTCAGCGCTGCATGAGCATGGTCACATGTTCCAATGCAGCCAATGACGGTGGTGTCATGCTGCTTGTGGCCACATCACCACTGAAGCCAGTCATTGGCTGCAGCGGAGCACACGTCCATGTCTAGGCTGCCACGGACATAAACACTGAGGGGACCGGAACATGTAGCCACCGAAGGCAGTGGGAAGGACCGGGGAGCAGGTAAGTATGAATCCTTAGCTTAGTGAGGCAGGCTGCTGGGACTTGGTAAAATATCGGAGAACCCCTTGAATGCTTGAGGTCACTGTTGTCAATTGAGTGCTCTTTATTCCTCTTGTTCATATAATTTGTGACTTTAAGCCACAAAAGTAACCCAAGTCTCTTCATAAATTTGCATATATTTAATTTACGCTGCCGTAGACTGGCATGGATTGAATTAATCACATAATTTGACACATATCCTTCTGATTTTAGATTCACCCACTAATGATCCATTCAGGCTATAAATACTAGACATATTTTTGCCCCCGGATGTGTGACTTTACACGTGGCCATTTTGCAGCAAGTTTGTCGTCCTCTGTAGGGATAACACTTCCTCTACCATTTGTACAACAGGACTTTAGTCATCTGCAAATACAGAGAAAAGTTAAGGCAGGTCATACACATAAATGTCAGCTCGACCGGCTGACCATCTAATGTGTATGGAGCATCCAGATTCTCTCCGTGATGGCAGATGTCGAAGGAAGAAGGGTTGGGCATGCTGACTTTCCTAAGAGATTATCCAGCACGTGAAGATAAAACCATAGTTTCTTTATTCCATATCAATTAAAATCATTCCAGTGGCATATTACATGACCGCAACGCGTTTCGATCAACAGATCTTACTCATGAGTAAGATCTGTCATTCGAAACGCGTTGACGTTTAGTAATATGCCACTGGAATCATTTTAACTTAAGTGCTGGATAATTTCTTATGGACTTTCTACACCGCTGGGGCGTGATCCAAGCATTGGATACTACCCTCTGTTAGCCTGGCTGGCGCAAGTTACTTTCCTTACATGCTGAACTTCAAAGTGCCCAATGATTTTGTTCAGGGGAGACAGGTCGCCGTCAGGTCGCCTGCTTCCCACTTAAAAAACATGCATGTTCAGCTGATAATGCATGTGTATGGAGGGGGTTAGACAGGACAGGTAGAAGTGCACGGCAAGCTTTAACCTCCAACGTCTGCATTATTGGTAAATGGGTTAAACTGGTCCAGACCAGATCCCTGGGATACCTCACTTATCAGTCCAATTAGTTATATGGTATAAAGCCATGCTGTTCGCAGCGGGCGCAGCCGGGGTCTGTCTAGTGTAGAGCCGTCAGCTCCGACGACCAGTGTTGAAGAAAGGCAGGGACACAACAAAGTCACTTCAATACGGTTTATTGGTAGTTCCAGACAACTTACAGTTCAGTACAGCCGGATCGCAGCCGGGTCAGGTAGTCAGTCCATAACACAAGAACAGAGTGATACAGGCTCGGGTCTCACTTAGATCCGTCCTCAGGCCAGTATTGCGTCACACACGCCTTACCTCTGTGATCTGTAAGCCTCTCACTCTTCCTGCTTCTTGCTGCTGACTTTTAAATCACCACCGTGGACATGGGCCACCTGAGAGACCCGGAGTGGATTGTGGGGAATAAGCACCCATCCAAATCTTTGCTTCTTCCCAATAAAATCCAGGCCTGGATTAGCTGATACCAGCTATCCTAGGTACCAACAGCGTCCACTATCTATCCTAGTGGACGCACTAGGTAGTGGCTTTCACTCCACCAAGGCAGGGCACCTTGGTGGCACGTCTCACGTGAACCACAGCAAACCATGATATGCATCTCCTCTTAAAGGTTTCCTGCACCATTCCTTCCTTCATATATGAGGCCTGTCACTGCCTCACACTACACCTAGTAACTTTGGGCAGTTGATATGCAATTGCTCGCTCTAGTGGTCAGGTATAGCGGTCCCTTACAGATACTGTACTAGCTTCTACATATTTTGGGATCCGTAGTTTATAGTTTGTGTATTGTCGTTTTGGGGATTTGTCTGTTTTTGTGCTGTTGTACTCTCCTGGTGGAATTCAGATAGGGACAGTTTAGTTTTGGCCATTTCTGTTGACCGTCATTCATCCGCTGTCTACCTGCATGCCATACATCTGCCATCTACTCCACTGCTGGATCATCCCCTATTTTCATAACCCTTAGCACTCAGTACCTGTCATCTACCGATGACTTTCTTTTAGTGTTTTTTCTGACATTATTTATATGTGGTTCATTTATGAGGTTCTTGCGACCCTCTGGTTGTTGTGCAAGTCCTGTGGTTAATTGAATGCCACGAGCCACAGTCAGGACTTGGTGAAGGTGACTGCTATCAGCTTAAAGGGGTTTTCCCATGATTAATATTAAAAAATAAAAATCCGATATCATCTAGTAAATGACAATCTCTTTCTAACAAAGCTAGAACTAGATCCAGAGATCTCCCCACTCATTGCTCAAATTGCTCTGCTAGATTAATTTTAACCCCTCTGCGCAAATGGACGGAACTGTACGTCCATTTCGCTAGTGTGTTTGCGTAAATGGACGTACAGTTCCGTCCATTGGGTAATCGCCACTTGCCGTCACGGGACCAATCAGACTTGGCCCGTGTCGGCGATCGCCCTGTCTCTCCTGACCCCTGACCTATTCTGACTCCTGGCCTGTCCTGACCACTGACCCTTAGCCATCACCTGTTAACCTTTTATTTGCCTTTTTTTTTCTTCTCAGTTTTATAAAAATAAAAAAATAAAAAATGACAAAAGGAGTGGCCCCTCCACTTGTCACTTATTATTGCTATGTGCCCAAATAGATCTTTACTTCCACCATGTGGGGTCTTTTTGTGATCGGTAGAAATTGTGTAACACATATTAGGGTGCATTTTCACCTTAAACTATTGTGTAAAAGAAAAAAATGGGACAAAAACTTCATTTTATATAAAAAAAAGTGTCCTTTTTAATTTTTCAAGCCTCATGTTAACATCATTTAAGAAATATTTGTGGGGTCAAAATGCTCACTTTACCCCTTTATGAAGTCCTTGAGGGGTGTAGTTTCAAAAATGGAGTCACTTGTTGGGAGTTTTCAATGTGTAGGTGCTTTAGGGTCACAGCAAACGCATTGTGCCACCTGAAAACCTTTTGGGCAAAATCTGCTCTCCAAAAGCCCAATTGTGTTCCTTCCCTTCTGTGCTGTGTGCCCAAATAGATCTTTACTTCCACATGTGGGGTCTTTTTGCGATCGGGAGAAATTGTGTAACAAATTTTCTTTTTTTTTTTTTGTCTAACCCCTCATCAATGAGTACATTTTAAGGCTAAATTAAAGAATTATTGAAAAAAAGTTAAAATTGTAAATTGAACCTCCATGTTGCTTTAATTCTGGTGAAGCACTCAAAGGGTTAACAAACTTTGCAAATGTTGTTTTGAAAAGCTTGAGGGGTGCAGTTTTTAAAATGGGGTGATTTATGACGGTATTCCAAAATATGGGCCATGCAAAGCTTTTCAATATTGACCTAGCCACTAAAAAATGGTTTTTGAAAATTTCTTGAAAATTTGCTGTTGGAATTCCAAGCCTTCTGAAACACTAAAAATAGAAAAGGATATTCGAAAAATGATGCCAACATAAAGCAGACATATAGGGAGTTTAAGATAGCACCGAATTTCAGTGGTAAGACTATCTGTCTTAAAAGCAGAACATTTAGAATTTTGAAAATGATGTTTTTTTCAAAATTTTCACCAAATTTCCACTTTTTTCATAAATAAACAAAACATATCCACCAAATTGTACCATTTTTATGAAGTACAACATGTCACGAAAAAAACAATCTCAAAATCACTGGGATACGTTAATGCATTTTAAAGTTATTAGCAAAAAAAGAGACACATGTCAGAGTTAAAAAATTTGGCTCGGTCCTTAAGATCAAAACAACCTGCAGCGTCAAGGGGTAAAGCTGGCAACTTAGGGGACGTGCACTTTTTTCAGGGGACGTGTAGCTCTAGGTAGTTGAAGGATGGAACTGAGCTTGTGCTTCCATCTTAGTGAGCAGGACAGAGAAATTAGAAAAATAGTAAACAACAGGTGGCGCTGTACAATAGATTTCACTTTATAACTCAGTGGCTATGCTAAATTTTTAATTACATGCAAATACAAAAGTTTTCAGATCCAAGTGCTGGTTTGAAAAATGTAGATTATTCATGGGAAACCCCATTTAAGTCCAGTTCTGTGGTCTTGTGAACAAGTTGCTCAGTTACAGTATTACAGTATTATTGTGTAAAACATGCTACTCAATGTGAATTCTAACTAAGCTTTCAAGTAACTTTCCAATTATGGAGGTTAAACTAACCAGTCTGTAGTTAACAGGCTTTGTCATTGAACCTTTTCTAAACACAGGACTAACATTAATATCTTACCTGTACGTGGAGAATTCATCCAAAAATAATGGTTTTGAAATGACCAACCTAAGCTCTCTAAGAACACAAGGATGAAAACAATGAGTTACAGGAGAGTTATTCACATTAAGTTTTGTAAACCTTTTTGGACCACTGGTTCATTTAGCCAGGACAAGTAATAAGTTATGACATCATTAGAAGCACTAGTGTGACACATCACTGCTCCCAGATGGGAACCACAGCAGTATCGGTGGCGGATAGGCTGTAAATATCAAAATTCCTGGATAACCCTTTTAAAGGTCATGAGTCATGGCTATCAAATAAGCTATGGCATTAATCTTGGCTGTCACATGCTCTGTTTGCTTGTGTTTAATAATCAGGGTAAAGTACTTGGCACAGTACGTGGTACGTGATGCAGCTGAGCTATGTGTACAGCTGGCAGCCTCTATAGTATGAGGAGCTGCCATATGGGGTCCTATACTAAGTCATTTGACAAAAAACTGTATGTGCAGGGGTGCAAGTCACCGCTGCCACACAAAATTTACAGGATTTTCATTGAAGACGAGCTTCATTTGATAATAATTGCTAATTTCCACTTTGCCAGGAAATGCACTCACAAAGTGAATGGTCCCTAGTAGGGATTAGCAAACTTGTGTTTTCAAGTTCGGTGTACAAGGTTCGGGTTATCTAAGAATTCCATTATGGATTCTGCTACCATGGACCATAACTTAGGGTCCGTGGTAGCGGAATCCATAACGGAATACTTAGATAACCCGAACCTTGTACATCGAACTTGAAAACACAACTTCGCTCATCCCTAGTCCCTAGTAATCCACTGGCACTTGTAGGGACCAGTCATTCATGAAGCCTGGAGTCTGTGTTGATTCCTAATGATGCTGAAGCCATAGGTGACCCAGCCTAGATTTGGGTAGAATTAGTCAGCCACAACTTAGTGATCCTCTCCCCAATCAGTCTCCTAAAGCAAAATTACATTCAGCACTATTGGGTGGTCAATATCTGATAGTTCAGAAATTACTTAGACGATTTCTATGGGAAAAATCATTTCTATGGGAACTTTAGTTCTCATAAGAAGGTTTAAAATGACTGCAGTTTGATTCAGAGAACGAGCAGGACCACTCACCATTGTATGGTCCAGTTCACAAAAGGTGCACTAGTCTTAAAGGGGTATTCCAGTTATCATAAATATAACTTATGTTTTAGACTAATTCATAATCAATCATTACCTAATATAATGTCAATTTCACATATTTACTGTTCAGTAGTTATAAAAGTAGTTTTTTCCTCTGCCTCCCACGATGTTCCTTATAAATTACCATGGCATCAACCTGTTGTTCTGAGCCTTTGTTAAGTCGAGCATGCTCAGTGTGTTGCTATCAGTTCTCTAGCTAAATGTCAGTGTGCTGCTGATTACTGAGTAGAGGGGGCGTGACTGGACTGTATATCAAGCAGCCAATCAGTAATCAACACTCACTGCAGGGAACCTAGGAATTGTGGGGATTGTACAGTGCTCCCTCAAGATACAATGGCCTCAGGATACAATATTTTCAACATACAATGGTCTTTTCTGACCCATCGTAAGTTGAAATCAGACTCAACATACAATGTCTCAGACTCAGATCCAACCAATCAAGGTCACTTCTCCGGTAAAATAGCTGGATTAGTTACTAGTTAGGCTACTTTCACACTAGCGTTTTAAAATTCCGGTATTGAGTTCCGTCATAGGGGCTCAATACCGGAATAAAACGCTTCAGTTTTGTCCCCATTCATTGTCAATGGGGACAAAACTGAACTGAAGACAACGGAAGGCTCCTGAAAGCATCCCGTTCAGTCTTCAGACCGGAGAACAAACCGCAGCATGCGGATCCGTCTGGTGTGACCACAATGGTAACCGGATCCGCCCTCCATTGACTTTCAATGGAGTTCATGACGGATCCGTCACCACATACACACAATACACACATACAGACATAGACATGCACATAAACATACACAGACATATATACATACAAATACACATACATACTTACATACCCAGCAGAGGGCACTGTGGGGAATCGTCACCTGTGCAAGCCGTCCTGCTCCTCCGGCGCTCTGAAGACCTGCCGGGAGCATGTAAGTATGTATGTGTATTTGTTTGTCTATATGTGTGTGTGTCTGTGTGTATGTATGTATGTACTGTGTGACATGTGTGGGGCCGGAGCGCGGTTCCGGCTCCACACATGTCGCTGCGGCAGTCCTGATCCGGCAGCACCCTTCACCTGCCGGATCAGGCCTGCCGCTAGTGTGAAAGTAGCCTTAGCAGCTATTCCTGACTGGTATATGTAAGGGCTTCTTGTATCTATCTCAGTTATCTGCTTAGTTTCTTAAATATTCATTTTCTCTTATCTTGGATGATATTTTGGGTCTTTGGAACCGATTACTCAAGTTACAATGGTTTCAACATACAATGGTCGTCCTGGAACCAATTAATATTGTATCTTGAGGGACCGCTGTAGTTTTGCGAGGGAAGATCAGGAGCCATGATACTCTCTGTGTGTTTCAGGCTCACACAGGAGCTAGACAAATGGATTGCAAGGTAAATTGAAACTCTGGTTTATATATATATATATATATATATATATATATATATATATATATATATATATATATATAGGTATGGGTTGTGGTTGGGTCACAGTTTGCAGCCTTAATACAGTTTTTTAAAAATTAAAGAAGAACTCCTGCAAAAATTTTTATTCCATGTCCTGCTAGAAATGTACATGATGTAATCTGTAGTGAATGTCATTTTCTTACCAGTGTCTGTATTTTTGACTTCTATAATCTTGAAGTTTCTTATCTGTGTCATGTGACTAGGAATTAGACCCACGAACTCACACCGAGACTTGTGTGGACAGGAAGTCTAATTCTCTATGCATTCCTATGGGAGCCTCACTTTCACTCTCATAGGAATGAATAGAGCAGTAACTGACTTCCTTTCCTGGGTCAGTTGGAGGTCAGGGAGTTGGTCACATGACCCAGTTACAATAAGAAGAGAAGTTATTACTCACTTTTACATTCTCCGATAAGAAGATGACATTCACTATAGATTATATCATGCACCTTTCTAGCAGGTCAGAGAATAAAAAATTTTGCGGGATTTCTTCTTTAAGTTACTTTACCAGAATACCCCTTTAATGGGAATGTCTTATGGATATAACTAAGCTCAGGTTATCACCACCTGGGGCGAGGGGGTCACCATAGAGGTTCTGTTTTGAAGCCAAGAACCTAGAACCGTTTATACCAAGGACATATCCTTGGTTATGAAGTCCTTCCCACAACACTAAGATAACATGCTTGTCTTACCAAGGCATTTTGAAAACTGATGAAGGTCATTTTCACAAAAAAGATGAGGTGGGGGAGATGCAGCCGACAAATGAATTGCGTTTCATTGGGTCAATGACAATCATGTGCACGAGCCCTTACAGTGTGTGCAGGTTTCCTAAACCCATTACAATTGGTTAAAGAACCATTCTCTGGAAAACATTGGTAACCGGAAACACAGACTCAATCCAGATGTTGAGGATATTTTCCGCCACAAATTTAGCCACATGCCACATGCAAATTTAGTTACTGATTTCATCACAAAATATGTGGAGAAAATCCAAATTGCTTTGGTATAAGAATGAATGTGGTTTGGATTGGAAAATCATAAGCATGCCCACGTGTACTGCACTGTAAATTGCTGAGTATTTGTGGTGCAGAAACCACAGTGAAACGTCTGCCAAATCTGAACATGACCTTCAAGATGCACTCCTACAGAAAATTTGTATTCTTTGGGCTGTTAGATTGGTGGTACATGATAACAAAGTTAATCTTCTTACCGGTGATTGCGTTTGTGAGTTATCCACTCCCTTCTGTTTCTCAGCTGCCATGTCACAGACACTCTGACTTTCCAGCTGATACAGTATCGCAGTCAGTTTCTCTATTCATGCCTGTGAGACTGATCTTGAATGGAGAAACTGACCAGGCATAAGACGCTGGGTTAGTTAGACAGCCAGAGTGTCGGCACCTGATACAGCTGAGGATCACAAGGTAGTAGATAACGCACAAGTACAGTCACCGGTAAGAAGATTACCTTCAACACAATTTACATCATGTACCTCTTCAGAAAATAAACATTATTGTGGGAGTGTTTCTTTAAACGAGACCTTATCAGCATAAGATCTCCCACTCTGTAGATGCAAGCAGGAAAAAAGTTTGGCGAGATCCAACATCCTTGTAGGAGGGACAGGTTTTGGTTGCGCTACTAAGCAAATTTGAAAGATGCTGTTTCTCAATGCTGCTGTTGAGTGAATTCCATGATGTTACCACAAGGATGATACCACAAAGAGTCCATGTAAAGCTCTGCCCCAAACTGAATCCTTAGTACAAGAACTGGCTATGACGCTGCAAAGAAAATTACACTAGAGCACTCTAAAGACATTTTGCTGCATAAAACAACTTCACATTTCAGAAATAAAGAAATCAATGGAAAAATCGATGGAACCATCGTTTTTTAAGTCTACAACATACAGCCACTTTATGGAGTCGAAGCTATAAAACCATCGGGTTACGATTTCCACGGCAGAAAATATTTGCGTAAGGAACAGAACATTTCATATGCGGAAACGTTTTACAGAGCAAATCCATGCATCATTAAACTAAGGACGGAGTACACAATTATAAGCAAAACCACAATGTTCTCAGTTTGAGGCCGAAAGAAAAATAAAAAATAAAACCATTAGAAAGAAGTCAAATAAATCACATAATGAGAGAAAATCTTTTAAAAGCGGACTTTAGACGGGTACAAAAAAGGTTTTCAAAGGCAATTTCGAAGTCTGATATTAGCACAGCTTTTATTCTAACAAGTATAACAACTGACAGACAGAAAATGCCCCAAGTAAGAGGCACAGAACATTAATACAAAGTAAATATACCGCTACTGCGACTTACCCGCATTCACAATGGCGTCAACCTCCAGCTGGGTGATGTCTCCTTTGTAAAGTGACACTTTGTCACACAAGATGCTAATTTCTCGTTTGTCATCTGAAAAAAAAAAAAGAGATTTATATTCGGATGAATGATGTATTATTTACCAAAAAAATTATTATCGTGAATTTTTCTGGCTACATCTATTATACAGGTATATGGTCTATGAAGCTAACACGTACATACAATACTTACTATATTCTTGATTTTTTAACTACTGGCGCCTACATATGGTCTGTACACAAGGGCTGGAATGTCAAGGGTGGTCATCTCAGACACACCAGGAGACAGACCACCCAACTCATTTAGTCCAACAAGCTATGGGGCCGGTTTGCCTTGAAGCCACTAGTTTGTTACAGAACTATGACATCTATGCTAGATCTGTACAAGTCTATCGGACGAGCTCGTTGGTGGACCATCCCAGTCCTTCTCTCCTGAGCTACCGTATCATCAATAGATTTGATCATTCAGGAGGGGAGGGGAGAGAGAAAAAGAAAGAGAGAGAGTCAATCCATCAGAAAACTCATCTGATGGAATCCACTCTGAATTTCATTTTGCAGCTTGCTATGTACTGGAATACATGCAAGCTGCAGAAGCCAACGCTTAAAGGGGTTGTCTCATCATGGACAATGGGGGCATATCGGTAGGATATGCCCCCATTGTCTGATAGGTGCGTGTCCCACCGTTGGGACCCACACCTATATCCAGAACGGAGCCCCACAATGTGTTGGCTGGAGGACTCCGGTCCGGCCACCACCAAGCCGGCTCCCCATAGAAATGAATGGGAGTGTACCGCGCATGCGCGGCCCCGATCCCATTTATTTCTATGGAGCCGACAGAAATAGCCGAGCCAGTGCTCGGCTATTTTTGACGGCCCTGTAGAAAATGAATGGAGGCCAGCTTAGCATGTGCAGTTTGCCCTCCTTCACTTTCAGGGCTCCGTTCTGGATATATGTGCGGGTCCCAGTGGTGGGACCCGCACCTATAAGACAATGGGGGCATATCCTAGCGATATGCCCTATTGTCCAAGATGGCACAAACCCTTTAAAGTCTATGGACACCTTTGAACAGAAGGCTTGCTACTCTGTAAACAGACAGAGACCGGTATGCTGTACAGAGAAAAGGGCTGAACATTTTTAATAAAGACCAAAAAAAAAATGATTTGTAGCCCAAGCTGAGTAGAAAGTAATAAAAAAAAATTTTCCCCAAAGGTGTCCCACAGCCTTTAATAATTTTTAATGAAGTCCAACTAGACAAATGTTTTATGGCATAACTGATGCAACACAAAAAATATGGTAATCAAAGTTGTACACAGCCTTTAAAGGGGTTGTCCCACAAAAAATATTCTACAGTTTTCAAACCAGTACCTGGATCTGAATACTTTTGCAATTGCATGTAATGAAATTTAACATAGCCTCTGAGTTATTCCATAAAATGTATCTGTAAAGCGCCACCTGCAGTTTTTTTTTTTTCTTATTTCTTTGTCCAACTCACTGAGAAGGCCGCACATGCTCAGTTTCATCCTTCAACTGTTTCCTGAGCTGTGATAGGGAGAGCATGGACACGCCCCCTTAGCTGTAGCAGAAAAGACACTCCCCTTGAGCTTCCAGCTTGATATAAATCTAGCAGAGCAATGAATGGTGAGATCTCTGGATCCATGTGAGGTACAGGGATGGTTCTAGCTTTGTTAGAAAGAGGTTGTCATGTACTGTATGATGTCTGATTTCTATTTTTCACACTAATCGTCGGATAACCCTATTAAGCTTGTGTCTTTGCTCATTTTCATAACCATCAAATACAAGACTGTTCTAGAAAAAGAAACGTGATATCCGTCTTTACTCTGCACTTTACAGAGACATGAAAGATGTTAGTGGTTCTTAAATACAAGATATATGAAGAAGTTTCCATAATGATAAAACTTCCACAACTTCAGTTTGGTTATGGTCATGCCCTACGAACAGGAAGGAGGTTCAGGCCTGTGGACCAGGGTGCAGGTTTTCTATACGGAAGGCATATAAACACTGACAATCTATCACAGACAATGAACGTTCCTTTTAGCCATGAACAAAAGGGATGGAAAACAAATTCAGCGGCTGACTAGGAGAACAATACATGCAATATCACACACTGTTCATGGAGGCTTTACATTTCCTACACACTGACCTAAGGCCAAATCTATATTAGATTTTTTATTTTTATTGTCATAAATAAAACATTCTGAAGTTTTGTGTTTTATACTTTATGTTTCAGGATAGCATGCACATTTTCATATCCTCCAACTATAAAAGCTGTCTCACACAAGACAAGCACCAATTGATTATGTGCCTTTATACTTACTGGAAAAAAAACCCTGCTTTACTTTCAGGTTTCAACCATATCTTTAGGGCATTACTCATGTTCCCAAAATTGCTGCAAACCAATTTAGGGAAAAATCACGGCATGTATGACTATGCCCTCAGAGGGAGACCTATTATGGCTTTAAAACTTTTTAGTAGGAAAGTCAAAAAATGTCACTGCAAGTTCCATTTGAGCCTTTTCTGGTGCACTTTTAACAAAAAGTGGGGAAGAAGGCCCCAGGAGGGAACTCTATGGACCAACTGTTTGAAGAACATGTGCAACAGAAAACTACACCAGTTTCTGTCTGGCATTGAGTTCAGTCTGGTGCATGGACAGGAGGAGGGGCGACAAACTTGTTAAAAGGCATCAGCGTTCTAAAGAGATCACCGATTCAGGGGGTCCTGTAATAGGGTGCCACTGCTGCAGCAAGTCAGTCTGTGAAATGTATTCCTTCCTAGGTATTCCACAACCAACTCTGCGTGGTATTATTGAAAAGTGGAAGCGTTTGGGAACCACAACAACTCAGCCACGAAGTGGAGACCATGTAAAGCTACAGAGCAGAGTGCTGAGATATATTATACATAAATGTCCTAAACACTCTACTGTAGGACTGCAACTTTTACTCAATTAAATCGAGTAACTCGGCACAGAAAAATTTTTTGCATCAAGCATTCGTTTGTGTCATGTGACCACGGTGTGTGAGTGAAGCGCTTGCTATTACTCACGCTCCGTGGTCTTCCACCAGCCAGCACCACGCTGCACTGGATCCTGACATACACACATCGTCAGGATGTAGTGCACGTAAGCGCACACTATGACCTGATGCTGTGTGACATCAGGAGGATAGTGCAGCCCGTGAAGAAGAGGCAAGCAGAGCTGTGGAGTGTCGGCAGCGCCCCTACAGGAAAGGTATTTGGCTTTTATTTTCATGAAAGGGGGATAATTTGAACATTTATATTTTTTTATTTTTTATATTTTAAAAACTTTTTTTTTTACTTATTTTTAAAGGGGTTGTCTCACTCAAGCAAATAACTTTGTCTACATGATCAATGCTAATACAAGGCACTTACTAATGTATTGTTATTGTCCATATTGCTTCCTTTGCTGGCTGGATTAATTTTTCCATCACATTATCCACTGCTTGTTACTAGGGATTAAAGGGTTATTCTCATTTTAGACAATGGGGGCATATCGCTAGGATATGCCCCCATTGTCTTATAGGTGCGGGTCCCACCGCTGGGACCCGCACCTATTTCCAGAACGGAGCCCCCGAACTGAATGAGGGCGCACTGCGCATGCGCAGCCGCCCTCCATTCATTTCTATGGGGCCGCCGAAAATAGCCGAGCGCTGGCTCGGCTACTTCCGTCGGCTCCATAGAAATGAATGGGAGCGCACCGCGCATGCACGGCCCAGCTCCCATTCATTTCTATGAGCGGTGCGGGGAGCTGCGTTCTGGATATAGGTGCGGGACCCGCACCTATAAGACAATGGGGGCATATCCTAGCGATATGCCCCCATTGTCTAAGAAGAGAATAACCCTTTAAGACTACCCTGCAATCCAGCAGCAGTGGCTGTGCTTGCACACTAAAGGAAAAAATGCTGGTCTCCCTAGTGGCCACGACTGGGGGGGGGAAGTAATCCCAGCCATCTCGTATCTGCAGCGGTGGCCATAACCCCTAGATAATAACCATGTACAATGCAATGAAAAAAATGAATTAAGCCAGCAAAGGAGGCAATATGGACAATCACAATACATTAGTAAGTGCCTTGAAAAAGTATTCATATCCCTTGAACTTTTCCACATTTTTTCATGTTATGCACACAAACTTAAATTTATTTTGTTAGGATTTTATGTGACAGACCAACATGTTGGAAATTGGTGGCAGCAAAACAAAACTTCTTGAAGCAACTTCTTCTTGAGGAGATTCTTTCGTTTATTTGGAGATAAGAGCAGCAAGATAGCGTATAAATAAATATAAAATTCAGGCAGAATATGGCACGAAGATGAAAGTGTGAAGCAGCAGGGGCAAAAAGGCAGTGCCTGTCCAAAATCCTCAGACACAGACTTTTAAACCCCAAGAACAAAGGAATAATGAATATTATAATTCAGGTTTTCCGCAGTATACTGCAGTCCATAGGCTTCAATGTTACTCACACATAACATCATTATTATACATAACCATTGATCTACATATGTTACGCCTACAACAACTTCTAATTGGACAAAAGTTTCTTAGCATGACCACTTCTTGCAGAAATAATTTGTACATTGGGTCCTCCATTAGTTCACCCCAATTTTAGTACCAATCTCCATTTTCTTTTCATAGCGCCATATGGGCCATAAAACCAAAACCATTTATCACCTATCCAACACCATGAATCGAACATGATCATAAACATGCTAATGGCCTGCTTCAGTTTCAATAGACACGTACATTTATCCTAGCTCACCATCACAGCTTGAAATTGATTACTTGAGAATCTCTACATCAGGATATTTCCTAACCAAGCTATTTCTTCACTTTAACTCTTTACTAAACTCCTTTACAATGAGAATATAAGATGTCTGCCTAATACAACATGGATGACTATCAGATCTAATCCTGATTCTCCAACACAACACAAAATAGCAAGTATGTGTGAAGTTAAAAGAAAATGATACATGGTTTCCAAACTTTTTAATAAATCAAAATCTGGAAAGTGTATTCTGATACTCCTAAATAAAATCCAGAGTGACCAATTGCCTTCAGAAGTGACCTAACTAGTAAATAGAAGTCCACCTGCATGTAATTTATTCTGAGTATAACTATGGCTGTTCTGTGAAGGCCTCAGAGGTTTGTTACAGAGCATTAGTGATCAAATAGCATCAAGAAAACGAAGGAACACACCAGACAGGTCAGGGATAAAGTGTAACGCAGGGTTAGGTTAAAAAAAAAAAATATCCCAAGCTCTGAACATTTCACTGAGCACTGTTCAATCTATCATCTGAAAATGGAGTATGGCACAACTGCAAACCTACGAAGGCATGGCTGACCACCTAAACTGACAGCCCAGGCAAGGAGAGTACTAATCAGAGAAGCAGCCAAGAGGCCCATGGTCACTCTGGAGGAGCTGTAGTAATCTAATAGTCATGTACTCCACAAATCTGACCTTTAGGGAAGAGTGACAAGAAGAAAGCCATTTTTGAAAGCAACCCCTAAGAAGTCCCATTTGCAGTTTGCCCCAAGCCATGTAGGGAACTCGACAAACTTGTGGACGAAAGTGCTCAGGTCATATGAGACCAAAGTTGAACTTTTTGGTCTAAATGCAAAATGTTATGTGTGGCGGAAAACTAACACATCACCTTGAACATACCATCCCCACCGTGAAACATTGTGGTGGCACTATCATGCTGCAGGGATGCTTTTCTTCAGCAGAGACAGGGAAGCTGTTCAGTGCTGATTGGAATATATACAGTATGAAGATGAATACAGGGAAATCCTGGAGGAAAACCTGGTAGAGGCTTCAAAAACTTGATACTAGGACACAGGATCACCTTCTAGTAGAACAACGACCCTAAACATACAGCCAGAGCTGCAATGGAATGGTTTAGATCAAAACATATTCATGTGTTAGAATGGCCCAGTCACAGTCCAGACCTAAATCCCATTGAGAATCTGTGGCATGACTTGAAAATTGCTGTTCACAGACGCTCTCCATCCAATCTGACTGAGCTTGGCCTATTTTGCAAAGAATGGGCAAAAATTTCAGCCTCTAGATTTGCAAAGGTAGAGACACATCCCAATAGACTTGTAGCTGTAATTAGAGCGAAAGGTGGTTCTTTCAGGTATTGACTCAGGGGGCGGAATACAAATCCACACCGCACTTTCCAAATTTTTATTTATTCAAATTTTTTTAAATCCATCTATCATTTTCTTTTCACTTTACACATACTTGCTACTTTGTGTTGGTCTATCACATAAAACCCCAATAACATACATTCAAGTTTGTGGGTGTAACATGAAAAAATGTGGAAGTTCAAATATGAATAAGTGCTTTGAATTAACTTTGTCTCCATGATAAATGCCATTTGCTGAAGCGATACAAGCCCTTTAAAGAGGTTGTCTCATCTCGTGGTTACTAAGCCGTGATGAGACAGTCCTGACCACCTCCTGGCTGGGGAACAGCAGAGCGCTAAGGGAAAGCACGTAGCTTGCTGTGCTACGTTGTTTCAGTAGCTCTCATGCGCGGCACTGAAACAGCAGAGCGCCGGAGCTGTATCTCATCTCTCTTTAGTAACGGCAAGATGAGACAACCCCTTTAAAGGTGATGGTCAGTTCATACTACTAGTTACACATGTGCTGGTAACAGGATTTATATGCAGCTAGTAATAAAGGTTATTAACCCCTTCAACCCCGAGCCTGTTTTCACCTTTCTGCCCAGGCCATTTTTTGCTAATCTGACATGTGTCACTTATGTGGTAATAACTTTGGAACGCTTTTACTTATCCAGTCCATTCTGAGTAGTAATTTTTTGGCAAAATATTTCATTTTTATTTATAAAAAAATACCAAATTTACCAAAAATTTCCAAATTTCAATTTCTCTACTTTCAAAATACAAAGTAATACCTCCAAAAATAGTTATTATTTTACATTCCCCATATGTCTACTTTATGTTGGCATCATTTTATAAATGTCATTTTACTTTTTTAGGACGTTAGAGAGCTTAGAAGTTTAGAAGCCATTTTTCAAATTTTCCCCAAATTTTCCAAAACCATTTTTTTAAGCACCAATTCAGTTATAAAGTGATTTTGAGGGGCTTACATAATGAAACCAACCCATAAATGACCCCATTTTAGAAACTACACCCCTCAAATTATAAAAAAACTGCTGTTACAAACTTTGTTAACCCTTGAGGTGTTCCACAAGAATTAAAGGAAAATGGAGGTGAAATTTCAAAATTTCACTTTTTTGGTAGATTATTCATGTTAATAATTTTTTTTCTTGCAACACAGTAAGGGTTAACAGCAAACTAAACCTCAATATACATTGCTCTGATTCTGCAGTTTACAGAAATACCCCATATGTGGTGGTAAACATCTCTATGGGTTTGTGGCAGTGGTCAGAAGGAAAGGAGCGCCATATGGATTTTGGAGGCAGATTTTGCTAGAATAGTTTTTAGGCACCATTTTGTAATTGAGAGACCCTGACGTACCCCTACAGTGGAAACCCTCAAAAAGTGACCCCATTTTGGAAACTACACCCTTCACCGAATATATTAAGGGAGGTACTGGCCACTTTGACCCACTAAGTGTTTTACGGAATTTGGAAACACTTGGCTGTGCTTCCAATAAAATGTTGCTTTAGCCCCAAATTTTTTGTATTTTCATAAGGGGTAACAGGAGAAAAGCACCCCATAATTTGTTACCCATTTTCTCCTGAATACGGCAACACCCCATATGTGTTGGTAAACTGATGTGGGGGCACATGGCAGGACTCAAAACAGAAGGAGCGCCATATGGATTTTACAACACAGATTTTGATGGAATGGTTTGCGGGAGCCACTGATTTTTATTTTTTTGAGTGATTGTCTTATGTGGGGGCTCATTTTTTGCGGGATGAGCTGATGTTTTCATTGGTACCATTTTGGGGTACATAAGACTTTTTGTGAGTCAAGGTGAAAAAAATAGCTGTTTTGGCATGGTCTTTAAAAAATTTTTTTTACAGCATTCACCAGAGAGGGCAAATCATGTGATATTTTTATAGAGCAGGTTGTTACGGACGCGGCGATACCTAATATGTCTAACATTTTTATTTTTGGAAAGTTTTACACATTAGATGCATTTTTGAACAGAATAAAATCTTTATTTTGTGTTGCCATTTTCAGAGAGCCATATTTTTTTTATTTTTCGGGCGATTGTCTCAGGTAGGGTATAATTTTTGCAGGACAAGATGACGGTTTGGTTGGTACCATTTTTGGTTAAATACGCCTTTTTGATCGCTTGCTATTACACTTTTTGTGAGGCAAGAGGAAAAAAAATGGTTGTTTTGGCATAGTTTTTTTTTTTCTTTGCAGCATTCACCTGGTGGGCCATCTCATGTAATATTTTTATAGAGCAGGTTGTTACGGCCGTGGCGATACCAAATATGTCTAACTTTTTTATTTTTGGAAAGTTTTACACATTAGATGCATTTTTGAACAGAATAAAATCTTTATTTTGTGTTGCCATTTTCAGAGAGCCATATTTTTTTTATTTTTCGGGCGATTGTCTCAGGTAGGGTATCATTTTTGCGGGACAAGATGATGGTTTGATTGATACCATTTTGGGTTAAATACGCCTTTTTGATCGCCTGCTATTACAATTTTTGTGAGGCAAGAGGGAAAAAAATGGCTATTTTGGCATAGTTTCTTAAAAAAAAAATTTTTTACAGCATTCGTCTGGGGGGCCATCTCATGTAATATTTTTATAGAGCAGGTTGTTACGGACGCGGCGATACCCAATATGTCTAACATTTTTATTTTTGGAAAGTTTTACACAATATATTTATTTTTGAACAGAATAAAATCTTTTTTTTTATGTTGCCATTTTCTAAGAGCCATATTTTTTTTATTTTTTGGGCGATTGTCTTAGGTAGGGTATCAATTTTTGCGGGACGAGATGACGATTTTATTAGTAACATTTTGGGATAAATGTGCCTTTTTGATCGAGTAGTATTACACTTTTTGTGGGGGAAGGTGACCAAAAAATGGCTGTTTTGGCACTGTTTTTATTTTTTATTTTTTACTGTGTTCACCTGGCGGGATGGATTATGTGATATTTTTATAGAGCTGGTCGATACGGACGTGGCGATACCTAATATGCCTACTTTTTCTTTTTTTTCTTTTTAACATTTTTTTTTTTACTTTATTGGGGGGAAAATGGCGTTTTTCTTTTTTTTACTTGAAACTTTTTTTTTTTTTACTTTATTTTTCACCTTTTTTTTCAACTTTTGGGGGTCTGATCCCCTGCACAATGCATTACAATACTGTTGTATTGTAATGCATTGGCTGTAAGTGTATTACTCACAGTAATACACTTACAGCCTGCTTCCTGTGCGATCCAGGGGGCTGGATCGCACAGGCTCGCAGGGATGGCAGCCACGATGCCTAAGGAAGGCATCGGGCTGCCATCCAAGCCATCGGGTCCCCGTCACAGCAGCGCAGGGACCTGATGGCCCCCCCGCTCGCCATCCTGAATATGCGCACACCTCATGTGCCGCGGTCAGCGCTGACCGCGGCATATGAAGGGTTTATGCGCCGGCATCGGTGTTTTCACCGATGCTGGCGCATTCCCCAGGGGTCCGGCACCAGGGCACTGCCGGACCCCCGCCGCTGATCGGGCGGGCGCAGCTCCTGTACCCGCCCGATCAGCGGGCCGTACATGTACGGCGCTGGGCGGTAAGTCACGTTCCGCTGTGCCGTACATGTACGGCGCTGGGCGGGAAGGGGTTAAACTATCAGCGCTGATGTCCAATAGTTTTATATCAGGGATTAGCAACCTCCGGCACTCCAACTGTTCAGAAATTACAACTCCCAGAATCCTCCTTTCATTTCTATGGGAGTTACAAGAACAGCCAAGTAACTGTGCATGCTGGGAGTTGTAGTTTTACAGCATCCGGAGTGCCGAAGGTTGCTAATCCCTGTTTTATATGAATAATTCAACCTCTTTAATATCAACATATTTTGAACAATTTTATGCTTTTAACTTTGTGGGAACACTTTGGGGAAGGTCCTTTTCTGTGCCAACATGACCGTGTCCATAAAGGCATGGTTGGGCCAGTTTGGTTTGGAAAACCTTGACTGTCCTACCAGGACTCCAAAGCATTTCTCAGTAGAAGGGTACCTTCATTTTCCTCTTTTTGGATAGCCCTACAACTCTAGTTGTTGCATTTATTAAAGGGAGTCTTTCACCAATATGACTAACAGCACTGCCCCACAGAAGATTGCAGACACATCCCAGACATACCTGTGTGCACTGTGTGTCTGTATTACATGTCCAGGAAAAGCACTTTTATTCTGCTGGAAAACAGCTCCCTAGTGCCCAGCTCTGCTGCTGCAAGTACCCAAAGCAAACCAGTCTAAAGAGGGGAGAGCTGCTTTAACTGCTCATATCTTGGGATTGGTAGCAGATACCTTCTTTGAAAGCTAGCATTCCAAGCTTTCAAAATCACAGCATTATATCCACTATATCAGAAGATATAGCTGTTATAAATCGGGATAGAAAGTGTCACGGGAGGCCAGCGACACGCTCCCTCCGCGCAGCGCCGCCGGACCTCTCCGCCCTCCTAGAGACGAGCAGTAGGGGATTGAAGTGGCTACCTAGGGCCTATACTGTAAGTAGGTAGGGTCAGAGGTGGGGTTCAGACAGGGCTCACAATCCCCTGTGTTCCTGTCGTGACAGAAAGCTGCTTTTAGTTTCACTTTCAGCTGGGCACTTGGGAGCTGTTTTCCTGCAGAATAAAAGTGTTTTTTTCTGGACATGTAATACAGACACAGAGTGCACACAGGTATGTCTGGGATGTGACATGTAATACAGACACAGAGTGCACACAGGTATGTCTGGGATGTGACATGTAATACAGACACAGAGTGCACACAGGTATGTCTGGGATGTGACATGTAATACAGACACAGAGTGCACACAGGTATGTCTGGGATGTGACATGTAACACAGACACAGAGTGCACAGGTATGTCTGGGATGTGACATGTAATACAGACACAGAGTGCACACAGGTATGTCTGGGATGTGACATGTAATACAGACACACAGTGCACACAGGTATGTCTGGGATGTGACATGTAATACAGACACACAGTGCACACAGGTATGTCTGGGATGTGACATGTAACACAGACACACAGTGCACACAGGTATGTCTGGGATGTGACATGTAATACAGACACACAGTGCACACAGGTATGTCTGGGATGTGACATGTAATACAGACACACAGTGCACACAGGTATGTCTGGGATGTGACATGTAATACAGACACACAGTGCACACAGGTATGTCTGGGATGTGACATGTAATACAGACACACAGTGCACACAGGTATGTCTGGGATGTGACATGTAATACAGACACACAGTGCACACAGGTATGTCTGGGATGTGACATGTAATACAGACACACAGTGCACACAGGTATGTCTGGGATGTGTGTGAAATCTTCTGTGTGGCACTGCTGTTAGTTATATATGTGAAAATGAGGTGACAGACTCCCTTAAACGATTATGTTAAATGTAAAGGGTGTATTAGAAAGCCCGATTTAACTGGCGATTGTCATGAAGGAGACGCTCCTTCCTGGCAATCCTCTCTTTGCTAGAGGAGGAGACCACTGCAATTACATGCAGCGATCTCCTCCTCAGTATAGGAAGGAGCGATCATTATGCCATTGCACTTCCCTATACTGAATCATTGTTTGCCAGCAGCAGATTGTGATTAGATACCACAATCTGCCGCCTGTAATCTTTTTTTTTTTTTTAACCGGTCAACAGATTTGGATTGTCCTATGAACAAGTGTTTTTTGTTTGTATCAGGCAACCGGTGACAGTATTACACTGCCAGATCATCAGTAATGTGCATCTGCCGAATAATCGGCAGGTGTAACACACCCTTTAGTTTTCACAGTTGCTCTTCAACTTTAAAGGGCATCTCCATCTATATGAGACTGGGTAGTCTGAGTACCACAGTGTATTGACTAAGAGCACTAAGCACTAAGTTTGCTCATCTGGCAGGCTCTGCTTACATTTAGCGGGAGGTCGGGTTTCCAATGTGAATCATATGCATAGGATTACATAAACACCATTACTAAAGAAGGGTAAACTCTGCCTAGCAAGACCTTGTCTATAATACCGTCAGAGCAATGTGATAGAATATTCCTTACATTTAACTTTGCTAACCCTAAAGCCTTTATCTTCTTTACAAAACAGGCCTGTGGGAAAAGACTGACAGGCAATTTCAGCTACCATGCCGAAAAAAAAAAAAAAAAAAGAAAGAAATTCAATCGGTCTTAAAACCACCGAGGGACAAAGCACGGAGAGGTCTGAGCTGCCACTATCTGGAGGCAGCAGCTGTGTCTAGATTTCCATGTAATGCCCTGCAGAGATTTATCGTGTGAGAGGTATATCTAGCCTTATGAATAAACCTGCCAATCCAATGGATGAGACTGACGCTGGACATTACAAATCATCCGCTGGGTTTGGGGCCGGGATCATGACGGATTGTCTGGGAGTAATGTCTGTAATCCCATCACAGCAGAGGGCCACATGTGAATTGAAACCTATGGTTTCCAACATAGAGAAAGTGAAAGGCGGCAACTGCACTGCAGTGGATCTGAAGAGAACGCATACGAAATCTGTAAATCTCAGAAACAATGGAGGAGAACAGGGCACATTGTCCGCAGAGTACAAGCTGCAGTGAAATGGATGAACTCTCTCCATGCTGATGATCTTAAAAAGCCGGCATCACAAAAGTAGCATAGGCGCCTCATTAGTACTTGTACGCGCATTCTGCAAGGCAGCTGAAGCGTAACCAGGAAATTTTATTTTAGTACTAATTATATACTTTTTCTATTAACTACTGTACATTTTCTAATAAACTTAAGATGAGAGAATAAGTTCCTTGTTTTCTTCAAGAAGCCGTGCCCTTATATAACACTGTATACCCATTACTGATGATAGGCCTCCTGTGCCCGATCTAAATGTCAATTACTGATTTATATGTGTACAGCTGAAATACACTGACCTATTACCGCTGTATATTAGTGTGCCCGACTGGAACATTACATGTCTTATAATCCTTCATGACGTCTACAGCCTCAGTAAGAGTCTTAGAACTAGTCTGGCGCAGTAGAGTGCCACCAAGTGGCAAACCAAAGGATGAGTGACAGAGGGGATCTTGTGTCCGTATCTGAAGTGCTGTAATAAGCTCAGATCCCCCGCCACGTTCTTCAGCAGGATCTGACTGACGACATTCAAGCTTCTCTGTTCCCACAGGACACTTTCTTCAATATAGAAGCTTTATCTAGTGTAAGTATGCAGTATAGTGTGTGTGTGTGTGCGCATGTATGTATGTATGTATGTATGTATATATATACATATATATATATATATATATATATATATATATATATATACACACACACACACACACACAGTACAGACCAAAAGTTTGGACACACCTTCTCATTCAAAGAGTTTTCTGTATTTTCATGACTATGAAAATTGTAGATTCACACTGAAGGCATCAAAACTAGGAATTAACACATGTGGAATTATATACTTAAAAAAGTGTGAAACAACTGAAAATATGTCTTATATTCTAGGTTCTTCAAAGTAGCCACCTTTTGCTTTGATTACTGCTTTGCACACTCTTGGCATTCTCTTGATGAGCTTCAAGAGGCAGTCACCTGAAATGGTATTCCAACAGTCTTGAAGGAGTTCCCAGAGATGCTTAGCACTTGTTGGCCCTTTTGCCTTCACTCTGTGGTCCAGCTCACCCCAAACCATCTCGATTGGGTTCAGGTCTGGTGACTGTGGAGGCCAGATCATCTGGCGTAGCACCCCATCACTCTCCTTCTTGGTCAAATAGCCCTTACACAGCCTGGAGGTGTGTTTGGGGTCATTGTCCTGTTGATAAATTAATGATGGTCCAACTAAACGCAAACCGGATGGAATAGCATGCCGCTGCAAGATGCTGTGGTAGCCATGCTGGTTCAGTATGCCTTCAATTTTGAATAAATCCCCAACAGTGTCACCAGCAAAGCACCCCCACACCATCACACCTCCTCCTCCATGTTCACGGTGCAAACCAGGCATGTAGAGTCCAAAGTTGGAATCAAAGATCTCAAATTTGGACTCATCAGACCAAAGCACAGATTTCCACTGGTCTAATGTCCATTCCTTGTGTTCTTTAGCCCAAACAAGTCTCTTCTGCTTGTTGCCTGTCCTTAGCAGTGGTTTCCTAGCAGCTATTTTACCATGAAGGCCTGCTGCACACAGTCTCCTCTTAACAGTTGTTGTAGAGATGTGTCTGCTGCTAGAACTCTGTGTGGCATTGACCTGGTCTCTAATCTGAGCTGCTGTTAACCTGCGATTTCTGAGGCTGGTGACTCGGATGAACTTATCCTCAGCAGCAGAGGTGACTTTTGGTCTTCCTTTCATGGGGTGGTCCTCATGTGAGCCAGTTTCTTTGTAGCGCTTGATGGTTTTTGCGACTGCACTTGGGGACACTTTCAAAGTTTTCCCAATTTTTCGGACTGACTGACCTTCATTTCTTAAAGTAATGATGGCCACTCGTTTTTCTTTACTTAGCTGCTTTTTTCTTGCCATAATATACATTCTAACAGTCTTTTCAGTAGGACTATCAGCTGTGTATCCACCTGACTTCTGCCCAACACAACTCATGGTCCCAACCCCATTTATAAGGCAAGAAATCCCACTTATTAAACCTGACAGGGCACACCTGTGAAGTGAAAACCGTTTCAGGTGACTACCTCTTGAAGCTCATCAAGAGAATGCCAAGAGTGTGCAAAGCAGTAATCAAAGCAAAAGGTGGCTACTTTGAAGAACCTAGAATATAAGACATATTTTTATGTCTCAATTCCACATGTGTTAATTCATAGTTTTGATGCCTTCAGTGTGAATCTACAATTTTCATAGTCATGAAAATCCAGAAAACTCTTTGAATGAGAAGGTGTGTCCAAACTTTTGGTCTGTACGAATATATTTTATATATATATATATATATATATATATATATATATATATATATATACACTCACCGGCCACTTTATTAGGTACACCATGCTAGTAACGGGTTGGACCCCCTTTTGCCTTCAGAACTGCCTCAATTCTTCGTGGCATAGATTCAACAAAGTGCTGGAAGCATTCCTCAGAGATTTTGGTCCATATTGACATGATGGCATCACACAGTTGCCGCAGATTTGTCGGCTGCACATCCATGATGCGAATCTCCCGTTCCACCACATCCCAAAGATGCTCTATTGGATTGAGATCTGGTGACTGTGGAGGCCATTTGAGTACAGTGAACTCATTGTCATGTTCAAGAAACCAGTCTGAGATGATTCCAGCTTTATGACATGGCGCATTATCCTGCTGAAAGTAGCCATCAGATGTTGGGTACATTGTGGTCATAAAGGGATGGACATGGTCAGCAACAATACTCAGGTAGGCTGTGGCGTTGCAACGATGCTCAATTGGTACCAAGGGCCCAAAGAGTGCCAAGAAAATATTCCCCACACCATGACACCACCACCACCAGCTTGAACCGTTGATACAAGGCAGGATGGATCCATGCTTTCATGTTGTTGACGCCAAATTCTGACCCTACCATCCGAATGTCGCAGCAGAAATCGAGACTCATTAGACCAGGCAACGTTTTCCAATCTTCTACTGTCCAATTTCGATGAGCTTGTGCAAATTGTAGCCTCAGTTTCCTGTTCTTAGCTGAAAGGAGTGGCACCCGGTGTGGTCTTCTGCTGCTGTAGCCCATCTGCCTCAAAGTTCGACGTACTGTGCGTTCAGAGATGCTCTTCTGCCTACCTTGGTTGTAACGGGTGGCAATTTGAGTCACTGTTGCCTTTCTATCAGCTCGAACCAGTCTGCCCATTCTCCTCTGACCTCTGGCATCAACAAGGCATTTCCGCCCACAGAACTGCCGCTCACTGGATGTTTTTTTCTTTTTCGGACCATTCTCTGTAAACCCTAGAGATGGTTGTGCGTGAAAATCCCAGTAGATCAGCAGTTTATATATATATATATATATACATACATACACATAAACACACAATCACACACACACACAATAAAAAAGGAATATGTAAGCATATGAGAGGTTCATTCATGAACCTGAATACATCTATATTTAGGTTAGTTTGCGCCTTGTTCCGCTAAAACCAGGTTTTAAAAAGTAGGGTGGGGAGGGGACGGGATGGCAGGCCCATCTCATTCATCATTTTTGGATCGCGCAGGGCAAGGGCTCTTTTGTTTACAATAACACAAGCCTCCGTCCGGCAGTGTGTTCGGTGACGTCACCGGCTCTGATGGGCCGGCTTTAGTGCTGCCCTAGCCGTTTTACTGGCTAGGGCAGCGCTAAAGCCCGCCCATCAGTGCCGGTGATGTCACCGGGCTCACTACTGGGCGGAAGCCTCTGCCTGGCAGAGCCCAGTTTGTCACCGTAACTGGGCAAAATGCCTTTGCCCTGTGCGATTTAGCGCAGGGCAAAGGAGAGGATTGGCGCATGAAATGCTCCGATGCTCTTGTCAGGCAGGCTGCCTGGGTGAAATTCTAGGTATGTGCGGGTTCAGCTCTGAACCCAGACAACCCCTTTAATACATGACCCCCCCATACTGTACAGATCTATTAAATTATACTTCCTGCTCCGCGCCAGGGGTGAACTGGGAATTTAAATAGTCCCTGGGGAAAAAAAAAAAAAAAGTGGCCCCATTTTGTAGGTGGGTCCAAATGGACAGAAGGCAGGGCAAAACACAAAGGCAGGGCCAATACAAGCTAACCCTAACCCAGCAATGTCGCAGTGCAGCAAAAAATATTGCCACAGCAGAACCAAATACCACAGTGCAGCATAAAATACTGTGGCCCACTGGGTATTCTATACTAGCACTGTCTTGAGATGACTATACAGATGAATTCAAGAGGGACCTGTAGTCGCCGGCTGAGTGCACAAATACCTAATGCTCCTGGTATTAATTAATGCTGAGAGCATCAGATCATTATGTACCTGACCAGCAGTTGTGAGGACGGGGAATTGTACCGTTGGCCATTCCCCCCATTAAAACACTGAAACGGTTAAAGTGATTAAAATTGATTTACAATGGTGCCTTTTAACAACACCACAGCGTTTCAAAGTCAAAAGAGTCTGTTGGTCATCGTCTTCATTTGAGACCCGTTGCTGGCGCTACCCACACGCTAGAGGCCTTATTGCTCAAATTTAATCTAACCCGGTCATACCTCTTTGCGACCCAGTCATCCTATATTTCTAAATGGGAACCAGATTTGGGCTCTACCCTATCCAACAAGCAATGGAAGAAAATTTTGGAAACCGCTGGTCAGGGTACCCAAAATAAAGTTATTTAGATGGTACTTAGTCCCATCTAGGCTAGCCCATGTGGTGCCGGGCTATCTGCCTGTTTTAGGGGCTGTCATGTTCAGGGGCTGCATATCTTGTGGACTTGAAACCCCACAGGAGCGGAGACTCTGCATTTGAGCTCTATTTTCTCATTAATTCAGTGATGGGTCACAACCCTAGGAAGGGCTCTTGGGAGGAATTGTTTAAACAGGAGAATTCCAGGTGTCCCCTCAGACCCCTGAAGATTGTTCACTTTCTTCTTTCTACCAAGCAGACAATTTCTAAGACCTAGAAGAAGAATTCTCTGGATTTCTACGAGGCCGAGGTGTGACTGGTCATTTGTATGATAAAGCTGACTTTTAGCAGATCACCATGACAAATTATTGACGATATGGACTCTTTGCATAAATGACTCCCTTCCCATCCAGCACAACAGACCCATGTTCTCCATATTAGACAATCCCCACTCAGATTTTAAAATAACCAGTTATGGCTGCCATCCTGAGAGAGAAACCACCACCACCACCACCACTCACTGTGCAATTGTCAAGTCTGAGTGACCTTTTCATATTGCGGTTCGGCCGTTGCTAGTTGTGCATTACTTTATTTATCCTTTATTTTAACATTTATTTATCCTTGCGGCCTTATTGGCTCCTCTTAATTGTGTTCCCCATTTTATCTAATGTCTGCAGCCTGTCTCCTGAAACAGAAAATTCATACTTACCTGCTCCTTGCCGCTCTGGTCCTCTGTGTTCTTCAAGCAGCTGTTCAGTGGGCGTGCTAGGAGTTGGACTCTAACCAATCACATACCGATGACCTATAAGGATTTTATTTATTTTTTTGCATTTTTGGTTTTTATTTTTACGCCTTGCTTTTATCCACAACTTTTATGTTTTGCCAATCACATAGCTGTATGAGGGGTTCTGAGGGGCAGTTGTACTTTCTAAATTATCAGGAACAAGCCCATATAATCAGGCAGCCAATCTACGAGCAAACGCTTGTTTGTCAGCTGATGGGCTTCATCAGGATGAAGATGCCCGACTATCGGCAGCACATCTTGTGTAGTCAGGGATGTGCTGCTGACAATAGAACAGAATGGGAGAAATGTCTGAGGTAACAATTGGTCCTCCCACATACAGTTTGCATTGACCTGTGTAATTAGGCCGATGTAAACGAGCACTGACGGATGTGATCTCATCCATCAGCGCTCGCACTGCCTGAACATTAGTGTAAGGGTTTATGCACAGTAACATTTTTTTGACATGTCCGTTCCATTTTTTTGCGGAACCATTCACTTCAAAGGGTCCACAAAGAAATGGAAATGAGCATTCTGTGTCAATATGTCCATTCCACAAAAAAAATAGAACATGTCCTATTATTGTCCGTATTAAGGACAAGGCTGTTCTGTTAGAGGTTGGCCCTTTTGTTCCGCAAAACATGGAATGCATACAGCCAATATCAGTGTTTTGCAGATCTGCAATTTGCAGTCATGTGCATGAGCCCTAAAATGGCAGTAACTTTTAAAATAGATATTGACTTTTTTTTCTTCTCATATCTTTCTCCAATTTCTAAGTATTTCAGTGTTACATTTGTATTTCACACTAAGAGTGCCAAAATGGAGAGGAAGCAAGTCCTACAAACATTGTGTGAAAGCCGCCTTTAACCTAGAACACATAAGGCATACTTGGAAAACAAAGTACACAAAGTACAAAGAAATCCCTGAACTGTTACCTCAAACAGGTTTTCACCAGTGATATTTATATGAAATTTACTTCACTGGCTACACACCAGCTGTCCCCAAGAGGGCGCTCAAACCAAGAAAAAAATAAGAAAAAGAAAAAGTCCCCTCAAAGAAGATGAAAGTGAAGCTTACTCTGGCCCATCAAAAGGAAGCTGAAGTTTCTAGTTGCACAAACTCATTAACAGTCCAGTTTGTGAACAAGATACTCATATTAATTTTAGACAATCTTTTTTTATTAAAGATTTTCTCAAATACATGAAAACAAAATACAAAGAGGAGTTGGCCTCAACATTAAGAGAAGTATACAGAAGGATCGACATGAGTAACATACAATTGAGGGCTCGGTTAGTATAGCCCAAACGGAGTCTGCCTGCATGATGGTTTTCACAGTAGCAGGCCCAGACATAAATATTCTAGACAATGAAATAATAAAGAACAAAACTATCAAAAATCAACATATGAGAAAGATAGGTCACATAGGTACTGCAGAAATTGCTTTATCGTAAAGGACACTTGGCATTACGGGGTGTAATGTTTATGTAACATCCAAGGGGCCCATGTGTTGTCTCTGAGTGTAGGAGAGATCATGGTATCAGGGAGTAGCCTTTCATATCTGCAAGTAGTGTTCAGGGCTTGTATAACTTCCAAGATAGCTGGAGGCTCAGTAGATTTTCAATGTCTGGTAATCACTAGCTTTGCGTTTAGTAAAATATGTCCAATAATGCCTCTTTATTTATGAGGTATTTGATCTATACCGAGAAACAGTAATGCTAAAGCTGGAGAGGGCGAAACATGTAAATTAGTGACTTGGTAAATTAATGCAAAGATCTGTTGCCAGTATGAGACGGGTTTTGGACATGACCATAGTATATGATACAAGGATCCAGTTTTCCCACACTGTCTCCAGCAACAAGGAGATGTGCCTGGGTAAATAATGCTCAACCTTTGAGGGGTGAAGTACCAGCTGAGTATCGTCTTTAATCTAGCTTCATATTGGATAGTACATTTAAATGTAGTTACTAAGAAAGTCCAGAATTGCAATGGAGTGGATTTCAGAGGAAAGAATCAAGGCAATGACGGACCCTTAAATAGGAAAGGAATTCAGAATGAGGCAAGTGTTTTGTCTTGTGAAGAAATTCGAAGGAAACCACAGTGGAGTTTACAATGAAGTCAGCAGCAGATGAAATACCTTAAGTACACCACTTACTTAGATCGATATCTCCAATATATATTTCTAAAACTGGTATAGAAATGTGAGAAAGTAGGTGGGAACTTGGTATCCCCTTAGAGCGATGAAACTGTGACCATAAAGCTCCAGCATGCATAAATGTCAAGAGAGATGGGCGTGACATGGAGGGCTTCCATGCTGCTAGACATAAGTAATCACGTAATGTACCACCTTTTAGGGAGTGAGACTCAATATGTACCCATGATTTATTAGAAGAAGGGTCCTACCACTCCCTAAGGAAGGAAAGTCCAATGGAATGGAAGTAATCTTTAATAGATAGAAGGCCTATCCCACCAGCTTTTTTCTGTCACGGACATTCCTATGACAGATAACAGGAGGTCTGTCAGATTGGCAACACGTGGTGTAATCTGACATGTTTTCCCTTTTTGTTGTTGGTATTTACCACACCCTTTTCCCTCAGGTGTTCCTGGTGTGGTAATTGTCCCTCCCCTATTTATTGCTTCTCCCACTATTCCTTACGGTTTATAGCTTCAGTGTTGTTGTGGTGGTGAACAGCAGTTTGGTTTCAACTGAGATCCTGGAGCCTCCATTTCTTCATTGAAAGATAAGTTTCCTTTCGCTTCTGTTTGTTTTGTTATTAGGCCTTAGGGAGACTCCTGTTCATCCTTCCTTTTGGACGAACAGGTAGACTCATTCCTGTCATTAGTTTCCAGGGTCCTATGGGGTCGGTTCGGTGTTTAGGTTCCTGTGTATGAACTTGCCTACCTTTGAGGCCTGTTCATACTGGTAGATAGACAGGATTTGAGCCAGGGTTTCCTGTAGGAGGTGTCCATCTTCCTTCCTTAGTTTCTAGGCCTAATCTCCTTTCCCTCCTACGCTTGGTTTGGATTTCCCCCCCACACCTGCGTGTGACATTTTCCTTCTGAGTAGTATGGAGTTTGCTATTCTGGGACGGGTAGCTGACCATATATATGAGTTAATAAGGTTCTGTGCTGTCTTAAAGAAGGCGTCGGGCAATGGAATAGGTAGTGCTCTGAATGTATATAACAGGTAATGTCATAATTTGAAAAGATGCTACTCTGCCCACCCAAGAGATATCTTTCATATTGAAACTGGCAAAGTCTTTGGACATCGTTGTGAGAAGGGGTTCATAGTTGTGCTGGTATGCAAGGGAACAGGGAGATGTAAGTTTAATCCCAAGATATGGGAGTGATGAGTTCTGCCAATCTAATGGAAAAAGTCCCTTTAACCCTGGGGCGATGCAGACACATGACGCCCGCTCGCACGTGCGGTGGGCATCATGGATGGCAAGTCTCTGCTGTTTCTAACAGCAGAGACTTGCGGGTACTTACCACCATCGGCTGTTTCCTCTTCAGCCATTAGATGCCGTAATCACATCAGATCAACGCTTCTAGTAGCGCAAAAACCCGGAAGCGTTTGCTTCCGGGTGGTGTACAGACGCCCCATGTGGTCAAATGGGGTGTCTGTACACGATCTGAAAGATGTAAACCTCACTGATGAGGTTTACAGCTTTCAAAGTGCAATTCTTATTCTGGCCACTAGATGGCAGGCCAGGATAAGAAATTAGCAAATTGGGGTTTTAATTCAATATTAAAAACCCCTGATTGCTCATAAAGAAAAAATAAAAAACACGATCTATTTGCTCATATTTGAGCTTTAAAATAATCACAAAAAATAAAAAATGTTTAAAAAAAAATATAAAAAAAAAATAAAATATAAAAGTTTAAATTACCCCCCTTTCCGTATAATTAAAAAATAAATACATCTTGGCCGTGACCGAAAACGCCTGTACTTTTAAAATATAAAAAAAAATTCCAATACGGCGAATTGTGTGGCAGAAAAAGTGTCAAAAAGGCGATTTGCTGTTTTGTCGCTTTTTTTTTTTTTTCGAAAAAAAAATTAAATAAAAAGTGATCAAAAAATCATACACACCCCAGAATGGTATCAATAAAAACTTTAGATCGCCATGCAAAAAATGAGCCCCCATACAGCTCCGTACACATAAATACCAAAAAGTTAAAGGGGTCAAGATATGACAAAAAAAAAATGTCCAACTTTATAATTATTTTATCACTATCAAAACGCAGGAAAAACTATACATATTAGGTATCGCTGGATTCGAAATGACCAGTAGAATGAAAGCAACTGGTCAGTTTTAATGAACATCGAACGCTATAAAAAAAAAAACCTGTAGAACTGTAGCGGAATAGCGTTTGTTTTTTTTGCAATTTCACCCGATTTGGAATTTTTTTCCCGCTTCCCACTACACCATATGCAATATTAAATGGTGGTCTTGGAAAGTACAACTTGTCCCGCAAAAAACAAGCCCTCATACAGCTATGTGAACAGAAAAATAAAACAGTTATGGCTGTTTGAAGGCAGGGAGCGCAAAACGAAAACGCAAAACCGAAAAAAAACTCCGGGACTGAAAGGGTTAAATATTGAAGTTCTGATATAGGGATGTTTATTGGAAGGGCCTGTGATTTAGAGCTATTCATTTTATAGTATGACAATAAACCGAAGGTAGTTATGAGTTCGAAAGCTGCTGTCAATGAACATCTGGGATTTGTAATGGTAAGACTAATATCATCCGCGTATAAGGAAATAATGTAAGATTTACCTCCGATCTCCAGCCCCTTTACGTGTGTGGAAAGACGGATATGCTGTGCAAGAGGTTCCAAGGCTAATATGAAAATCAAGGGGGACAGGGGACATCCCTGACATGACCCGTTCGTAATATGAAACTTTTCAGAAAGTACACCATTAACAAAGACTTTTGCTATAGGATTGTGGGACTTGCCTTCTCGAAATATTTCTCCAAATTTTCGCTGTTAAGCCTGATTAGTTGCCTCTTAGTCTTCCCCATCTTGTTAGGGGTCCGAATCTGAGCCCACTGACCCTTTTAGGGTGATATGTTGGAGGATATGCTGCGATATAGTCGCTTTGGTGCAGGAGAGGTGCTCTCACGCGGCCATCGCTCTCGGCGGCCAAGCCACGCCCCCTCATTAATTTTAAAGAATTCTTGCATACAGGCCTGTGGTACATAATCTATACAGCTAACAACTACGAAACCTGTGATCAGCACACGACCTATAAAATAAAACTCACCTTTTCAATTTATCAGCTCAATCAAACCTATGGTGGCTCCCGTGCTGCCCAGTGCTGGGGACAGCAGGTGACAAATGAGAAGGTCGGTGAGAAATTTATTACATAGGGCAGCATAAAACTTGGCCATACCGCTTAGGGCTCTGTTCACATTTGCACTGGAGGCTAGTCATTTATTTATTTTATTCACTTATATAGTGCCGCACTTTACAGACATTGTCATTGCTTGCTGTCTTTGGAGTGTGGGAGGAAACCCATCTAAATACGTGGAGAACATACAAACTCCATGCCGATGTTGTCCTTCGTTGGATTCGAATCTAGGACCCCAGCGCTGCAAGGCATCAGTGCTAACCACTGAGCCACCGTTTTATGTTGAATTTCATGGACGGAAAAGATCTGCATGCTGCTGGTTCTGCTCTTCTGTCAAATTAACAGACCCCCCAATATAAAGGTGGGTACACACGTCAGCGGTATGTGACCAGATGTTTTATGCCGGAGCCCCACACAACTGATGTGTGCACTGATCAGGCAGCCTGAAAGTGCTAGACAGGAATAGGCTACAGGCCGGAAATATGGAATAAAAAACTGCTGCAATGGATTCCAGACATTATCCCACAGAAAACTATGGGTTCAGGTCTGGCCTCAGTTTCCCATCAGTGGAGGGAAAATACAGTGCATACATGGGAACCCACCCTGAGTCAACAGGGTTTGTCATTGGTATCTGCTATAAGATGGATCCAGCAGTGAAAGGCTACTTTCACACTAGCGTTTTCTTTTTTCGGTATGGAGTTCCATCATAGGGGCTCAATACCGGAATAAAACGCTTCAGTTTTGTACCCATTCATTGTCAATGGGGACAAAACTGAACTGAAGACAACGGAATGCACCTAAAAGCATTCCGTTCCTTCTTCAGACCGGAGAGCAAACCGCAGCATGCTGCGGTTTGCTCTCCGGTCCAGGCATCCGCACCAAGACAGATGCGGAATGACCCCCAATGCAAGTCAATGGGGACGGATCCGTTCAGTGTGACACACCAGTAATCCGGATCTGTCCTCCATTGACTTTCAATGGAGTTCATGACGGATCCGTCCACAGTACACCACACATGACAGACACACAGACAGACAGACACACACATGCTCCTAGCAGCTCCGCACATCGCAGGAGGAGGAGGACTGCGCGCACATAGAAAGATTCTCCCTCCAGCAGAGGGTGCTGTGGGGAATCTTCCTAAGTGCGTGCCGTCCTCTTGTGCTGTGCGGAGCATGTAAGTATGTCTGTGTATGTCTATGTGTGTGTGTATATATGTGTGTGTGTGTATATGTGTGTGTGTATGTGTATGTGTATGTGTATGTGACACGTGTGGGGCCGGTGCGCTGCTCCGGCTCCTCACGTGTACTTGCGACAGCACGGATCTGGCGGCACCCTTCACCCGCCGGATCCATGCTGCCGCTAATGTCAAAGTGTAAAACAAGTCGGGTCACACCTCCAAGTGTGATGGAATAACACAGGAAATGGCCGAAAACGTTCTATGAACCTAAGCTGTACTTTAAGCGCATGAATAAAACAAATGTGATTTAAAGCTAATGTGAAAGAGGCCTTAATGCTGCGTTATGGCATCACGCAGATGTGGAGAGACCCTTATATAGCGGTTTACATCCTGGAGTCTGGCCATAAAAATGCAGACCCATTCACACAGTCGTGTGAATGAGCCCATAATAAAATGGAGGGGACCCCATTGACTCCTATGGGAGAGTTTTCTCAGCGTGCTCTGTGACTTGTGTAGAGGTCAGGAGGCAGCAGATAAGTTGTGATATTATCTATTGTGAAGGATCCTGTGCCGTTATAATTCTGCCTATGATGATAATGAGGCGGCTAATGAAAAGTTACCTGTACAGAACAGGAAGTTTTGACATATAATATTATTAGGCCTAGTGGTCAGTGCAAAATGCACATTTTTTTTTTGTCAAAGTATTGACTGTGACATGGAATATTAAAAACTCAACACCAAAAATACTAAAAACAAATTAATAAATAGGTTTAACATAAAGACAAGAGTTAAACAATCTGATACTACATTAGCGTTAATACAGCATTATAAAGATTTTTTTGTATTAAGATGCCCCCTGGTGGCCAATAATTAATAAGCATTTAAGCCCAAACTATCTAAAAAAACTGGTTAGATTGCATCTACTTTATATTTCACTGGATGGTGGTCTCTTCACATAAAGACAAATATTTTTGCTTCAGAAATCAAGATTTTAAGGTTTTTTCCAATAAACACGACAACACTTATTGCGCAGTTCTTGACATATTTCAGATTTTCCGTGTTTGCGGAGCGCCTACTGCATGGCTGTATGTTATACTGCCGGTGATAGGCTTGTATGTCTGCTGTATATTCTACAGCATCAGCGGTACAGTGCTAGCACTAGAATTTACTTATTAATGTGATGGTCTAGGCGGGGGGTTTGGCCGGTCAGACATAAACAAAACCATAGCAGCATGAAAAGTCTACCACAGCATGTCAGAGAAAACAGGAAAACTTAATATCTCATCTAAAACAGCAGGTTTTTGAGAGGCGAACGGCAGAAAGATTTTTCATTATTACACGGAGGTAGTGCATGTCTTTTTCAATTGTGTGGTAAAGAAGTAAGGGCAGCTTAATCAACACGTTGGGAGCCCCTTTGGCAGCAAAGGAACATTGTGTTCATGACTTGAAGGGCTGAAACGCATCTTGCTTTATGTATTCTGCCATTCTGCTTGCCACCAATTCTTCAGCACCAAACAAGTTCTTAATAGAAAAAGCCGCTACTTGCTACTGTTCTTCTATGCGGTGACTGAAGATTTGGAAAGTTATTCATACGTACCTAACCTAGTTGCAAGAGCAACTTAGATTACCTGCCCCGTCTTCCTGCGGGGAAGCCATTATTTCTTAGCCCTATCGATCTGCTGAACACAAATGAACGTTCCCGCCAAGTAAATGCTAGAACCCAAGACCCGTAAGGACACAGGTATAAGGTAACATTTATGAGCTCGGCTTCTGCTTCCAATTCTATCATTTATGTACTCTAGCGCAGCGGTCCCCAAACACTGGGCTGTGGACCAGTACAGGACTGTGGACCATCGCCGTTGTTGAGCGATGGGGACGGGATCTATTGGTTCCTGTGGTCCACTGATTAGCCTCACAGGCTGAAGGCCGCTAGGCAGAAGTGTAGAAGGTTATGATGACATCATTTCGACCTCCTGAACCGGATCACAGGCAGCGTGACATCACACCACCAGAGACCCCGCGCAGACCACCTGTGCAGTAGTGCAGGCAGCTGGGGCAGCAGCAGGGTGGAAGGATGACAGCAAGAGCGGGGTGAGCGTTTTGTTTTTTATTATTTGGTTTATGGACACTACTGGGGGCACTAGTTGTAAAGAGGCAAAGAGGCACTACTGGGGGGGTCATGCTATATTTAAAGAGACCACTATTGGGGTGGACTATATTTAAAGGCCACAACTGGGGGTAGTTTATGTAAAGAGGCCAGTACTAAGAGGCATTATATGTATAGAGGGCACTGCTGGGGGCATTATATGTATAGAGGCCACTGCTGGGGGCATTATATGTAAAGAGGCAACTACTTGGGGACATTGTATGTACTGCTGGGGGCATATTATATGAATAGAGGCCACCACTGAGAGGCATTATATGTGAAGAGGGCACTGCTGGGGGGGCTTTATATGTAAAGAGGCAACTAAAGATGAGCGAATTTCATATTTAGAAATTTGTTTCCTAACTTTTCGATGATATTCTTATATTATATGCTATTGAGATGCACCTGTATGTGTCTATGCAAATAGTCGGATAGGAAGGTCCAGATTTACTAATCCTGTAGATGCCGTAAAGTGATAATGTAATAATGTAACTTTTTGGAGGTGTCTGTCCTGCAATACATTTTTTTTTGGTGGGGGGGGGGGGGATGGGGATTTACAAAAGACTCGCGCCATTCCTATGGATTGTTCAGCCCCTTTCCACGCTCCTATTTACTTTTTACGGCCAGGCTGAGGAGCGGGGACTGGCGCATATGCAGTAGCTTACACTGCACCTCTGCTCACAGTGGGCAGTGAAGCACGCATGCGCCGGTGGCCGGGAGTATTAGAATAATGAGCAGAACGGACGCTGCAGAAGGGCGGAGGTTGCATTAGTAATAGCCCGAAGGCTTGGGCTCCTTCCGGCATTAGCGAGGTTCTAGGCACTTGCGGGGGGTGATTGACAGGTGTATTAAAAGCGTTTTTCTTGATTACACTGCGTGGGACAACTTAACCATAGGTACTGTGGGGACCTGTGTAAGGGGGTCTAGAGCCTGATCTGAGCGGTCTATGACGCTAAGATCAGATGAAAGACTCCCTTTAAGGCCGCATTGACATGACCGTATAAATGGGGCCGTATCTATTCCGCAATATTGCAGAATAGACGCGGCCCCATTCACTTCTAGCCATGGCACGGAGCATAAGAAGATAAAACTTGTCCTATACTTGTCCGCATGAACGGACAAGTATAGGCATTTTGAATGGGGTGCCCGGCCGTGTGTTCCGCAGCGTTGTGGAACACACGCCGGGCGGCAGCCGTTATTGCGGACCCGCAATATTACGACCTTCTGAATGGGCCCTAACTCTACCAGCTACTTACTTACCATTGATAGCTGTATCAGGGTTCACAGGAAGGCTGGAGAGCACCTACTGTGATGACAAATAGTTCAGAGACACACGGGCCCAATGCTAGGTGTTATGTTATGAGACACCATTAGCTGCCATGGCTGTTCCCATATGGTATTCATGTGCAGAATGTTGACCAGTCAGTATGTCCAGGACAATGTGGAACCAGTCCTACTGCTTTCTTTATTTTTATTTTTTACTAAGTTAGGAGACCTGTTACTTGTAACCACACACTACTTGTGCTACCCAACATGCTCTTCAAGGTATCCAGCAATCCCTCCGCAGCCAGCTCGATCACCAGATCTCTAAATCGACAATGTCTGGGATTGGATGGGGTGACAGATCTCCCATGCACAGCAGTCAGGAACCACATTAGCTGAACTATGGCTCAAAGTTGAAAGAGCTTGGAATGACATATCACAGAAGGACATCCGGCATCTGTACGATCATTACCATGCCAGAGTGGCAGTGTGCATCACAGCAAGGGGAGATGCAACCAGTATTAATGTGACCCTGGCTCAACATATACCCTGCTGCAGAACCCAAAATAAAGTGTTATGTGGCCATAGACCAAGAACCACTAGCAGTTACTTTGCCGCTCTCAGTTCAATTGTACTAAAGGGGTTTTCCGTAATTTTACTACTGATGACCTATCTTCAGGATAGGTCATCAGTATCTTATTGGTGGGGGTCCGACACCCGGGACCACTGCCGATCAGCTGTTTGAGAAGGTACCGGCATTCCTGTGAGGGCTGCGGCTCCCAGCTCACCAGGCACAGCGCCACACATTGTATAGCAACCAACTGTGCTTGCCATCACGCTCAACCCCATTTCAGTGAATGGTGCTGAGCGCAGTACCAAGCACAGCCACTACAGAATTACAAACCAAATTCCCAAATACCTTTCCTCCAATTTCACTGTACTGCCGGTAGCCAGGTGTTCAGGACTCTGTTGGAGTCAATCAGAGCTCGATCTCTAGAGCCCGATCCTTCCTTTCTTTTGCCTGGTGTGCAAACTGTAGATAGGTTGATGCGGCTTTATTTGCCAACTAATATACGCGAAATAGTATTAGGACTTGATATAATGCTAAACGCGCTTTGGGAACCTGTCCACTTCCTCAGTAACAATCTCCTAGTTCACACTTACACAGCGTTTGGTAAGTGATTTCCATCAGTGATTTTCAGCCGAAACATGCCGAAAACACAGAACAAGTGAAGATTTTACAATTTTAAGTTATCACTGGAGGCTGCATTCCTTGTTTTGATTTCAAATTCAATGATGGAAGTGTGGACTTGGCCTCAGTCTTTAGGACTAAGGCCTCTTTCACACTAGCGGCAGCATGGATCCGGCAGGTGAAGGGTGGCGCCGGATCCGAGCTGCCGCAGGGACATGTGTGGGGCCGGAACCGCGCTCCGGCCCCACACAAGTCACACAGTACATGCACACACACACAGACATATACACATACAAATACACATACATACTTACATGCTCCCGGCAGGTCTCCACAGCGCAGGAGGAGCAGGACGGCACGCACATAGGACGATTCCCCACAGCGCCCTCTGCTGTGGAGACCTGCCGGGAGCATGTAAGCATGTATGTGTATTTGTATGTGTGTATGTCTGTGTATGTTTATGTGTATGTCTGTATGTGTGTATGTATGTATATGTGTGTGTATGTACAGTACAGACCAAAGGTTTGGACACACCTTCTCATTCAAAGAGTTTTCTGTATTTTCAGGACTATGAAAATTGTAGATTCACATTGAAGGCATCAAAACTAGGAATTAACACATGTGGGATTATATACTTAACAAAAAAGTGTGAAACAACTGAAAATATGTCTTATATTCTAGGTTCTTCAAAGTAGCCACCTTTTGCTTTGATTACTGCTTTGCACACTCTTGGCATTCTCTTGATGAGCTTCAAGAGGTAGTCACCTGAAATGGTATTCCAACAGTCTTGAAGGAGTTTCCAGAGATGCTTAGCACTTGTTGGCCCTTTTGCCTTCACTCTGCTGTCCAGCTCACCCCAAACCATCTCGATTGGGTTCAGGTCTGGTGACTGTGGAGGCCAGGTCATCTGGCGTAGCACCCCATCACTCTCCTTCTTGGTCAAATAGCCCTTACACAGCCTGGAGGTGTGTTTGGGGTCATTGTCCTGTTGATAAATAAATGATGGTCCAACTAAACGCAAACCGGATGGAATAGCATGCCGCTGCAAGATGCTGTGGTAGCCATGCTGGTTCAGTATGCCTTCAATTTTGAATAAATCCCCAACAGTGTCACCAGCAAAGCACCCCCACACCATCACACCTCCTCCTCCATGCTTCACAGCGGAAACCAGGCATGTACAGTCCATCCATTCACCTTTTCTGCGTCGCACAAAGACACGGTGGTTGGAACCAAAGATCTCAAATTTGGACTCATCAGACCAAAGCACAGATTTCCACTGGTCTAATGTCCATTCCTTGTGTTCTTTAGCCCAAACAAGTCTCTTCTGCTTGTTGCCTGTCCTTAGCAGTGGTTTCCTAGCAGCTATTTTACCATGAAGGCCTGCTGCACACAGTCTCCTCTTAACAGTTGTTGTAGAGATGTGTCTGCTGCTAGAACTCTGTGTGGCATTGACCTGGTCTCTAATCTGAGCTGCTGTTAACCTGTGATTTCTGAGGCTGGTGACTCAGATGAACTTATCCTCCGCAGCAGAGGTGACTCTTGGTCTTCCTTTCCTGGGGCGGTCCTCATATGAGCCAGTTTCTTTGTAGCGCTTGATGATTTTTGCGACTGCACTTGGGGACACTTTCAAAGTTTTCCCAATTTTTCGGACTGACTGACCTTCATTTCTTAAAGTAATGATGGCCACTCGTTTTTCTTTACTTAGCTGCTTTTTTCTTGCCATAATACACATTCTAATAGTCTATTCAGTAGGACTATCAGCTGTGTATCCACCTGACTTCTGCCCAACACAACTCATGGTCCCAACCCCATTTATAAGGCAAGAAATCCCACTTATTAAACCTGACAGGGCACACCTGTGAAGTGAAAAACATTTCAGGTGACTACCTCTTGAAGCTCATCAAGAGAATGCCAAGAGTGTGCAAAGCAGCAATCAAAGTAAAAGGTGGCTACTTTGAAGAACCTAGAATATAAGACAAATTTACAGTTGTTTCACACTTTTTTGTTAAGTATATAATTCCACATGTGTTAATTCATAGTTTTGATGCCTTCAGTGTGAATCTACAATTTTCATAGTCATGAAAATACAGAAAACTCTTTGAATGAGGTGTGTCCAAACTTTTGGTCTGTACTGTATGTCTGTATGTACGTATGTGTGCAGGTGACGGATACGTCATGAACTCCATTGAAAGTCAATGGAGGACGGATCCGTTCACCATTGTGTCACACCAAACGGATCCGTCCCCATTGACTTTCATTGGGGTCATGACGGATCCGTCTTGGTGCGGATGCCTGGACCGGAGAGCAAACCGCAGCATGCTGCGGATTGCTCTCCGGTCTGAAGACTGAAAGGAATGCTTCTAGGAGCATTCCGTTGACTTCAGTTCAGTTTTGTCCCTATTGACAATGAATGGGGACAAAACTGAAGCGTTTTATTCCGGTATTGAGCCCCTATGACGGAATTCAATACCGGAATTATAAAACGCTAGTGTGAAAGTAGCCTGAAGACTGAGACTACTAGTGAGGAGGGGGGACAGGTCCCGAAACAGCACAGATGACCTCATCCGTCCAAGATTTTACAGGAAGGTTGCAGAATTTTTTTAGGAAGCCAAAAACAAGTGGCAGGAAACAGGAGAGTATGATTATTTTTTTATATAGGTACAACACAATGCTGGGGACAGTTTAAAATGTTCCAAAGACTGGATAACCCCTTTAAGGTCAAAACCTTAAGAGGTTAAAGAGGACCTGTCCGGTCCCATGACATGTATGTTTCAGTAAACACTTGTATTCCCTGTAAAGTAACAATTTTAGATAATTTCTTCTTAAAACCCTAAAATGTGCCATTCCTCTCATTTCTCCAAGAAATATATGAATACATTTACAACTGGGTGTTACCGGTGTAACTGTATTTTCACAGCGAAAGTAACTCACAAACGCTCTCGAAGGCTGTCAAGAAGGCTGCATTTTCACAGCGATACCTTCTCTGCCATTCAAACAAGCTTTCTACATAAGGATTTATACATCCCCTGTTATGTTTAGTTGTATTTTCAACTCTATGTGCCATCATGCTTCTTTACTCTCTTCATGCTTCTTTGACAATGAAAAATGGCTGCCACAGGGACACTTTCAGAACCAGTTAAAAGTTTATGGGACTATTCACATGGCCAGTGAATAGCAGCTGTAAAACGTCACATCCCAAGTCTATGGCAGCAAACAGGGTCTACACAGACAATCAGAAATCTGCACAACATTGAGCTATGAGCAAAACATCCAGCTACAGGTGTTCCCACTGATCATGGCGCACAGCAAGACGGCAATCAAGGCTGTAATGGAGGGCTATCCTCTTTAGTGATAAGTCCCGCTTTTGTCTCGAAAGCAATGATACCAGAAGATTGATCTGGGCAACACCATAAAGAGGCCTTTCATAAGGGAATATCACACCTGCCCTACTCCTAGAATTATGGTGTGGGGTGGCATAATGTATGGTAGCCAAACCACTCTAGTCTTCATTTCAGGTACACTAACAGCTCGGCGTTACATTGATTTGGTCATGGAGCTAGTGGTACGACCATTTCTGCAAAGTGACCCAGGAACAGTTTTTGAAGAGGACAACACCAGACCACATGTGTCTTCTCATACTGTGGGCCAGCCTGACTGGCCTAAACATATTACCATGACATGCAGCGATTCCAGACTTGTCTTCCATCGAGCACATCTGGGATATCATTGGTCAGAAATGGCAAAGGAAGCTGCCAGCAGCAGATCTTTATGATTTGTGTGCCCAAGTGTATTCAGTGTGGCAGAACATTCCTCAGACAAACATTAATAACCTCACTGATAGCATGCCAAGGAACACAAGACTGTGTATTTCTGCATGTGGCTCTCATACTCTGTACTGAATACATTGAGATGTTTTGAATATTTTGTTTCCATTTTTTATCATTTGCATAGCATTAACATGTCTATTGAACCTGTCTTTCCAGAATTACACTTTTCTTTCTTTGTATTGCAATTTCAGTGTTGAGGAGTGTATATTATGTCATACGCTGCAGGATCTAAAATAAAATATACCATTTTGTGAGCCAATTATTTCAAAGATGAATTTTCTGGCAACATCTTACCCTGGCAGAGACTCTGCAGGTCGGATAGACTGACCTCTGAAATAACTGTTTAGAATATGCGAAACCTCAAAAGTCTTCATCTTGGAGGCAAAGTAAGCCTTGAGACACTTTGTTTACTAAAGCTATTTATCTCAAATTTATAATGTGGCAAATGCAGACTGCAGTATTACATTTAACCCTTTCTTTACCAGCACCGTATATATGTGGGCACCATGGCTTGCGGGTCTCCACTCAAACAGCAGAGATCCACAGCTAATGACCACGACCGGCAATAATGCTGATTGCGGTCAAAGATGCCTTGATCAAGTGTGAGCTAAAAGCTAAAAAACTTCTTACCGGCATCCTCTGAGGCCAATGGGAATGCAAGTAATTTGTTTCAATACTCTGGGTCTCGAGCCGAGCATGGTGCAGGACGCTTGAAGTTTGAGCTCCTCACCACTACACCCAACCCAACAGCTTTTTAGTGGTTTGTTCTGCTCACAGCATGGGCAAACTGAGCAAAGAAAGAGGCAGAGATATGGAGCACACTCCGAGATCGAAAAAAGGACAAGGTGACCTGAACAAATACCTTAATAAGAAGATTTCTTCGCCTGCCGGCAGAAACAAGATGGCGGCCGCAGAGCATCGCGCCGCGACAGAGGAGGACTCAGATGATGGCAGCTCTTATGCCCCGTCAGACACTCAGGGAGACCAAGACCCTATGCCTATAACCAGGTCGTTCCTTAAGCATTCCCTCACACAAGCACTCTCGCCAGTCATGAGAGAGCTAGCGGACATCAAAATGGAGATGAAGCAGATGGGTCACAGGGTGGAGGCCTTGGAAGACGCCCAGGCCTCGCAAGTTCACCACAGCCAGGCGGTCTGCAGTAACATCTTATCCCTCCGCACCCAGATCAATAATACTTACCTCTATCTGGAAGACCAGGAAAACAGGGGACGACGGAAAAATGTGAGAATCCGTGGCATCCCAGAGTCATATCCAGCAGACTCACTCACAGAGATGGTACGCATGATCTTTTCTGACTTACTAGGCCCGGACCGGGCCGCTGCCATTACTACTGAAAGGGCGCATAGAGCCCCCAGGCCCAAGCCGTCACCGGAGCAACCCCCAAGGGATACCGTGTGTGCCTTATTGAATTACCTCGATACTGCTGCAGTGCTTAAGGCGGCCAGAGAAAAAGAGGTTCTGCTGCTGGATAATCATAAAATTCAGCTGTTCCAAGACTTAGCTGCGAGCATGCTAGCCAAGCGGAGGGCGCTGCGCCCGCTTACAGAGCTCCTGAGAGCAAAGAAACACCCTATAAGATGGCTTTTTCCGTTTGGGCTCAGTACGGTCATCAACGGCAAGCAAATGGCCATCAAGCAACCGGAGGATCTGGACAAGGTCTGGAAGGCCCTAGAGGTGGCCTAGAGACGGCCCTAGAGGTGGCCCCCATCGAAATTCCGTCATTGCTTCCCACGGCGAATATGGAGGACATTCCTGCATTAACAACGCCTCAACCGTGGAAACTGACCTCTAAGTTTAAGTCTCCTAAGAAGAAAGCTACCTCGGTGAACTGAACCAGCATCTTATCATACCCCTGAATGGGGTTGAGGTTTTGCGTTGAGTATCAATGCCCTAATTCCTTCAGTTTATCTGTTTTATCTCACTACACTGCTATTAGTGTTTAAATTCATGACATTATTTCTGTCTTTCATCATTCCCGATTACTGTTTATGATGTGATCGACTTGCTCTCTGTTAATGGCCTTATTCCCTGACTGTGGGGACACTTGAGCTGAGCTAGCTACCAGGCTTTGCTACTTTCCCTTTGTAGACCCTTTGAGTAGGGTTGAGCCAGCTCCTTGTCTCCATAGGCAGTCTCCACATACTGAACCTATAGCCTATTGGTTAGGTTGGTGAGTGGAGTACCTAGATACCTCTAGGTCTTCTCATTCTGTCTCACCCCCCCCCCAACAATGTTCCTTTTATGCTTCAATTTGATATTTGTTTGTTACAGTTACTTACTGTGTGGGCTACGTAGCCCAGATTCCTTATACATATTTAATTTAAGCTTTATTTGTTATCACCTGGTGATGCTGGTTCAACAGCTTTATAGGATGCTTCCCAACAAGATACTTGATGGCTAAGATTTTCACCTATTCCCTGAACGTCAATGGGTTAAATATACCACAAAAACGTAGCCAACTATACCATATGCTGCGGAGAGAGGGGGCGGACCTGATCTTGTTACAGGAAACACATTTTAAGCATAACCGTACCCCTAGAATGCATAGTAAGCTATTTCCGACATGGTTCCATTCAACCTACTCCTTGGCCGCTAGAGGAGTTTCCATTGGTATGAGCAAAAATTTTCCTTTTTCTCTTTCTGCTCAACTTTCTGATGTAGATGGTCGCTTTCTTTTCCTCAAAGGCAAGGTGCTGAATACCATGGTGACTATTGTTAATCTGTATGCTCCTAATGTTCATCAGGTCCAGTGGCTCACCCAGACTTTGGACAAGCTGAAATCCTTTGCAGAAGGTGTCATTCTCTTGGGAGGAGATCTTAACCTAACTTTGGACCACGCCTTGGATTCCACCTCCTCTTCACCTTTGATAGGGAAGACGCTTCTCCGTAAGGTACAGGTAGCGTTAGCTGACTTACAAATCTCAGATGCCTGGCGCCTTTTTAATCCAGATGGCAGAGATTTCACTTTTTTCTCGCATGTCCATGGCACATACCAGCGCCTGGACTACATATTACTATCTAACTCAGCACTCTCCTCTGTCCTTAAGGTACACATAGGTCCCACCACGATATGAGACCATGCTCCTGTACTAATGCAATTTTTGGTGGGTCTTCCTACTAAAAACTGGTCATGGCGTTTAAATGATACATTAATCGAAGATGATAATAATCGGAAATACATCGCACAAAAGATTGAAGATTATTTTCATACTAATCTCACACCCAATATCTCATCCCCTGTGGTATGGGAAGCACATAAGGTTGTTATCAGGGGGGAACTTATTGCTCTTGGCACTAGAGTTAAGCGCCAGAGGACTCAACAAATTGACTCTTTGCTTTTACAGATCTCTGCCCAGGAGAAAATCCATAAAACATCACACTCAGAGGAGTCACTTACGATCTTAAGAACCTTACGTTCACAGTTGAAAGATATCCTCAATATCAAATCTGCCAAAACCTTGCAAAGCCTGCGATTTAAATATTACTATCATGGAGATAAGGGGTCTAAGATCATGTCGAATATGCTTCGAGCTCAAAGGGTTAAAACTAGAGATGAGCGAGCAGTGCTCATTACGAGCACTGTAACGCTCGGGTCCCGTGTGAAATGCCCGCAGGCATTGCGGATCCGTCCTCATCTGCATGTAAGTCAATGAGGACGGATCGTTTGGTATGACACTCATACCAAACGGTTCCGTCCCCACTGACTTTAAGATGGGTGAGGACGGAACCGTTTGGTATGAGTGTCATACCAAACGATCCGTCCTCATTGACTTACATGCAGATGAGGACGGATCCGCAATGCCTGCGGGCATTTCACACGGGACCCGAGCGTTACAGTGCTCATAACGAGCACTGCTCGCTCATCTCTAGTTAAAACCTTTATACAAGCAATTAAAAATTCGTCAGGTCAGAGACTGACAACTACTCACTCTATAGCAAAAGAGTTTCATAAGTTTTATACCTCTCTGTATGACTTAGGTGCCAAGAGCAATGCCCCAGAGATGGGTCCAGCTGAGCTTGAATCTCGAATTGACTCTTTCCTGAATTCGATCCAGATTCCTGCCCTGTCTGCAGCAAACAGATCCTCTCTGTTGCAGCCATTCACTATTGAGGAGGTTAATAAGATTCTAAACTCCATTCCTTCTGGGAAGAGCCCTGGACCGGATGGTTACTCTATTTCTTATTACAAAAAATACAGCGACCTATTGTCCCCTCTCTTTGTCAGTGTCTGTAACTCGCTGTTGGAGGGCGCCTCCCTTCCTCAACAGGCCCTGGCGGCAAACATCACTATTCTACATAAAGATGGCAAAGATCCAGAACAATGTGGAAGCTACAGACCCATTTCGCTTTTAAATACAGACCTGAAGTGGTGGGCGAAATTGCTGAGTTCACGTATGGCTTCATTGCTGCCAGGCCTGGTGGGGGAGGAACAAGTGGGCTTCGTCCCGGGCAGGGAGGGCAGGCATAATGTTAGCAGGGTCCTTCACGCTATTTATCACACGAGACGAAATAAGATCCCTTTAGTACTCCTGGGAACAGACGCCGAAAAGGCATTCGACAGAGTGGGCTGGCAATACATGCGCAAAACTTTGGAACATTTTGGTTTTCCTTCCCAATTCATCACGGCCATATTCTCTTTATATAAGTCCCCATCTGCACAGGTGCTTGTCAATGGAACCATGTCGGTATCCTTTTTCATCAAAAATGGGACTAGGCAGGGATGCCCCCTCTCTCCTACACTTTTTATTTTGACACTGGAGATTCTCCTTCTGAAATTTAGACAAACTGAGGGAATTAAAGGTGTCTCCTTAGG